>JBCNYH010000005.1:19014512-19027667 GCA_039654325.1 Tandanus tandanus
CGACAAGTATATTGAGGTAAAAGTATGGCTAATAAACAAAAACACTGAAAATACCAATTTTTCAGAAAAACTGAAAAAAAATTTTTTTGGACTTATGCACAGCATGAATGAACTTCAAACCATATGGAACGGTTTAGCGAGTGAAGAAATTAAAAAAATATGTTAACACTTTGCCTGAAGGGTTAAATGCTGTAATCAAAGTAAAGGGTGGTCACACTAAATATTGACTTTTTTTTTTTCTCAAAAAAGAGACTGTTATTTTTGTTATTACTATATACTGTTGTTTGTTTACTTATTCTCCTCAATATGATGCAATATTACATGAAATAAATACTTGAATAGTACTTGGTTTATAGTACAGTGTATAATCATCACTGCACACTACTGTACACATGTGTAATAGAATAGAGAATTTGGAATTCTTTCATTTTAAATACTTAACAATAGCAGAAATTTAATCCTTAGAAATAACTTGTAATTTTACTACCTTTAAAATGTTGTATGATTTTCTGCCCAGGAATAAATTCATTGCTTATTTGACATTACACTGGATTTCTTTCCACATACCGAGAGCTTCCAGATCAACATCCTCCACAAAACACACAAATTACACAAGGTCTCATCCCACTTGGACTATTAGTGGTTTCTTTGCTACATAACTTTGTATAAAAGCCCTAAAGACAGCTAGCGTACTCTGCTGGTGTGTGTGTGTGTGTGTGTGTGTGTGTGTGTGTGTGTGTGTGTGTGTGTGTGTGTGTGTGTGTGTGTGTGTTTTCTGTCTGGCTGCCTGAAACAGCATTATTTTTCCCCTATCTATTACATTTCATAATGCATAATAATCCTTGCAAACACACAAAACAATGCGCCATAGACATCATATCCAACTTAGCAAACAATTATATGAGGAGTTAATGTTTACTTATGCTCACCACATGCCTACCATTCACAGTCCCACAAGCTCCAACATGCAGTCACACAGTTACTCACCCCTGTTCTTCCATCATCTCCTGCAGCTCCATGCACTTCAGCTCCACTCGTCTCTTTCTCTCATGGTCCAGGATTTCGCGGCGAGCCTTCTTCACAAGCACAGGCTTTGGCGGTGCAGCTTCTTCTTCTTCTGGCTCTTCGTCACCATTGGGGCGTGTGGCGGCACCTGGGGCACCGTTAGCACTGGCCTCAGGTGAGGGCACCCTCGCCTCGTCGTACATGGCCAAGGCGCTTTGAAAGAGAAAATGAGTGAGGAAACAGGGTCATTGATAATACAGTGATGTCCTTTTCTCACATATACAGTGTTTAACCATACCATAATCTGAATAATTAGACGAAAAATAATTACTCATGTAAAAATACCTTTGCTTTAAAATTCTTTTGATGGCAAAAATGTATTTTATTTCAGATTACTTATCTCTCATTTGCTTGATTAACAGGGTGGAAGATGGGGGAAGGTGTTCATTAGAGATTGGGGTTACGTTACGTACTTACATACACAGTAAGTTTGAAGGGTGGCACTGTGGCGTAGTGGTTAACATGTTGGCCTAACAAGATCTTTTCTATGCGCTTCTGTGTGGACTTTGCATGCTCTCCTCATACTTCAAGCTCTTGCACATTAGGTTATTTGGCTGTTCCAAATTGCCCGTGGATGTGAGTGTGAATGGTAGTGTGTGTTGGCCTTGCGATGGTTTGGCGAGCTGTTCAGGGTGTACCTTCGCCCAGTGTCTCCGTGACCCTATTAGGATTAAGTGGTTCGGAAAATGAGTAAGTGAGTGAGTGTTATTACAATTTTTTCTGCTTTTTAAATGATTGTAAATTCAGTAGTAAGTGTAAATGATATTGCAAACACAGGGAATATGCACCAAGAGTCAACCTATTTCCCATGTAAGGATTCCCAAAGAGCTTTGTTTCCATTGGCGGTGTTAGATCTTTGTAGATAGTTTGGGGGATTTTCTCTGTATGCTGTTTAAGAGATGTACTCGGGCTGGAAATTGTACAGGAAATGACTTTAACTGAATTTAATCACTGCAACGAGCTTTTAGAATTTATTTGAATGCTCATTTCAGCATACAGTAGAGCTCATTAAATGCGCCATAAATTTAGCGGACCATTAATCTCCAATAATTAATTGCTCATGGCCTCTTTGCCTGGTTGCATTTTTGCTTATCGATGTGGAGAGAATGACATTATAAAGTACTCCATGGTTGATGGAGAGAGATATTTTAATTGATGAGGAAATGACATCCCTTGTTATTGTAAATGCTCATGAATATGGCATTCCTGGATGAATTTATGTGTGTGCAGCTAGTTTATTATATATTAATATGTTACTATCAATATAACTACTCATTCATTTTCCCTACCGCTTGGTTATTGTGAGCTGAAGGAGAATTGGGACCAATCCCAGCTGACAGTGGCGAAAGTTGGACAGGTTGCTGTTCTATCGTGGTGCTAGACATCCATTCACACTCGCATTCACAACCATGGACAGTTTACAGTCACATGTTGACCTTTCTTTCCTGACATTATTTCCCCAGCCTACAACTTTTTTTTTTTTTTTTTTTTTTTGTAATTCACCTCAATTCACCTCATCCTGTGTAATATTCTGGATCGCAGTACTCAGAGCTAAAAAGCACATGTTTAATTATCTACCTGACACACACCAAAGGCACAAAAGCAAAATGAAGATGGGATGAAACAGAGATTGAGGGATGGATGGATCCACTGCCTCCACCTCTCTGGGACGAAAGCCAGAACTTGCTCCATTAATGGATTCATTTTTCATAATGGAGAAAACGTTTAATCACTGTCACTGTCAAAAAGCATGAGGTCTTATGATGCATTTTGCATGAAGCAATGACCCGTTCTTCCTAACAGTGTCCCATTAAGCCAATAATGTTTAAGACATAAAGCCCAATAAATGTTCCAGTTTTAGATGGTTAGATAAGTAATGATGTCAATATGTCTATATTTGGTAAGAAAATAAACAGCAGTACATTTAGTCTGTTTCGCCAAGCCTCCTTTCGTCCGGGTGTTTAAAATGTGAGAGGCAGAAGGGGAGCATTTAGTGCGCAAGCCGTGCTTTGTGGGTAATATCACGAAACGACGCATACCCTAACAGGTGGCGCGGCAGCAGGAAGCATCGTCGCAGAATTCATTATCCACTAAATCATCAGCTTCAGACACGCTCAGAATTACGTCTGTAACCTTGCTATTTATTCCACAACCGCTCTTTCCTCATATCACTCCAGTAATAACAAAAGCACTCTGAGAGCGCAAACCTCTGCCAAGCCCAGCAATCCCTGTAAAACAAACCCCCCCCCCCCCACCCCCACACACACACACACACACACACACACACACACACACACAAACACACACGCACACTTTTAAAAAAAAATTGTATTTGGACACAGAATTTGATCCAAATCATCTCCAGAATCAAACAGAGACTTTCTTGTCCAAATCCCCACATTTGGTAGAAATGTCATGAAATGTCATGTCATGAAAATCCAATATTAACTCCAGTGCCCCCTGCTGGGCCTCCTGTAATACCACACTTCCAAAAAATCGTCCGATCTCAAAATGTTAAGGAATGTTTAAAAAATTCCAGAATTTAATCAGGATCATTTCCAAAATTTAATAGAGCCATTATTACTTTTTGTGTCATTTCTCCACCAACTCCATATAAACACATCTGTGTACTTACTTCTCTTTTAAGTAAACTCTGTAACAAATATTTCAGAAGTCACAGTTGGATTTCTTACATTTACTGTATACAAACAATTTATGAGGCGGACCAAATAAACTTGTTTGATTCCCTTCCTATACCCTCAGCCTTTAACACAGGGGTGTAAAACTCACATTCACTGATGGCTACATGCCTAAATTTCGAGGACATCGAGGGCTGAATAATCAACCAACATCTATTCAAAAAGGGCAAACATGAAATCTGTATGGCCATATTACTATATATTTGTTCTCTTTTCGTTTATTCGTTTCCCATTTCTGACAATGCTTGACACAGATAAGCTAGCTTGCAGTCTTTCCTGAATCATGAATGGCTAGCTGTTTACTTGAAATAGGTTGGCTCCACCTAGTGGATGGATGATGCATTACGTTTCATGGCAATAATTGATGCAAATAATGTATGATAATCATAAACTTTAAAAGCTCTTTCGTGTCACATAAAATGAGTTGGTGGGCCGGTTTTGGACCGTGAGTTTGGCACCTGTGCTTTAGCATGTGACTGTTTTTCCCAAAAGAGATATATGTCACGGTTCACCATTTGTCCCACTCTGAAATTTGATGTAAACATTACCCAAGGGACATTCATTGCATTGTGTTGCTGGCCCATAATTGGAAGATTGGATCGTTTCATAAACGTGTTCCTATTAAAGTGGCCAGTGAGTGTATGTCATTTCAAGCCTGTGAACCCCTTCTTTTTGATTCTCATAATCTGGTACATAATCACCTGATGCGGGGCATGTAGAATAAAGTAAATGGCATTGACTGTGCATACTGTATTTGAAAACTACTATATATATATATATATGAACCATATTTTAAATCAAAGTTGCACTCCAGAAATTAGATTATGTTTTATGTATAATAAACTCATTCCCTGAGATGATAGTAATGCCTCTAGTTTAATAAGATGGTTTGTTTGTTTATCACATCTCTCAGCTCTTATTTCTGTAATGCTATATATCGATTCCCATGTTTACCACACTACAGTTTAATACCAGTTTAAATCTTTTTTATATGCCAGTGGTGCTGAAAAGAAAGGACACAGTGTTCAATAAAAAAAGTTAGCAGATCTTAATAATTCTATATAACTCTTTTTCATCCCTGCTTCACACTGAATTTTTATCTAATCACTAAGACACTAAAAGTGCATTTGAGACATATGATAAAAACGTGGTGCTTGAATTATGCTAATATTTTCACACCTTTTTATTTATTGCTGATCTGCACATGATGACAGCAAATTTGGCCTTTTACCCCTGTAATAAGTTGTGATTTTCACACAAGACATCATGAGGTGCAAAAAGAACCAGCTGATGTTGTTGTAGAGTCCTCTCACTCACTCACTTATTTGCCGAACCACTTAATCCTATTAGGGTCGCGAGAAGGCTGGAGCTTATCTCAGCTAACACTGGCCAGAGGTGGGGTACACCCTGAACAGCTCCCCAAACCAACACACATACAACTATTCACACTCACACTCACGGGCAATTTTGAACAGCCAGTTAGCCTAACATGCATGTCTTTGGACTGTTGGAGAAAACCAGGATACCTGGAGAAAACCCACACAAGCACAGGGAGTATATGCAAGCTCTACACAGAAATTCCCGAGCCTGAGAATCAATTTTTGCTGTGAGGCAGACGTGCTAACCAGTACGCCACTGTGCCGCCCTGTTGTAGAGTCCTATCTGAAAGTCAGGTACAGGTCTGAATTCTGTCAACGCTGGATTTAATCAATGGCTAATACAGGTAACAAAGCCAACATCCAGCATGCTTCAAGAGGATAATAAATACAGTGTGTGTGTGTGTGTGTGTGTGTGTGTGTGTGTGTCTGTGTGTGTGTGTGTGTGTGCCTGCTATAGTACTGGTAAAGTACAGACAGCTTAGTGTAATCTCCCACAGGAGAACCATCTCTCTCTGTAATTACACGGACTGCTATGTCAGAAACACCCTCTCATTCCCCAGCCATTTGTCTTATATTATGCTGATGCAGTTCACTCATTCAGAGAAGCAACGGCAAAACAATCTTAATGGAAAAGGTTACAGCAGCCAATTAAAGCTTAAAAAGGAAGCATGTTTATATGGGATGCAGTTAAAACCACTGTGCCTAAGGGTAAAAACTTTAATAACATTAATGACAAAGTATAATAATAATGCAATCGATATTAATTGAATAATCAGCCATCTACGATTGCTACAAGTCAACAAGATTACATTTAATGAAATAAGAACAACAAGGAACAGGCCAGTTTAAATAAGAACACGTTGATGTACACAATGCAAATATTAAACTCAGTCTAATGTGTCACAATACAATAAATAAATAAATAATTGACGACATGCATAACGGGGCTCAGCATTCCATTAATTATGAATCTAATAAAACTGCACTCTTTGAGCACCAGATGTCCCAATGTGTGCAATGCATAAAGTTAAAAATACATATTTGGGGCCTGTATTTGGCATAAAAGCTTGGGATGACAATGGATGATATGCATTATGCATTAAAAGGTTATACAGCCACATTATAAAAGTCAAAACAAACTTTTTAGTAGCGTTCAAGCAACACCCCCACACACCGATGTGATTTACAATTTACATGAAAGAGTTTGTGGAATACAGCCAGTTTAGCCAACTTTGGAGCTCTATTTACACTAAAAATTATCCCTCAGGTGCTGCTACCGAACTCATTATGTTTCAGTTGATTATTTTTAAGATATGGTAGAGTATTTTGTTTGGAATATTAAGCCTCTGCATATAGCAATTGTTGATTTAGTTTTATACTGAAAAAAATTGACCCTGTTTAAAAGGAGTCTTTCCTGTCACGATTTCTCTTCATTCAAATTTCGTTCAAAATATTTTGGGAATTAAATCAAATTCAATCATAAAGTCGGTAGCTAAAATACTTGCTCATTAAGAAGCCTGGCTAGCTACTAAAACCCAGTCACAGGCTCAGCGATGCTTGCATTGGTTTTACTCTGGAGGATTTCCTCTTACAGTCCAAAGACATGCACACTGGGCTATCGGGCTGTTCAAAATTGCCCCTGTGTCAGTTGCTGTGTGAGTGTGAGAGTGAATGGTTTTGTGTGTGTGTGTTGGCCCTGCAATTGACTGGGGAACTGTTCACGGTGTACCCCGCCTTTGCCCAGAGTTGGTTGAAATAGGCTCCAGCCTAGCCACAACCCTAGAATTATCCCTAGGATTAAACAGTTCAGCAAATAAATGAATAATTGAATGAACTTTCCATTCCACCTCAAATGTGCTGGTTGCATCTCAAGAACAATGCCAAATGCCATTTTAGCCAAAAAGCTTAACACATCTATAGAGTATTATATAAACATTGGAGAATAGCCCCTACTGTCCTTCTCTCTCTCTCTCTCTCTCTCTCTCTCTCTCTCTCTCTCTCTCTCTCTCTCTCTCTCTCTCTCTCTCTGTTATTCTCTCACTACTAATCTCCCCCAATTCCATGTCTGTAATTCCCTCTTTCTATCTCTCTAAAAGCTGAAAGGAGTGTTAAAAATAACCAGAGGTTTGTCCTTGGCCAGAGAAGGCAAGTGAGGTGATTCAAGTGTGGGAGTCAGGCAGTGCTTTTTTTGATTGCGTATGCATGTGTGTAGGATTTTATCTGTGTATAACCCCCAGCTGCATTTTTATTGACCTGCTTCACAAGAAAAAACAAATGCTTTCTGTTTTTAACAATTTGAATGTCAAGGCTGTCAAAAGAGGCATTAAGAGGTTGTTGGAATAACTGTTTAACGCATCAAAGCGTGGAGTGGATGGTCTACAAAAGCAGAAAACCACAATGGGTTCCAGTCCAGTCCATCAAGAACAGGAATCTAAGGCTGCAGTGGAAGTGGTTAGCATATCTGCTTCATAGCAAAATGGTCCTGGATTCAAGTCCCAGGCTTTCTGTATGAAGTTTTCATGCTCGCCCTGTACTTGCGTGGGTTTCCTCCGGGTACTCCAGTTTCCTCCCACAATCCAAAGACATGCACATAGGGCTTTATTTGGCTGTACCATTCTGCTCCTAGGTGTGAGTGTGAAAGGTTGTGTGTGTTAGCTCTGCGATGGACTGGCGAGCTGTTCAGGGTGTACCCTACCTTCGCCCTGAGTAGGCTGAGATAGGCTCCAGCCTCCCTGCAACCCTAAGAGGGTTAATTAGTTTAGCAAATGAGTAAGAATTTTTTTTAAGCTGCATGCACCTTTAATTATTTAATTATGTTGTGACCTTCATAGCTGTGACATCAGTCATTCTTTATTAAAAAGCAAACTCGGGTTATGACTGATTCATAACTTACAATCCCAATGCAATTCTGAGCTTCACGACACTTCAGTCTTGCAGACTGGTGCTCCATTTAAACAACAAGAACCTTGTTTTTCCGTACCGACTCGACCCCCTCAAAGTGCTTCTCCTCTCCCTCACACCAAACAACAACGGGGACCATTTTGTCTGTTGGCTCGATTCCTGTTTGCGCTACCAGCCCAGCATGTGTTTCCAGGAGAGAAACAGGTGCTTGAAAGCATTTAGGTCCTGTGAGAAATGGCTGTGGAGGCTGGATTAGATTGCTTGGCTGTGGTTGCTACACTAGTCTAAAGGCTATCCGGAGAGAGTAAGGCTCAAGATGTATGGAAATGTGAGGAGCTGCAGTGAAGCCTGATGAGGTTATGTATTGCTTGGCTTATAGCGAATAAGAGCATCCAAGAGCAGGTAAAAATCACAGCAACACCCTGATTTAAATTCCAGCATCGGTTTGTTCACCAACCATCACACGCACTGTGATTTGAACAGAAACACAACTGGGTGTCTTGCTAAGACCTTCCTTTCAAATGTTCTATTGGCACAGAAAGCATAGAGATGGTGGTAAATCTGTCCAAAATCCTTTCAGAATGTCTTCCAGGCGCAAAATGAGCTGCCAGCGATGGGTCATTCGGGCCCATTTGAACTTAAAAGAATGTTAATTTGCGAACTTCTTGACACATTTAACTATAATAATGTCTTTTAGTCCAACTCCCCAGTAGTCTGTGAGGGATTTCACTTTCAAGGGGGGTAATATGGTGCTTCTGTGCGATTTTCTTGACCCAAAAAGACAGGGCTGTATCAAGGGAATAAGCTTTAAAGTGGAATACTCGCCTCTAGGAGAAATCCGCTGCAACAGTACCCATAAAAAAAGAGCTCCAATAAATCTCCCTGGGCTTCCATAAATTCTAGTGATAGTCATCCTTCCAGAGAAAGAAAGAGAGATGAGTGAAAGAGGAGGAACTGAGAAAGAGGAATGGATAATGAATTCTTTGTATGTTTGAGAAGAGTGGTGTTATTGGGATATTGTACAGCATTGTCCCATAGTGGAGCTCTGGAGACTACACTTACTGTAGTGCAAGGGGCTTTCACATATTCCCCTAGAAACTGAATTTAATATTCAGATTCAGGCACTGTCTAAAAGTAGAGCTCCCCATGAGATTTCCTTTCCGTTCATAATTAATTAATTATTCTGTCGATGTTTTAAATTTATAAGCCCTGTTCCCCAGAAATGTCAGTAGAAGCATCCCCAAAACTATCTTAGTATACATTCCGGGATGTTGGCACAGATCAAGTTCCTGCCAAACAGCGAACAACGAATCAGCATTGCGTCGTTGACTGGCTGCTATGCTTTGTGATGTTGATTGGCTGTGATGCATTGACAAAAAGTGTAATTCTTAAAAATAAAAATAAAAATACATCCTTATTATTAAATACTTTAATTCCATAGTTTGCTCTATATTTTTGTAGAATTTGTCTAGAATGAATCGAAAACTGTGTTAGCAGGGAACAGGATGTGACAGTTCTGGTTTTATTGAACTTTTCTTATGTTTCCATATAGTATATACTACACCCTGAACGGCTTGCCA
Organism: Tandanus tandanus; assembly: GCA_039654325.1. Lineage (NCBI taxonomy): Eukaryota > Metazoa > Chordata > Actinopteri > Siluriformes > Plotosidae > Tandanus > Tandanus tandanus. The sequence goes on from JBCNYH010000005.1 coordinate 19,024,137, forward strand.
GCCCACTGCAGGGCCAACACACCCACAACCATTCACACTCACACCTAGGGGCAATGGGGAGCAACTGATTAGCCGAATGTGCATGTCTTTGGACTGTGGGAGGACATCGGAGTCCACAGAGTACTTGGAGGAAACACACACAAGCACAGGAATGCCGTCACCGAGCCAAGGACTGCTGTGAGGTGGATACACCATGCTGCAATTATATATTAATGCTTTCATATATTTTTGTCTTTTGTTATAATTATTATTAGTAATAACCCTTCTATCTCTCTGTGATAAGAAAATAGTTTGTTGCAGGGTGCTTCGAGAAATATTAATAGTTCTCCCAGTAAAAACACATAACATTTCTATATTTAACTCTTTTTCTCAAATTTTATATAGTAACCATGGAGAAGACATGTTCATTGTAAGCTAAATCAAGAACAATGCGTAGTTCGGCCACAGACATTTACAGCATTTCACAGACACTCTTATCCAGAGCGACTTACAATTATCATTTCTATACAACTGAGCAATTGAGGGTTAAGGGCCTTGCTCAAGGGCCCAACAGTGGTGATAGCGGGAATTGAACCGCTGACCTTTGGATCAGTAACCCATCGTCTTAACCACTAAGCCACCACTGCCCTGCACAAACCACTGCACAGACATCATCATCATCACCATTAGCCAGTTAATCATGTGGCATTTTTACAATCAGAAGCACTGTATCCTCTTGTGCCCAGTGCATTAAGTTCGGTAAGCACTTATAGATTACAGATCCTTAGATAAGTGTTTCATCTGTATAAATCTTTCATTCTTTTCTTTTTATTCCAACAGGAAACCTGCAAAAAGCCTTCCCACCCCTACCATTGCTTTAATTATCATGAATTGCCTCTAGTTCCCCTGAGCTATATTTAAACAAAACACCATCCATTTGAAGGGGATTTCATTAAGAAAAGCTTTCGATGGTAGCAGCTTTGCAGGCAAACACGGTGTATTAAGAAGTGATCAAGAAATACACCCCCACCCTGAGTACTTCCATCTGTTCCGTGTCAGAAATGTGAGCCGAAAACATCATTAGGGATTTAAATTTTTAATACTTTAGCACCTACTGTAGATTAAACGCCCATTCCTATTTCTTTTTTTTTTTTTTTAACCATCGTTTGTGCCTTTACTTCACCAGCTGTCTGATCGTTCGCAAGTGCCATTTCTTTCTGACCTTGCTGAAGCCCAGATTGGTCCATTTTACTAAAAAAAAAAAACACCTAAAATGCCTGGAGAGAGAAGCCAAAGCTATTTCAAGCTTTATTGAGCCTCCTGATAGAGAAGGTAGTGGCCATTTTGTAGGATTAAATCCTCTGTCCCCGTGTGCCTGCTTCACTTCTTGGGAAATGGACAGAGACCTAAAGCAGGCACTTCTCTGGCAAGAGCTGGAACAGAAATCGGAAATTGTCTCATCTCACAGATAAAGGGGTTAGGGAAAATACGTTCCCCTCTTTTTTTATTCCATACACAGCCTCAGTGCAGATGAGCAGATAAATAAACTCATAAAGCAAGACTTAAAGCACATGAAGTACTCTATTTACAGAGAGTCAATAAATTAGACAGAAGGACTACAAGCATCTTTTCTTAGAAGCTGAACGTACTTGGCCTGCTGCAGTCAATCACAGCTGCAGTACCAAATAAGGGAAAGTCTTTGTAACCCTGGGTTTACACTGGGGCCACAATGTCCAAGATCTCCACGATTTGAGAGAATCATGATGAGCATGGGGGGTTGTGAAACTTGGTGGAATCGTGATGATCTTGAGGGAACTTGGTGGAATCGTGATGGTCTTGAGGGAACGTGGTGGAATCGTGATGATCTTTAGGGAACTTGATGGAATCGTGATGATCTTGAGGGAACGTGGTGGAATCGTGATGATCTTTAGGGAACTTGATGGAATCGTGATGATCTTGAGGGAACTTGGTGGAATCATGATGATCCTGAGGGAACTTGGTGGAATCGTGATGATTGTGATAGTCAAAAATTTTGGCATGATTATTACCATTTATTACGATTTGATGCGAATCGTGACAGAACGTGGGAAACGTAGGAGAGCTTAAAAGACCTTAACAGAGCGTAACAGACCTGTCTCCTTTTTATATCCCAATTGTGCTCCAGCCGTGGTCATAAATCATGGAGCGTGATACTTTTTTGAATCGTGGAGATTATGGACAAAGTGGAATCAGTGTAAACCCAGGGTAATCAGATGGTGGAGCAGTTACACTGGTATACCTAGTGCAAATTTGGCAGAGCATAAATTCATTTTCTACTATTTGCAATTTAGAAAGTGAGAAATGAACACTTCAGCAGTGAAATGGAAGGATGCAGTAGGCAGTGAAACATTCAATATTTGCCAGCACAGTAGGATTGGTACAAAAATCACTTTGGTCCAAAATCGTGCTCGCAATACTCCCTGACGAGAGTCTTAAAGCAGATGCAATGCCAATCCAGTATTTTGCTCCCAAGAACAGACTTCAAAATTCTGTCCCCTCTCTTAGAGTGTGGTGTGTATATATTTACAGTTGAATATAATGTCTAGCGTACTTTGAACCTACATATAACTTATATCAACGAATGCCTAGCGTGTTGGCAGCGTTTAACCCGCAGCTACGGTGCCACATCCGGCTCTTTCATTCCTCTGCTGTGGCTCCCATGGCTTATGTTGCCGCCAGACAAGTGACGTGGCTATAATGAACGGAACTTTATTTTGGAAATGTCTTTCAACGTTTGATTTTTTTGTTGTTTGCTAATTTTTCACCACACATTAAGCATGCTGGTAAACCAGTTTTGTCAGCAGTGAAAGCAAAAGAATCTGTCCACGATGCATTAAACATCCTTTTTTCATCAGAAACATTTCTCTTCTTAGATTTATACATTGCTCGCTTACCGGGGGTCAAAACTAGTCCTTTGTCTGGCGACCTCTGCCCTAAATGCTGCCAATACGCCCATAATATGCTAGCTGTAAGTTAGAAAGACGTTCAGAAAAGTTCTGTGGCCGTCCGGAACACGTCAGGTATGTCTACATACGTCAATATACGCTGGAGATAAGTTTGATATAAGTTAGCTATAAGTTTTCGATAGGTTCTGGATAAGTTACTAATAAGTTATGTATACGTTCAAAACTGGAATAATATTGATAGTTCAGCGAATGCCAGCGTTTTATAGAAATTTGTCATACGTCGCATAACTTCTGGAAAACGTTAATATGTGACAGGGGCTTTAGGAACATGAAAAAGATACACAGATAGTGAAGTTTTGTAATATCCCTAAAACCCGGATGTGTAGTAGCCTAGATATTCCCTATTTTTACCCCTCTTCAACATGAATAGCTTTAATCATGCAAATAATAACCACATTTTTGTATATACCTACAAAAAACCCTGAGCAAATTATAGGTAACAATTACCACACAATGCATTTGAATAATCAAATTTGATTGGTCAGTTACAACATTCACTGGTGTGTTATTTTCTATAACAGAAATACCACTGTGTGTGTGTATATAT
>JBCNYH010000005.1:19040502-19050948 GCA_039654325.1 Tandanus tandanus
AGAGAGAGAGAGAGAGAGAGAGAGAGAGAGAGAGAGATGGGGATGACTGATAAAGAGATCAGTTGGCAGGCGAGTGAAAGTCGGTGACAGTTAATTCCCTCCAGTATACTCTCAGGCCCTCATCTTTCCTGATGCGGAAAACGAACCATATCACTCTTCGTTCTAGCAGGGTAGATAGGGACATGCTCAGGGACAATGAGAAGAGGAAGTGACGGGAGAGGAAAAGGAACCAAAGAAGAAATAAAAAGAGGTCCCTCCCGATCAGTCAGTCACTGAATGTCAGTTGGACTGGCAAAACTCTGGCTAAAGTTAGTATTTGAGGTGATTATAGTATTCTCCTTTATTACATTCATTCGCTCGTTTTCTAAGTGGCTTCTAAGCACCCTAGCCCATCTCAGCCGACTCTGGGAGAGGGCGAGGTACACCCTGGACAGCTCACCAGGCAGGGCCAACACACACACAACCATTCACACACACTCACACCTAGGGGCGATTTAGAACAGCCAATTAGCTTACTGTGAATGTTTTTGGACTATGGGAGGAAACCGGAGTACCCGGAGGGAGCCCATCCAAGCACGTGGAGAACATGCAAACTCCACACAGAAACGCCCCGAGACCGGGAATCGAACCCAGGACCTTCTTGCTGTGAGATGGACATGCTAACCCCTGCACCACCGCCTCCTTTATTACATTCCTGCACATTTCTGTATATCATTTGGCTCCTCTGAGCTCCAAGATCAGACATTTGCCGGATCACATCTTTGACAAATATTAAAAACCTCTATAATCTCTTCTAGTCGTGGTTCAACACATTAGCAGAATTTCCATCAACGTGGGATGTCACATGTAATGACGCTCCACTCAGGGGCCGTCTCTTTGTCAGGATGTCCTGCCAGTATGTCACATGACATGCACACTCTGTGACATCATCACCTACTCATTGAGCTGTGATGATGTCACAAAGAGGGGCGCTACCACCCTGGGACATCCGACTCACACAGCTTTGTTTTGCCCTCAAGCAATAACAGCAATTACAGCATAGTCAAAAGAATATTTTGAACTTATACATATAATAATGGTGTGGGCGAACCCTAGAAGAATAACATCAATGAGCCTCATAAAAACGGGGACAAATTTTCTAATTATACCTTTAATAAGGTCCATATTTTTGGAAATGTCGTGTCATCTTAATCATACCTTAATCACTGCCTGCACCATAATCTAGTGTAGTGCACTCAGTTGCACTGATCTCAGGCCAGTTTCATCATAATTACTCTTTTAATCATTACTGCTATTTACTCCTAGATGTAGGGAGATGTAGGAGATTATTGGTCTTGGATCAGTGAAAGGACACTGTGGCTCCACAGCTCCTCGGAGAGGCATTATTTGCCATCTTAAATGTTACCCAGCATGCCCGTGCTGCTTGGGGTAATGGCAGAACTATGGGAGGTTACACTGGAGATCTGAGGAAGCAATAAAGCGTGAGGAAAGGAACATTGATACAGAGGAGGGGGTCATCACGATCACGTTTTGTATGAGCTAAAATCTATTTCAGTCTGGAGAGAGAGAGAGAGAATGAGAGAGAGGGAGTAAAAGGGGCTACGATTAAGGCAGAGATAATATCTGATCAAGATCTAAGAACGAGGTTTGGCGTCCACTTCGTAATGATAGAATAATAACAAGAGATACCCATTCCTTTTATATAGGAGGCATTCTGGATCACAGCGGCTCTAATGTGGTGATATATTTCACAAAATATAACAACATTCACTGAGTTTAGTTCATACCGTAAAACGTCAGGCCCAATTTTTTTCTTCTACCTGGGCGCTAACATAAAAACACAAATAGCCCAAGCACTAGAGAACAGCAGGGAAATGCAACAGTTTCAGTGGAATTGCACTGTACAGTATATATATTTACTGGATATATACACATACTGCACTTTTAAGATTAGGTATAATTATCTCTAAAAAAAAATATATAAAATAATAATAATAATACAAATAATAATTTTTTTATTTGATTTTGAGACACTGCCCGGCCACACACACTAATAGTTTGTTGTTCCACCTTAATCCTTGCTTTCAGCATGTAATCGTCATGCCATTGTTTCAACAAACCTAAGCAACGTCACATTTATTTCCATCCAGTGTCGGGTTCGTTTCTCACCGATGTCTTGAATTGATGAGGGAAAAATTTAACCACTCCATATAAACATTACAGGTAATCAATTGTACATAAAAAAAAAATAATCAGACAGAAATGTGAAGGCTTACGAAAGAGAATCTTCTCTCCCACCATCCATCCATCTCTCTCTCTCTCTCTCTCTCTTGCTCAAACTTGCCTATTTGCACAAACATGGACACACAAATCAATGTGAGGTACTGTAAAAAAAGAGGGTTTTTTTGCTTCTGTCTGCAGTTTTTTAATGGTTGGCAGTAAGTAGATGCCGCATCTCCCACATGCTCTACACTGGCGCAGTGCTGGTTAGGAGAAAGGCCAAATGCAGCATGGGTAATGTGAGACATGTAATACTAATAAATACATGATTCATGATGCCAGAAGGGATTATGAAAAAATAATAATAATTATTATTATTATTAGGGTGGCATGGTGTTGTAGTGGTTTGCACATCTCCCTCACAGCAAGAAATTCCTGAGCTTGGGTTTCTTCTGGGTACTGCAGTTTCCTCCCACAGTCATGGTAACATTCAGGTCACACCATTGGTAAGTATTTTCTTTTCTAACAAAAGATACCAGTTGTGTCTTGTGCAAGCCTAATGTTGTGCAGAATATCAAACATATTTTATTCATCCATCCTTACAACTGTTTTTCAGACCGCTTAATCCTACTAGGGATGTCAGGAGGCCGGAGCCTGTCTCAGCCGAGTCTGGGTGAAGGTGGCATACATCCTGAACAGCTTGAACATACCAGTCCATCACCAGGCAACATAGGTTTTTAAACTAGTTGTAGTTTTGTAGAATTGTCTCACTGGACACCATCTTTCCCTGAATTGAAAAAATGAAGTCTGTAATGTAAGTCTGTGGGCAAATGTAAAAACATGCAGATGTTTATATTACTCAACTACATAATGCCAATTTCAAATTCAAACTCAATAAAGACTTATAGATACAACAGATTTGACAGAATGGTTTACTAAAACTAGTAAGATTCTTTTATTTTTACTAATAAAAAGGGACATGAAACTAATAATAAACTTCAGGTCTCTGTGTCCTTCTGTAGTGTTCTTCTGTCAGGCGGGTAGAGGGCAGCTGGAGTCTCATCCATCAATCACACAGTGTTTGTTCCAGTGATGCTATCTAGTCACGTCTGTTATCATCGCAAAGACATTTACACGTTTTTTTTTTTTTGCTGCCTCTTCCTGAAGCTCCATTCATCTTCCCATGATAAGATAAACACATACATACTCAAAATAAAGCCAAGAACAGTGATATCACCTCAGCCTACTCGTAGTCTCTGTCTCTCTCTCTCTCAGTCATTCCCTTTGCCTGACTCATTTATTAGATTGCTGTGTTAAGATGATTCTTCAGTGTTGGAGGACACACACACACACACACACACACACACACACACACACACACACACACACACACACATGCACGCACAATCTGACGGTAATACACGCCTACATGACCGGACCATCTGTTTCCGGTTTTCTCCCTGGCTGCGCTCCTTTGGGACTCACACACACTCCTACGCCTAATACTTATCAACTGCAAATCTTGGATCAGTCACAATGGACACAGTGTTCGCTACAACATACTGTATAGCTTATAGATTCTATTATACAGCTCTACTTGCATATAGGTCAAAGGGCACTCTAATGCTACGAAACCAGTGTATGTATTCCCTTTTCCTCTTAGTTGCTATTTTCATAGCCAGCACTTTAGCATGGACACTGAGTGTTGCATGGCATGACTGCAGCCATTTTTAAAATACACTTTCTAAAAACATTTCCACCAGCACACCCACGTTGTACCCTTTTTAGGACATTTTAGAGGCTACGGTTAAACATCAGACGGCTTGTGTAACACACAAACACACACACTGAGAGACAGAGTCTCTGTTTTACATGAACTGCTGCCAGGAAGCTCACAATCTAAATGTGTTGCTGTAAGAATTTGCCATTCAGAAACCAGACAGAGCTCGAAGAATCCTGCTGCGAGAGGCTTCATTTTAAGCCGTGTGTTTGTGTGGTAGTGTGTACGCTTGTTTTTCTGGTGAAAGGTCAGCTCTGTCGTAACTGTAGCCATGCTATAAAATCAATGTGGTGTGTGTGTGTGTGTGTGTGTGTGTGTGTGTGAGAGAGAGAGAGAGAGAGAGAGAGAGAGAGAGAGAGAGAGAGAGAGAGCTCACACCGGAGACTTTTTTCTTCTTGTGCAAATAATTCACCCCCTTCCTTCACTTTCTCTACTCGTGATCCACATCTTTTAAATAGACCTATTCAATTATAGACCAGGAGGAACGGTGGCATAACGGTTAGCACGTCCATCTAACATCAAGAAGGTCCTGGGTCTGAATCCCGAGTGTGTGGAGTTTGAATGTTCTCCTGTGCTTGTGTGGGTTTCCTCCAGGTACTCCGGTTTCCTCCCTTAGTCCAAAGACATGCACATTAGGCTAACTGGATGTTCCAAATGGACCCTTTTATACCCATTTATACTGCAGGGTGGACAGAGGCACACTTACGGTTAAGACATCGCCCAGAGGTGTTAGTATGGTGGGGGTCTAATGGGGATGTATATTATTTGGTTGCATGTTAACTCATTAACATTATGAATAGCTCAGTTTAAAGCGCTGATGCTCTTGCTGAAACTGCGCTGTACGTCACCGGATCGCTCTCTCTAATACTCTAATTTCGGTTTTCCATTGGAATTATTCTTGTTAGCTATTCTATAGGCATCTTTGGCAGGGTGGGCGGCATTTATAGACAAGGCAACATACTACTGGGTTATAATAGAATGCGCAATAATAGAAATAATAGCTTGAGGTGTAAAGCCTGAGGTAGTCTTGAAATAGCTCTGGCTTGCCTTGAAATGATGGTGGGATAGCCGCAATGCTATATCAGAGAGAATTTGAAAGTTTTCCCTCTTTGCCCTCTCTCATTTCTTAGTGGAGTTAGAAAAGCAGCAGGCGTGAAATTATGTCATACATGACAATTCTCAATCACCTCTCTCCGTCTCTCTCTCCATCGTTCTCTCTCTTTCTCTCTTGCTGTATTTCTAGAGTCAATGCAAGCTGAGAGAATACAGATGAGCTCTAGATCAATATTTATTCTTTCTTTCTTCATTTCTTTTTTTTTCTTCTTTTTTTTTTAACTCAGTCACAGATTCATGTTGAATACATTATCCGGTATTATTGTTTTAGCATTATCCCGTTTCAACTGTCAAGCATTTCCATTCAGCTTTACGTACCTAAAATTCCACACCATCCACAAACAGGTGGCTGGAAATCCCAGTAGAGAGAAATGCCTTTACCTCAGGCAAGACTCCCTGATCCCGGAGGCAAACAGGAAGTCGTCAATTATAAAAGGCCCATGCGCCTCTATGACGCTGTATGAGTTCACCGGACAGATCCTGACCCCTCATTGGGTCCACTATGCCACCGGCTGCCTCAAGGGCTGTGTCTGGCATTTGCCTTCCCCGTCTCCCATTTTCTCTCTTTCCTCCGGAGTGTGTGATTAACCATTCATGCGTTTCTGACTACGGGCTTTCATGCTCACTGGGTGTGTTCATCCAAGCCTGCAGAACAATCAGCATCCAAACACACACATACTCCCAGAGCTCTATATGTTCCATTAGTCTTTGGTATTGTGCTAGCAACTGCTATACAGGACTACTGCTGATGCTGATGAAAAATCTGAGCTAACTGAAGTGAAGCTAGTGAGGAGGAAAAGCTGCCAGCTTGTCTTGTGTGTGTGAGTGTGAGTGTGTGTGGGTGCATGTCTAAATCTGCCCTCTACCATCTGAGAAAATTGGATACAGCTGCAGTACGGGTGGAGACCAATTGAGGTGTGATAGCCTTGCGGGAATGTCATACATCGTGTCTCCACATATTGTGATATTAAACACAGTCACTGAAGGCAATAAGGGAAGCTCCCTGAACAATTAAGTGGAATATCCTATGAAAACACATATTCTTGCTCAGTAGCAAGTGAAATTTTGCATGCAGTGCAACGTGGTTGACCCCCAACTCAAGAACCTCACCACCTGATTTTTCACCCCTGATTTTAGTTGCAGTCAATTCATCACCCATCACGTATCCTGTATACTGTATAAGTATATTGATGTCCTGCTGCTGGTTGGAGCTCTCATCTTAGAAACCCCTCACTCCTGCTGATGCTCCATATGGACCCAAATATACACTCGGAAACTGTGAAGGTGCCTTTAGACTCCTGTTGATAAACGCATTCCTTCATTCACTCATTTATTTATTTGCGGAACCGCTTATTAGTGAATATGAAATATGCCTACCTGGTATGCAACCAGTGCCAACCAGGGCATGACAAGGGCAAGCACAAACTGCACATGCATACTAATACAAGTTGGAGAAAAGCGCTATCGGCCATTGGACAGGGAAGTGATCGAATGCCTCCCTGAGAGCTCAGCCAATTAAATTTCACATTTATTTGTCACATACAAAATCCTACACAATACAATATGTAGTGAAATGCTTGTTACGACTGTCTTATATTTCAAAAAGAATAAAAATAAAAAACCATCAATATCAAGAAGAGAAAAAAGAGATCAATAACAGTAACTATCTGAAGGACTACCAGTAGTTAAAAGTCGAATATAAATATAAAAATATACAATATAAATGTAGTGACTATAAATAATAATGTATAAAGTGTCGGTGCAGTACGCACACAAAGATGTCCAGTGATTGTGGTTGTTGTGTGTGCAGAGTAGTGCAAGGTGTACAGAGAGTGCAATTCGTGCGTGCAACAATCAGCTGAGGTAGAATGTAATGTTTATGTGTAGAGTAGAGTCTACAAAGTCCAGGTACTCGTGTTCTGGTTCAGGGCCCGAATGGCCTGCGGGAAGAAGCTCCTCCTCATTCGCTCAGTGTTTGCTTTCAAGGAACGGAAACGTTTCCCTGACCGCAACAAAGAGAAGAGTCCATTGTTGGGATGGCTGAGGTCTTCCGATATCTTCCTGGCCTTGATCCAGCACCGCTTGCTGTATATAGTGTCCAGGTCAGGAAGCTCGATACGCATGGTACCCCTCAATTAGCTCCGATGACTGTGCGCATCAACTTGGACTTGATCACGCGATCACCAGGATGATAGTTTACGTCTCCGACCAGCACAAGCCAGCCATCCATCACTCTCTCGAGAGTCTCATATGTTCTCATCACTAAACACCACTAAGAATTGAGCAATTTCACAAAAACAGTCCATATAACCAACAGTACAAAAAGCCAATGTCGTCTAGTCCAAAACACATGCAGATTGGTCTCCTAGCTACTCTAAATTGCCCATGGGTGTGAATGTGAGTGTGAATGATTGTTTATGCAATAGACTACTCTGGGACTTGTACTACTTTCCGTTTATTTCACAATAATAAATATTTTGCTTCTTCAAGGTTGTTGGCGTGTTGTTTAAATTGACTTATAATCCCCCCAAATATCCAGTTTAAATTAATTAATTAATTAAAGGACAAAAAGCAACTAATAACTTAAGAGAACAATAAACAATAAACATAGCAATAAATAAGGAACATAATTATCTACAATTTTTAGATTGTACAATAACAAGAGATTGCAGTCAGTGCTTTTCTTACATACCAAAAATTACTTAGGATTGTAATATTTTAAAGAAGAATTTCGGTCCAAATAATAGAAATAAATAATAATTAAAACATAAAAAGCAGATCAGCCGTTTGTACTGTCAGGAACATGGCAGTGCAGTCTATCAGGGGCAATATAATAATTCATGTAGTGCATGTCTGTATGTATATGTATGTGTGGGTGTGGGTGTGGGGGGGATGTCTGACGGATGATTGTGACATAGAGGGGATGTGATATTTGTGCATGCTGGGAGACAGGATGAGGGGGTGAATACACAATTATTAAGATTCAGAAAATGATATGAACAGATGAGAATGTCTGGTTTGCACAGAGAGAGAGAGAGAGAGAGAGAGAGAGAGAGAGAGAGAGAGAGAGAGAGAGAGAGAGAGATAGAGAGAGGGATGGATGGATGGATGGATGGATGGTAAATGATGAAAGACTGAATAAATTAATAGATCAATGGATGCACAGTGTGGAGGAATGAATAGATAAATGGAAGCGTTGATGGGTGGATAAATGTATGTTTCGATAAATAAAGAATTAAAGGATGAGAGATGGATGGATGGATGGACGGACGGTAGGTAGATGAAGAAATCATAGATAAGCTAAAAAAAATCAATGGATGCGGCTCCTGAGTGGCGCATCGACAAGGTGCGCGACTATCAATCCGGAGAGTTCGAATCCGGGTTCATGCCTCAGCCATCCGTGACCGGTTGACGGAGCTAATTGAGTTGAGCTAATTGGGTGAGCTCTCATGGGAGGAAGAGGTGAGGGGGCACCACCAAGTGTGTTAAACCGCCCCCAAATACGCATGCACAGCAGTTTGCGGCAGCGGGTGGCAGCACTGCATGCCATGGAGGGGGCATGTGCATGCTTACGCCCCTCCCTGGTTGGTGGTGATCGTGTGATAGGGAAGGCAATACTTGACGGGTGGGACTTGGATACAACTAAAAAATTAGGGGAGAAAATGGGGGGATCAGTGGATGCACAGTGTGGAAGAATAGATAGATAAATAGATGAATTGATGGATGAATTTATGGTTGAACAGCCAAAAGATTACAGGCTGGTGAACAGATGGATACAAAAATTATATGAATTAATTGCTCAAAGGATGAATTATGGTTGGTTGAATAAAGGTTTATAGAATGATAGATAGATAGGTGGATGCTAAAATGGATGCACTGATGGATGAATATGTGGATAAATAAATAGATTAACTGACAGAGGTATAAGTGGAACTGGAAGTCTTCTGCCTGCAAAACAAGACACATCACATGTGCAGAGAATTCAGTGTCATTAACTACAGAAGGAAGTCAAACACGACTGGGACTCAGACACCACCTTTGCAGCCTCAACAGTTTCTTTGCTAGACTTGACAGACTGAACTTAGCAGATCAAGAAGCTCATAAGACAATGATTAGAAGGTCAGGTGGACATAATTAGGGTTGGAGCCAAAGTCTTGAGGGGGGTAGACCACCAGGTACAGGGTTGGTGTCCACTGCTCTGCACCCTGCATACCCTGACTATGTCTCCACCCAGGACAATACCGTCATCATGAAGTACGCAGATAACACAACCATCCTAGCCGAATCATCAAGGCCAGATAATTAATCAAGAACTTCAGGAGGAACCCCTTTCCTCTGCAGCCTCTCTTTATCAAGGGGACTGAGGTGTAAAGGGCTGACAGTCAAAAACACTGCTTCTAAGTGCAAAAGGCCCAGCAGCAGATTTACTTCAATGAGGCCAGGCCCACTTGTGCAATCTCATACAGGCCTACAAAAGAACTTATAGAGTCTATCCTCACAAATGGTTTAGGAAGACCGCTCAGGCAGATAAGAAGGCCCTCCAAAAAGTAACAGACTGCAGAGAGGATCCATGTACACTCTCTACACACAACACTGTCGGAAAAAAGCACGACATCCTCAGGGACTCCACCCAGCTCAGTCTCTACACAGGCATAAACATTCAAAACACAGCCTGAGACACTGTAAACCAGACAGTGTCATCACACATAAGCATGCTTTTATAACAGCTTCATTCCAGCCACAGTCAGACTATTGGCAAAAACATAATAGGAAGAAAAATATATGTCTACCTAAAAGAAAAGAAAAACCACACACAGGAGGAAAGATCAAAATTTCAGTGTTCCGAAGCAGGACTCTGCATATTTTTTTGAGTTATGCCACCCAATCAAAACATTCAAAGAAAAACTGGGTGGGCCTTACTCTGATGTCCCACCATTATCAGCTGATCCTTTGCGAATATATGTAAAATGTTCCGTTTGTGTCCTTTCTGTATCAGCATGTAGCAATGTGTTGGCTGATTAAACATGACGGGAAATCTTGATATTGCCCTTCACAGATTTACGACCAAAAGTGTCTATCTAATTATTTGTGCTAGGAGCATGCAACTTGTAGGGGCAATGATCAGGCCCTGAGGTATGATGCAAATAGAGTTATTGCAGGCTTGTTTACGTTACATTGTGCAGATCATGCTACAGATGCCCTAATAGTGAGTAACAGTTTCAGACACTAACTGGAATATTAGCTATCAGCTGTTGAGAGGAGCCAGTTGAGGTGGCTCGGGCATCTGATTAGAATGCCTCCTAAACGCCTCCCTGGTGTGGTGTTTTGGGCAT
>JBCNYH010000005.1:19070305-19096011 GCA_039654325.1 Tandanus tandanus
GCAGCTGTTCAGGGTGTACCCTGCCCTCTCCCAGAGTTAGCTGATATAGGCTCCAGCCTCCCAGCGACTCTAATAGGGTTAAGCAGTTGATGAATGAATGAATGAATGAATAAAACTTGGAGGAAGGCAGGTACAGAGTCAGTGACAGCTGATTTAGGCTTATTTGTTTATATTATATACACTGCCATGGCGAAAAAAAAGTCGTTCACTGTAATATTTTCATGGAGTGCATTTATCCTTGATCACAGCATGTAATCTGCATGGCATTGTTGCTCCAGTTGGTCAGGTCGAGGCTCGGCAACATTAATGTGGCATTAAAATGAAGTCGGCTGACGAGCTGAATGTACTGAATGAGCAGGTTATCACATCGATGGACATTTTCTTCCCTGATGGCACGGATATAAAATGGAGACTGGAATAATGAATGGTTCAGGGAGCACGAGGAATCATTTTCACACACCCCAGAGTCCTGACCTTAACCCTATTGAACGTTTTTGGGATGTGCTGGAGAAGACTTTATGGAGTGGTTCAATTTTCCCTCATCGATTCAAGACGTCGGTGAGAAATGAACCCGACACTGGATGGAAACAAATGTTATGTTGCTTAAGTCTGTTGAAACAATGCCATGATGATTATGTGGTGTAAGCAAGGCTCAAGGCTCTCCAAGAAAATATTAGAGTGTGCAACGTGTTTTTATTTATTTATTTATTTATTTTTTGGCCAGGCAGTGTAGTTTGGATTTACTTCTCACTCTAACACTGCAAGTCAAAAGTTTGGACACACCTACTTCAGTTAGAATAAGTGGGTGTGTACAGACTTTTGACTGGTACTGTATGTTAGAGCACCTGTTATAAACAATTGTTTCCTCACCAGGCTTAATTTTTTTTCTTCCTTCCCCTGAAATGATGCCGCATTCTACTGTACCCATCACTCTTTCTGCAGTCAAAGTTGTGATGAGAGTGCAATGGGATGGTCATTCAACTTGGAATTTGGGAAATCAGGAACTTGCGCGATATCCAACTTGTCTGATGTTCTTACACTGATTTAAGCCCAGTTAATATACAGTAAATTAAATACTACATATAGATATAAAATAATATACATTTAGAAATAATACCTTTTAAGTATATTTGTTCATAAAATAAAATAAAAAACTGAAATTAGATGGAATTTTTGGTGTCAATGATTCCTGTATGTGAGTTCTGGTACAGTGACTATCCTTGTTCTTATAAATATAAATACCTGTCAAAGGTTTCAACACACAAGAAGCTGTGTCCAAATTTTTGACTGCTATTGTATGTGTAACTCTGTGGATGAGGTTCAAATGGTTAAATCGTCATTCACACTCATACATAGCCAATTAGCCTAATATGCATGTCTTTGGATGGTGGGAGGAGACCGGAGTACCCAGAGGAAACCCATGTAGGCACAGAGAGAACATGCAAACTCCACACAGAAAAGCCCGGGACTCAAACCCATGACTCGCTTGCTGTAAGGTGGGTGTGCTAACCACTACGCCATTGTGCCACACTTTCAGAAATCAATATCCACTGTCAAACTTCTCTCTGATAGGGATGGGAGATTAGGACATAATTAAGATTAAGAACAGGACAAACCAAAAATGTGATATTCTTAGAGCTGTCAGGTCATTAACAGTTCCTAGGCTATTTTAATGCTGCTTTTCTCACCATTTTAAACTGTTTGATTAGCACCACCTGCTGTTAAAAAAACAAAAGAAAGAGGAAGGAAAGAAAGAAAGCATTATGAAAAGCAACACAGTGTCACTAATTTAAATAAAAATGCTTCAGATGGATTCACTTCTGGCTTGTAAATATGATAAATCAAAATTAAATAATAAATAAAAATATGTTTTGATATTCTAGCACATTTGGTACTCACTCATCTCATCACTCACTCATTTTCCAAACTGCTTAATCCTAACTGGGTCGCAGGGAGGCTGGAGCCTATCTCAGCCGACACTGGGTGAAGGCGGGGTACACCCTGAATAGCTGGCTAGACCATTGCAGGGACACACAACCATACACACACAACCATTCACACTCACATGCATGCCTAGGGGCAATTTGACCAGCCAATTAGAGAGAGAGAGAGAGAGAGAGAGAGAGAGAGAGAGAGAGATTGAGAGAGAAAGAAATGAAATAATATTTGATTATATTATTTTATGTATCTATTGTTTTACTATAATAATCAGGTGTTCGTTTTTTTTTTTCACAAAAAGCACTGTACCTTATACTCATACTCATCACTCACTCATTTGCCGAACCCTTAATCACTTCCAGGGTTGCGGGAAGGCTGGTACCTCTCAGCTGACACCAGGCGAAGGTGGGGTACACCCTGAATAACTCGCCAGGCCATCATGGGGCAACATACAACACACACACAACCATTCACACTAATATTCACACCTAGGAGCAATTTGCAACAGCCAATTAGCCTAATGTGTATATCTTTGGACTATTGGATGAAACCGGAGTTCCCGGAGGAAACCCATGCAAGCACAGGGAGAACATGCAAACTCTTTGAGTTTACATTAGAAGTAATGCTGAACAAAGCTAGGTGTTTGCTTGGAAGGGTTACATTTTCAAAGCTCACCTGTGTAGGCTCATTTCTTCTTGATTTTATGGAGTTTTTTTTATGTCCATCAACTTTCCCATCACTTTTGTTATTATTGTCCATTTGAGCAATTTTGTTCTTGTGTAATTGTTCGCTTTTACTGTTTCTTATTGTGTAACCTGTCTGCGAATTTTAGCAACGTCGTCTTGTGTAATTCAGCATCTTATTTGTTCTGATGTGTACTGAAAATATTGCTTTAAAAAGCACATTAGTAGCTGATTACTTTCTACATTTTAGTCATGCATGCATGTTTATTTATCCCTTAAACCAATATAAGTGTAAAATTGCAGCAGTGTTTGATTTCATTGTTATTCATTACAGCAACCACACTGCAACTCACTGAGCTGCCAGTATTTTACATTTCAAAGAGTTTTTATATTTAAATAAAGCATTTAAATAAAGGTGAACAGAAAAATATCCACAGTAATCACTCCACAAAGGCAAACGGTGCTTTATTTTGCAGAGCAACATTCTGCACCACATTAATAACCTGAGACGGTGAAAGCTTGGTTAAATATAATTGTAACAAACATAAAAAGGCACAGAACTTTAGTCTTTAGAACTTTAGTCCCTTTTAAGACTGAACATGAAAACAAATATTCCTTTTTCATCCGAACGATCGATGAGACAGCCTGCAGAGAAGAAACGGGAAAATAAAGGCAGAAACCAGCAGGCAGAGGAATCAGCGGCACCTAAATGAAGAAAAAGGTCAAACCTATATAAAAAGTTCCTGTTTTAATAAACACAAAAGCTTTTGGCAATGATGTTACTGTATTTTAATTTAAGGAGCTGCTACGGTCTCAGGCCACGTTTCCTGAAATTGTCCTTATGAGGCTTTATTCTGTCCTGAAAGAAATAATTGAGGGAAAAAAATATATATATTTGCACAAAACGTAGCCAATCAGTCAAGATATGTATGATGTACAACCTCGTGAGGCTAACAGTAGCTTATCATTTAAACACAACCATTCATCCAACCAACCACTTATCTATCTGGGTCACAGGAGAAGTTGTCCCCAGTCAAACTTCTGGCGAAAGGCGGCATACACCCTGAATACGTCGCCAGCTAGCCATTGCACGGCTAACACAGACACAAACAACCATTCACACTCAACATTCACAACTAGGGACAAATTGGAATACCCAGTAAGCCTACCGTGTATGCCTTTGGACTGTGGGAGGAAACCAGAGTACCGGAAGGAAACCAATACTAGACAATGAGAATAGGCAAACGTCACTCAGAAAAACCCCTTGGTAGAAATTTAAGCCCTGAACCTTCTTGCTGTGCTAAACAGAGAGCTGCTATGCTTAGCATGTCTGCCTCACAACAAGAAAGTCCTGGGTTTGATTCCCTGGGTTCGGGCATTTGTGAGTGGAGTTTGCATGTCCTCCACATGCTTGAGTAGGCTTCCTCTGGGTACTCCAGTTTCCTCAGACAGACCAATGACATGCACATGAGGCTAACTGGCTGTTTGAAATTGATCCTAGGTGTGAGTGTAAATGGCTGTGAGTGTGTGTGCCGCCCTGCAATGGACTGGCGAGATGTTCAGGGTGTATATCCTGCCTTCACCCTGTGTCGGCGACCCTAGTAGGATTAAGGCAAGATAGTGGGTGGAATCCTAATGATCCCCACTGTTCTCAGGACTAGGATGCATTTCGATTTATTTATTAAGATAATGGTAAGTAATAGGACATGTGAATGAGTGAGTTAAGATGTCATGATTATTTCAGCATGCAGCCTATATGATGCTATAGTGGTAGCCCGTCGGGTCCGATGATGATGCTCTCAGCGATGGGAGCACAATGAGTCTCCGCAGCCTGAAGCTGGAAGCACACAGGCGCCCACAGGTGTCACAACAGTGGTCTGTGGTTTGGACCGAGGAGGACGCAGCTCTGTGACATCAGTCCCTTTTAGAAGCCAGATGTTGTCGTCGATCCTCTTCGAAGGCAGCTGTTGCTTTGTGGGTGAGCAGCAGAGGATTCAAGCTCACGTGGCTGGATCTGAGGTTGCTCTTCAGGGTGTCTTTATACATCAGTTTGGGCCTTCCCTGCCTGTGTGAGCCCTCCTTGAGCTCGCCATACCAGCTTATCGGCTGTCGGGGGATGCGACTGTTATTCATTCTGATGACATGTCCAGTCCAGTGTAGCTGAGCCTTCAACAGCATTGACTTGATGCTTGTGGAACCAGGTCTGTCCAGCACTTTTTGGTCCGTGACTCTGTGCTGCCAGCGAATGCCCACGATCGTGCGCAGTGATCTTGTCTGGAACTGTTCTAGCTGTTTGATGTACCGTTGATACAATGTCCACATCTCACACCCGTAGAGTAGTGAGGAAAGGACTACGGCCTTATAGACCATGAGCTTAGTGAACAGTCTTACGCCCTTATGCTTAAATGTTGCTAACTGGTGAATTTAAGCCTTCACAGTTTAGATTTTTATTTATTTTTAATTTTTTTGACATACTGTATTAATCATGCACGGGAAATTTGGCTTTGCATTTAACCCATCCAAAGTGAGCACACACTCCAAGCAGTGGGCAGCCACATTGCGGCACCCGAAGAGCAGTTGGGGGTAAGGTGCCTTGCTCAAGGGCACTTCAGCCATGAAGGTGGAGGAAGGGGAGGTGCTGCTCGCCCGCCACATTCCCCCATACGACCCCCAACCCCCTCCCACCACCACCACCAACACCATCAGTTCAATGCTTTCGGTCCCACACCAATTTTGCTAACCATTAGGCCACGGCTGCCCCATATTGTTAGCAAGATCATATCAGCTTTACAGAAGAAGCAAAACCCAGACATCTGTCTTGACTGAAATACTGTATCCTTTATCAGGTAAAAAATGCCTGTTATATGTGCATATTCATTCATTCATTTTCTAAAAAAAAAAGAAAATATGATTTAGGGAAACCCTCGTGATTAAATTAACCTGATGGTGAGCCTAGAAACCATGTTCGATGTTCTACGCTGCGTATTCATCATAAAAAACAAACTGTTGTGAGTAGTTTGTACCTGAGGTTTTGATTTGTATCAGTATTGTACTGAATGATGTACTAATTACTGATAAATAGAAAAGCTTAAAGCTTTTTAAATATTAAAAAAAGCATCATGGGATTGATGTCTTGTGTATTCTGAGATGCATTCCTGCTTATTTCACTTATCCAGAGTAGTTATATGACTTATATTATTAGTATTAGTGTTCATTTCTGCACTGTTGCTAACTTGATGGTTTTTGTTTATCGCACCATTCTGTGTAAACATTAAAGACTGTCATGTATAAAAAAAGTAAAAAAAAAAAAATCATAAATGGTCAGCAGTTTCCGAAATACTTAATCCACCCTCTTGGGCATCAGTATCCATGCCATAGTCACTGAGATAGCAGTTTTTCCTCATGACCTGTAGCCATGGAAAAAATGAAGAAACCACTTTTAATGAATATTTCCATTATTAGTGGTCTCCTAATTTTTTCCATGGTATACCTGGACGATTTTATACATTGCTCCACTGTCACATGATTGGCTGATTGTATACTCGCATCACCAGGCAGATGTATAAGTGTTCCTAATAAAGTGACTTGTGTGTGGACGTGTGTATGGACGTGTATGCTATTCATTTATGATCTACTGAGCAGAGAGAGAGAGAGAGAGAGAGAGAGAGAGAGTCACTGGTTACAGCTGTAGGACATGTGTCTCTGAGTAACTGCTTGAGTGGCCTGCTCAGGAACCAGACTTGGGTCTGTCAAGATGGATGTGGTGGTGCTGAGCAAGCGGAGTGAACTCAGAACGGCTGAGGGAAGAGAAGAGAAAGAAAAATGCCGACAATTACTAGGTCTCTATTACTGTGCATTATTTTTGTAAAAAAATTGTATTTTTGTCTCTAAAATATAATAAAATTCTTTTTTTAATCTTTGCCCAGTTGCTATATATGATTTTGTGGAAAAAAACACACTCTTATAGTGATTTTAAAACTTAAAACCGTGTGCGGTGATACTTTGATTCTCTGTCGTCCATCTATTTATCGAAATATTTTTATGTCTGTCTTTGCTTTTCGGTCGAAATATCCACCTGTCTCTTTCCCTGGCTTGTGTAGTATCTCAGAAAGCATGCAAGCACAGAGTACATACTAAAAGTATATAGACTATGCACACACTGGGGTCGTGGGAAGGCTCTGGGCGAAAGCGGGGTGCACCGTGAACAACTTACCGATCTATCATGGCGCCAGCACACATACATAGCCTAATATGCATGTCTTCGAACTGTCGGAGGAAACCAGAACACCCGGAGGAAACCCACGCAAGCACTTGGAGAGTTCAGATGCAAAAACCTCAGTAAGTCCACTTGACCTCTCTTGTTTAAAAACAATGAAATTTACTTGGTGGTGAGCGTAAAACCTCAACTATTTCTCCTTTTCTGTTATGGAATGGTTAAGGGGTACTGAACAAAATATCAGACTGATCAAAAAAAACCTTCATTCATTCATTTTCTGAACCGCTTACTCCTAATTAGGGTCGCGGGGAGGCTGGTGCCCATCTCAGACGACTCTGGGCGAGGGCAGCTCACCAGGCCATTGCAGGGCAGAAACACGCTGAAGGCAACCCAGTGGCCTACGACAGCAATGGTGCTTTTACATGCCTCTCACCACAGACAGTGAGAGACATGGCTGGCCTTTGATAACCCAGTTAGCTGCACTGGGGGGCAGCAGTGACAACTCGGTGATAGTGGGGCTTGAACCCCTGACCTTCAGATCAGTAAGCCAGCACCCTACCACGTGGCCACCACCGCCCCCAAAATAAACCTTTTCCAGGTAAATTTCATTGTTTTAAAACAAAAGAGGTCAAGTGGAATTACTGGGTTTTGCATCTGAGCTCTTCACTTGGAGAACATGCAAACTCCACACTGAAACGCCCTTGCCGAGCCCAGGACCTTCTTGCAGTGAGGCAGATGTGCTAAGCACTATGCCACCGTGCCGTCCCAACATAATTTCTTCTTCTCAAACAAGTATGACTGATGGTGGAAACATGCTGTTTACCAAAGTTAACCCTATTAGTAACCATTTGTACTATTTTACTGAAATAATATAATTATTAACTGATTGTATTTGTTTTATCTGACATCTTTTTTGATTATGTTTGATATTTGGAGGAAATATCATGAGCCCAGTAGAGCACCGCATTGTTTGACTCTAGTAGTTTCATTGTCAGGTAGTTGACATATATTAGATTTTAGCCTTCCCACATACCACGTACTGTTCCTATAGATCTATCACTCTGTCAAGAGAAAGTGACAGAAGCTTACTGGGTCTGAGGGCAGGTAGGGAGCAGTGCTGGTCCAGCCAGCTGAGCGTGGTGCGGCACATCTCCTCCACACTGGCTGTAGACACCATGACATTATAGGACTCAAACAGAGGCTCAATGATCACGCTGAACTTTGGCATCATGGTTCAGGAAACTGAGACCAGCCCAAGAGCTAAATCATGTCATTTCACTTCAATATATACTCTCATACTTTCATAAACATATATACACACAAAGCAGTGGAGGATGAAGGATACGATCCAGAATTTCCAGTTCTGGAAGGTCTGGGCCCGGACATATTCTCTAAACCTCTCCCTCATGTGATCAAAGCGCTGGTGGGTGATGGGGACCCCAGTGGCAGGGAGCTGCTGCTGACACACACTGCAACACAAAAGACATATACTAGTTAGTCTTCCTTGGGTTTACTGAAGTTATCTCTTCCCTCTTTCAGCTTCCAATCTGGCGGCTTCAGCAGGATAACTCAAAAAAAAGGTCACGTATCAGCACAAAACTTTCACAGTGTCTCAATATAGTCAAAAGACAGATGGAATTTGATTCATGGCTTCATCTGAATACCATAAAGTGTTATCTGAGGTCATTGTATCCATCTGTGCATTTGTATTTTCCCCCCCTCATATAGTCATATAGCCAATTTC
This sequence comes from Tandanus tandanus, assembly GCA_039654325.1. NCBI lineage: Eukaryota > Metazoa > Chordata > Actinopteri > Siluriformes > Plotosidae > Tandanus > Tandanus tandanus. Next base: position 19,078,887 of record JBCNYH010000005.1, read on the forward strand.
CACCCGTCGAGTATTGCCTTCCTATCACGTGATCACTACTAACCAGGGAGGGGCGTAAGCAAGCATGTGCCCGCTCCATGACACATGATGCTGCCACCCACACCTTTATGAACCGCTGTGCACACAGACCACAGACACCCATGATTGATTGGTGACCGCTCTAAGTGGCAGGGAGGTGAACGTATGCCATTCCTCCCTCCCCTGACAGCTCAGCCAATTAGATCCAATGGACTCCTGGTGCGTTGGACAGTTCTTAACCCAATTTTAGGAATTTCAGCAGTCTGTCAGAACACCTATTAAAACTATATATGACGTATCCGAGCGAAATCTTAGTGGTATAGAGTAGATGATTTTGAATTGTGAAACTTTTAATACATTTAAAAATTAAACGTTTCACTATAATACCTCCCTGGTGTAACAGTTATATTTAGTTGTAAATGTCTTGGTTTTCCTTATGAATATGAAAGAGGTTCTGATGATTCAACGCGTACTCTCTTGTTTACATTACAAAATCGCATATATAAGTCATAATTATGTGAATTTGGGATAGATTGGAAATTCAGAAGTACAGTTTGTAAGAATTTAGCCATACATTATAAAGATTTTTGATACATAAAATGCAAAACATGTGAAAAACGATATGGGGCAGTGGTGGACTGGTGGTAGGGTGCTGGATTACTGATCCCTAGGTCGGGGGTTCATGCCCCTCTATCAACGTTTTGTCACTGCTGACCCCCCCAGTGTAGCTAACTGGGTTATCAAAGGCCGGCCATGTTTCTCACTGTCTGTGGTTAGAGGCATGTATAAGACCCATTGCTGATTTTCTGCCCTGCGATGGCCTGGCGAGCTTACCAGGGTGTACTCTGCCCTCACCCAGAGTCGGCTGAGATGGGCGCCATTAATTAGGATTAAGCGGTTCAGAAAATGAATGAACGAAAAACGATACATGTATCATTACAAACAGAATTTTTAAATGCATTTCACCATGTTTCTGCAAAGAAACTTTCACTCCATTCCATCTCTCAAAATGCTCTCCAATGAAAATCTTTTCTGTTTCTTTCTCTCTCTCTCTCTCTCTCTCTCTCTGTCTCTCTGTCTTTTTCGCTCTTTCCTTTCTGATTCGGTAAATTCTCCGGAGCCAGCTGGCCTACCTTACTTCCTCGTCATTGCCATAGTTGTTGATAGTCCGAAAATATCGTCACATGACTAATTTAAGGCGGGGATAAGCGAAGCGTTTGTATTTTTTTGCCGACTCGGAAATTAAATATGGTACTCCTTGTATATTTAAATATCTTTGTGATGCGAATGACCTCAACTGTGTAATCAATTGCAAAGTTTTATCTTTAACTTGAGTTCTAATATTGATCAAATAATCTTCGTAACTTTCATAACAAAACTGTCATATATAGCTTTAAAGTAATTAATCAACACTTTCTGACCATTCAATAAACATTTAATAGCCATGTGGTATATGAATAATGCGGAAATTGCTGCAGTTATAAATAATTTGTATTGAAATTATAAATTAGCAGAATGAAGGGAGAAACAGATTTCGCACTTGATGGCAGAGTTGAGTGCTAGAATCTCTTCTCGGAGTCTCTGTGCCTCTTCATGGAGCTGCGCTCGCTCCTGCTGCATCTTAGAGATGTACTCTGCAGTCTTTTGTAACGTAGTAGCTTTACTGATCTAAGAAAGAATGCAGATAGGAAAAGAAACATAGATCTGTCACAGGAATACATTTTGGAGGCAATGTTCAGCTTTTCCTTTTTAAAACTAACATTTTTAACACTAGGAATAGAGGTATCGGGGTCATACTGATACATTTCTTTAACATACAGTCTTTTTAACATAATAATGACAGCAGCAGGCTCCTGCACTGACATACGGTATCAACGGAAATAAATTCCAATGAAACACTCACTCACTAACTCATTTTCCAAACGGTCTCAAGGAGGCTGGAGCCCATCTCACTGGATGAAGGCGGGGTACACCCTGAACAGACTCATCACAAGGCCAACACACACAACCATTCACACTCACATCCACAACTAGGGGAAATCTGGAATAGCCAATTAGCCTAATGCGCATGTCGTTGGACTGTGGGAGGAAACCAGTGTACCTGGAGGGAACCTTACGCAAGGACAGGGAGTGCATGCAAACTTCACACAGAAACGTCCAAGCCTGGGACATGAACCAAGGACCATCTTGCTGTGAGGTAGACGTGCTAACCACTATGCTGCCCTTCAATTAAACAACTTTTGTAAACAGGTCAACACCCATAAACCCAAGTTGAAATAAAGGACTGTGACTAAAAATATAGGATGTCTAGTAAAAAAAAATTGTTTTCTATAATAAATACCTTAATGCTGGGCTGAGAGCTAAGTGTGGTCACCAGGCTGTGTAATGTGTCAAAACCCAATTTGATGTTAAACCTCCTCTTCTGCTCCGCGGATATGTGTGTGATTCGCCTTGTATCCGTCTGTGAAAGAAAACATCGAAGAACAATCACATCACACAGAGTATACTAAACTGTATGCATGCATGTGTGTTGTGTGTGGGGTTACCCTATTGGGTTCTGTCTTGGATGTCCCAGATAAGGTGTGTGATGACTCGGACGTTTTCTCTGGAGGGATCGTTGGAGATTTTTTTGTGCCGAAGTTTCTTGGAAAACTTACTGAAATTGAACAAGTTACGTTGGCGATTATTAAACAGGCAGATAAAAAGCACAGGACACTGAGACTGATATGAAAGTACCTGTTAGGCTTGTTCTTTCTGGTGCATGGATTTGGACAGGTGAGAGTTTTTCAGTTTTGGGGACGAGGAGCGATGAGATGCTGGAGTTGTGAGAAACACTGGAATGCACCATCATGGGCATCTGGCACTGCGGTGGATTTTCAGCATGGGGCCATGAGGGATGCGGGGATACTTGTGAGCCCCTTTGGCCCACTGGCATGCTGCTGGTGGACTGCTAGTCACAAAAGGAAGCACTTTGTAAACTAAATAATATGTCTGTGTGTATAAAGCTGCAAGAATAAACTTTTTTTAGGTTTTGCCAACCTGTTCAAATATTTATTTTAAGTTTAAAACCAAGCCAGAAGAATAACAGAAAGTACACAGCACCCTCTGCTGGGCCTGTTGTAATACCACACTTCCAAAAAATCACCTGATGTCAGATTGTTAAAGAATCTTTAAAAAATTCCCAAACTGGAATTAGATTCGGATCATCCCCCAAAATAAATGAACTGTTACTTGGGCCATACTCCACCCCACAAAAAGAATTAATCAAAATTTGCATTAAGTTGGTAACAAACAAACAAACAAACAAATGCTAAAAAATTTAACCTCCCTGGTGGAGGTAAATATGTATTTAATGAGTTTAGATGAGTTAGTAGGGGTACATACTGCTAAACTAGGAGAAGTTGGTCTATTAGATTTCAGCCCAACAAAGGGAGGATCAAACCCCACACTCGGCTTTCCTAAATTCAATAAAAAAAATAGTAAATTCAGTGAAATTTACAGTCTGGAGAATTAAAAAAAATTTACTGTTTATTATAAAATACATACGTTCTTGAGAGCTAGAAGACAGGAGCTTGGCCAGGCAGCTAGTCTGTGTCGGTGGAGCCACAGAAACAGGCGTAGCCGTCACCATAGGATACCCTCTTCCTCCTCCCATCTTATGCTTGTGCTTTCCTCTGCTTGAGCCCGTGGCTACCTGCTGTGGCACAGAGAAGCAGTGGGCGGGGCAAGGCAAAGGGGGAGCCATAGATGTCTGCTGGTAGTCCAGCATGTCTAGCATAGAATAGCGTTGGCTTTCTTGGCCATCTTGTGCTATGACATTCATAGATCCTGTATGTGTGATGACAGTGGGTGTGATGACGACACTGCTCCCTGATTGGCTACCTGAAGTGTGTCTGTATTTCTGGCAGGTGCTTGAGTAGATGTACGGGTTCTCCTGAGACATAGAGGCAGTGGATATGTTTGAAGATCCAGTGGCAATGCTAGGGACACTGTAGGACTGTCCATATGAATCCATGCCAGGGACGATGGCTGAGGAGTGGTGGAACTCGTTGTACTCTAAATGACTCTTGAACTTGGGGATGGAGGTCATTCTGCTGGTGTCAAAGGGCATCTCAGGGGGCAAAGGTTGGCGTGGATATCCAGGGCAGGGTAAGTTGGCAGCTGGGGACGCCTGGGGCAAGCTTTCAACAGTCATGTTGGGCTGGAGATGACAAAATTAGCAGTTACATTGTATTATTGTGTAAAAAAGCAGTTAGTATCAGAGTAGGTGTCTGTTTTTATTTCACAGCAAACCTGTGTTATTTGTGATCCTGTGTGTATCAGGGGTGTATTAATCCCAGTGGATGGAGTTGAGGGAAAAAGCATGTTGGGTGAACTATCAAAAAACTCAGGGTCAGCATAACCACTCTGTACCACAGGATGGCCACGGTAACTTGCAAAGATGTCTGCAAGAACAAGACAACAATATCAATATTAGCTCTGGGGTCAGTCTTTTTTGAACTAATTAAAGTAATGATCTAAAGTTCATGCACGCATATGGTAATCTGAAGAAATTAAGTCATTTAATTTTAATTACACTACTGTATTTTCTAAATACACTGAAAGCAGTAAGATTGAAGCTTGGATTAAAGGGGAGTTAAACCCAAAGTGAATAAAAGCTCACACATAAATCCTCACACAGGGAGGCGACAACGTGCTGCAAAAAGTTACACGTGACTCACGTGGATGTGCCGGTAAACCCGAAAGAAGTTTGCATGAGAATAAATGGTGGAACATACTATAAAAGGGTACATGATTGTTTGATGTATGTGAACCTAAGCTCATGTGTAAACGTGCCTAGTTTTACTTTATTCAAAAGTGCACTAGTTTATATCTAATTTGTTAGTTTAATATCTACATAATGTTAGTATATCTATTAACTGGCCTTATATGAACTGATGAATTTATGTCCTATTCTTGTGATTTCGCGGACTCGCAAAAGTGAAACATCAGCCTTTTCAATCAGGCTAATGCAAGCTATCAAACTGATTTTAGCCGATTGCAACTTTGAAAATGTAAGTAAAAACCACCTGATGAAGAAAATATACATATGTTCATGTCTAACAGGAGAGTTTGGAAGGCTTGACTTTCATTTTACTTTAAAGCTGGGGTTGGTAAATTTTTATATGTATACACAAACTGTTATTTTGGTTGAAATGGTCTTTACACCCTGAACACAATCATTAACTTTTAGGATCTGAAAAAAGTTTGATCTACTTAATCATTAACTTGTAAGATCTGAAAAAAAAATCAGTGGCCACTGCAATCCTGTAAAAAACACTATCCAGTCAAATGTTGCCATGTGTCTCTGCTTGTGCTGATGCTAACATGCATGAATTTCAAGTGTATGTGGAGGGGTGGCTTGGGAAGGGCCTCGGAGGGCAGGGAAGGGTTTAGTCGCAGCCTAGAAGAGATGCTACTTTGAAATGTTGCTGGCTTTCCACATTACCAACCCCAGCTTTAAGTCAAAATTTCTGATTTCTACATAAATTTACTGTTGTAATACCTTTGGCTATTAGCTTGCGTGAGATCAGTTGCCTTTCCACATATATTTTTGCTCTGTGAGATAAGATTAAAGAATGGTGAACAGGCTTTCACCCTACTCTTGAATAAGGATATATTACACAGGGAGAAAATGTCAACAGTCATAGCTGACCCACAAAGAACCTCTTTCTCTTCCTGAGGTGGCACCCAAAAGATAGCCCTTCATGGTTTACCACATCCCCTTCAACTTCCACATTTCATTCCAGATGACCCATGACCTGCACTTAACCCTCTCTGTGACCTCCTTTATATAGAACAAGCTATAGGCATAAAAGAAAATCCAGTAAATAAAATAAAACCTAACAAATAATGATGTAATGTTCATTCCATTCCAAGATATTCGGACTATATGATGGACACTTTCCGGTGAAGATTTTTATGATAAGCAATTGTCCCTACAACCCAGTGTGAACTTGTGCACTTCCCCAAAAGTCCTTTAGAGTCAGTAATTAGTCATTTAAAATATTCAGTTGAGAAAACATGAAGTATGGTATAAATAATTAAGGATATTATTTTTAACACCCCACAGAAGAAATTACAGCCAGGTTTGCATTTATATCTGATATGACTAACCATGAAAATTATGTAAGGGAATAACAGTTTAGTCAGATAGTTTTTTCACAACATGGACTAAATTTCTAACATTTCTTTTTATTCAGTAATTAATGTTTGGTGTTGCCAAACCTGGTGATAACTCAGCCATTCAATTTTGCGCAAAGATACTGAATATTAATTACTAAATATTAAAAGATGAATAACTATGTAGACCGGTTCAGGTTGTACTTCGCCTCCTGCCCAAAATCAGCTGGGAACGATAAAGGATAGGCAGTCTAGTTATGGATTGATGGAATAACTCAAATTAAAGAGACATTAAAGTGTACCTGTGGTGAATTTGTATTACTAGCTCTTTAAAACTATTACATAGGGCATCGACAGTTCCATCAGGCAACGTTAGTCCTTGCTTCTTGTCAAGTACGCGCAAGTGCTGCCACACTACTACTACTATTACTACTACTACTAGGTTTCGCAGCGACATGTTGCCTTCTTCATTGGCTGTTCCAGCCCTGGTAGTGATGCGAATTTGTTGTTTTGTCCTATTGGCTGGGCTGCATACAGGAGACACCAGTCTTAGATAACACATTATTGGCCAGTGCCGGAGTGCAAAGCATACGGCTGCACAAACAACACGCACGAAAATCCCAGAAAACATAACATCAGCACAGGTCATACTCTGAAAAAGTTTCCTTTCGGACACAATTCAGTAGTCTGTGAAGACCACTTCAAGCTGACCTGCTATCGGCGTGACCTACAGGCAGAACTACTTGGCACGCAGCCCAAGCTTTTAGGTCTAAAACCGGACGCTGTTCCTACAAAAAAAGATAAGAGCCTTTAGTATTCGGGGAGTTTTATCACCTAAAATGTCGCCCACTGCTTGTTTACTTGCGCTGGACGACCCGGCCCAACAAGTTCACGTCACTTCCGGGAAAAAATGGTTGCTCCACATTGGTGCAGCCCCCGCTAGTAATCCACAGGATAAAATTGCCCAGTATAGTAAAGTAAACTCTGCATCACTTAAACGCATTACATTACGCACAAATCATGCTGTAAGGATGATCAATACCACTACTCTTTAAGGTAAACAATTAGGCACAAAAATGTGTTTTAAAAACATTATTCTGTTCATTATGACTTAAACTGCAGACCTGGTGTCAGCTCAGGGGCGTTGAAATGTGTCACGGTAAATGTATTGAAACATTGTTAATGTGTACATCTAAAACACTACTGATTTCAGACTTCTATTATGTTATCCTTTCATTCTTCCATAACCCATTCTAACTAACTTTACTCACGTCGCTGGATTACTGATTCTAAAGTCGGGGGTTCAAGCCCCACTGTCACCAGGTTGTCACTGCTGTCCCCCCAGTGGAGCTAACTGGGTTATCAAAGGCCGGCCATGTCTCTCACTGTCTGTGGTGAGAGTCATGTAAAAGAACCATTGCTGATTTTCATCAAGAGTAGGCTGCATTGCCGTCAGCGTGTTTCTACGTGGGTGGACTCTGCCCTCGCCCAGAGTCGGCTGAGATGTTCGCCAGCCTCCCCGCAACCCTAATTAGGATTAAGTGGTTCAGAAAATGAATGAATGAATGAATGTAGCATTAGTAGTTACGTCTCTAAAGAAAATAAACTGGGAGTAGTTGGACTCATGCTATACTAATCGCTAGCGCTAGCCGGCATGCTCCTCTGTTCATTCTAGACTTGTTCCATGAAAAGCAACAAAATTTGGAATTAAAGTATTTGATGTAAAAACTTTTTTTTTTTTACATTTTCAAAAAATGTGACTTTTTTCCTCCACCAAACACAACTTTATCAGCCTGCTGCAAAGAACAGGCCCCCAGGCTCAGCATCACCTTATCACAGTGACCAGGCGAGAGCCCAGCGTCTGGGGTGTGTGGCAAGCAGAATTGCGACAGGAGTCTCTTCTCAGCTATCTGCTTACGGTTAGTGTGCTAACCGCTATCGCTAGCTGGCCAGCTCATCTGTTCATTCTAGACTTATTCCATGAAAAGCATAAAAATTTCCTGACGTTTTTCATTCAGTGAAAATCTTACATTTTTAAAGACCAACAGAGCAAATCGATAAATCTATCATTTTTATCCTGGATGTTGTAACTGGATGTTTATGGTTTAAATAACCAACATCAGAACAAATTATTACAAGAAAGAGCGCGACATGGTGGTAGAGTGATAAGTACGTCTGCCTAACAGCAAAGAAGGTCCTGGGTTCAAGCCCTGGGCTTGGCGAGCGCGTTTCTGTATGGAGTTTACATGTTTTCCCCATGCTTGCACTGGGTGTGCCGGTTTCCTCCCACATACCAAAGATATGCACATTAGGCTAACTAGCTGTTACAAAATTTCCCATAGGTGTGAGCGTGAATGGTTGAGTGTGTGTTGATCGTTTGAATGACTGACTATAGGAAAGAACTTTGATGTACAGTAATGAATAATGATTTTCAAGCATCTACATTTCAACAAAAAAAACTTTCAGTGGTCACAAAAACCCTGAATAAACAAATGAAAAAAATGATAATAAAATAAAAAACCAGGGGGAAAAGCCCTCTTTCGAAAAGACTGAGCGTTATGTCCTCGTAGTAAGTTATGGTCAGTTATGGTCAGTGCAAAAACATTATAAAAACTCCACTGGTTATAAATATTATAAATACTAGACTGTTTAGAATATTGTGTAGAGGAGTCGTTCTCATCTCATTGGTCATCACATGTTTTTCCTACTGTACACCAGGTCTAGAATTTAAACAAATTATTATAAACATCTCAAGAATTGAATAAAGTGAGTTTTGTACTTTACAGGTTTGGCCTTTTCTGGTAAACACTTCTGTCTGATGCAATACAGGGTGCCATTATTTCATCCGAAATCATCTATTCTGCAATAGATTCTAAAACTGTAAAAAAAATTCTAAATGTAATTATAAACATTATATTAGTACATGAATACCTTACCGGGAATGTCCATGAGATCATCCAAGCTGGGCTGAAGTGGAGTCAAACCAGGCTGGATCATATCTGCATTGCTGGTGTAGGCTGACAGAGTAAGAGTGTTTATTACAATAGGAAAGTGTACATATGTATGTGTGAATGTGGGTGTGTATATGTGCTCATTCAATCATTCATACTTCCCTGTTTTCGGGAGCTGAATCAATTTTACTCCCTCACATGACTATTTATTGGGAAACATACACTATATGAGTGGATTGCATATTATACTCATCTTTTAAAGAACGTTTGTAGTCAGCAATTTTGCCCAAGTTTGCTGAAACCAGTGCTCCCGGTTAAGCAACGCCTCTGAAAATATGCACGCTCACTACATAGGCTAGGACACCTGAATGTGTGCAGGACAGGCTACATATTTCACAAGTGAGCCGAGATGCCTGGTTTGATTGATTTCAGACAGAGGTTTCTTCTTTAAAGAACCTTTTATATAGAACTAGATGTTCAGTTTAGCAAATAGCGCAGTAGAAGAGGCATCCCATATTTACCATTAATAATATAATTATTCTGTTTTTTGAATTTTTTTAAGTATTGAAAAGGTGCGTGTTGCTGCGTAAAAGACGAGCCTACGATATGGAAGGAATCTAGGCTGTGTGTCACCTCCATCACCCCCAGTCCGTCAACACAAGGAGTGGACTGAGTGTCGGCCACAGCAGCTTATAGTCTACAGTGCTAATAAATCCATACAATAGCATCAAGCATACGATACCGAGACAATGTAGGCTATGTGTGTCGCGTCTACAACCCAATGGTACAGTCCATCAACACAAGGTGTAGACTGAGCAACAGGCACAGCGGCTTACTGAAGAAAACGCTAATAATAAATACATTAAATTTTAATGTAGCATTGTAAAAAATGGTGGGTTTCTGGATATACACTCAAAGAGTAAGTATGTGAAGTTTGAGGAGGATTGGCGAAGTCTTTCTTGAGATATTGCCTGGAAATTGTTGGGTGTACAAGAAAATAAGAAGGGAAAGGTGGGAGGCCTATAACCTGGGATGCCTTATAAGGGATATTAGCATTATTCACAGGATGATCCTGGGATGCCTTATAAGGGATATTAGCATTATTCACAGGATGATTCATGAATATACAGACCAGTAGCTTATGAGTGACATAGTGTTCCATTTCAATTCAAATGCATTTTAGACAATCAGTGTAGTATAGTCTGACACTACTGGCTGGAATGAGAATGGAATCTTGAAATGCATTATATTTTCTCATTTTTGGGGCCCTTTCAATATATAAACTAGTCCGAAGCGTAAATAAAATAACATTTGGATCTTGGTAGTCTGTTGGGTCCGACGATGACGTGGTCTGTGCACTCAGCGATGGGAGCACATGTGACTCCGCAGCCCGGAGTTGGAAGCACACAGGTGCCCACAGGTGGAAGTTAGGGGGCTGGGTTGAACAGAGACATGTGCGTGAGGTTCATTATAGTGGAAGAACCTTGACCCAGTGGCAAGGAAAACCGTTACGTCAGGAGACTTTTGAATACAATCCTAAATCTAGTCAAAATAAGACCCAACCATGTCAGAATCACTTGAGACATATCATTACAACACTCCTGAATCCGTTTTTTTATTTTAACCTCTGCAAGTTGTTCAGAGCAACAAAACATGGAACTTTACAAGCATCTGACAACAAACTTCTGCTAGCATCACAGTTAACACTTTCTTTCTGTCCGACCCTAAGCTGTGTCCCTGTGGTACTCACCGTTGTGGCGTTCCTCACTCCAAGGGCTCGGCTTCTGGGTCATGGTGAAGAGAGTATCCGAGATATCTGACAGAAAGCAGTCCAAGTCAAACATACACACCTCCTCCTGAGAAGGTTCTGGCTCTGGATACATCTGATCAGACCATTTCTCCAGGCCAGACCTGCAGGTGGATGTCTGAGGAGTGACAGCTGATTTGTAACTATGTGTAAATTCATTCAAAGATATTACAAATGCAGCACACCAAAGATGAGCCCAAATTCTCAAACATACAATTAGCAATGCACAACTGAACATACGACAGAGTCATACTCTTGCTTCCCTTTTTCAGGTCTGAGCAGCCCAATGAATAAGTATATGAACATCAGCAACTTTAATATATAGATTTAGGTACTGCGTTAAAGTGGAGCTTCCCATTAGATCATTGTGAGGTGTTTCTTTTCTGTTCACAGTGAATTATTGCAGTAAAGTTTCCCTCAAGATCATCACAATTTGATCCCATGACCCCCTACACTTACCACAATTCTCTCAAATCATGGGGATCATGAATATCTTGGCCCCAGTGTAAACCCAGGGTTATCTATCAGATCCAATCAAATCAGCTCTTACATCATCACTATAACACTACAGCCACATGGCTGATCAATTGATCAACTAGTTAATTGTCAATGGAGTTAATAGGCTAGTTCACAGAGACAAGTAAAAGCGTAAAAATGACAAGTACAAATTGTCCAATAACAAAAAACAAAAACAAAAACAAAAAAACAGTCGCTTAAGTAAGCTGTAAATTTAAGTAAAGTGAAAGATAGGGAAGCATGAAATCAATGTGTTTAATTTGTAGTGAGAAGGTGGTTACTGTGAAAGCAACATAGCTTTGGACTTGGTGGGACTTGGTAAATGGACCTCCAAATGTTTAGCTCTGTGAGGGAAGGTAAGTGTGTGTTTCTTTTCTGGCAAAAAAAAAAAGACACCTAAAGTTATATTAGATAAATAAGCTTCTGGGTCACTTTGATTAATGCCATATTTAAAGTTTCTGAAAAAAAAAACTTTAAGCAATTAAAACTAGAAGCACTGAGAGAGCGCAAACCTCCGCCAAGGCAGCTCATTTCCTTCCTTATTTTCATTTCTGCTAAATATTATTTTCACAATTCTTTTCTCAAGCTTGACCAGTCCTTTATTCTTTAAATTACCCCTTACTCCATGATGGTAAAAAAATCCTTTAAAAAAATCCCAGATTGGAATGGTGATCCAGATCACCACCAAACTCTAATTAAGTGTAACTTGGGCCATACTCCATCCCTCAAAAAAAATTATCAAAAATCTGTTTCTGACTTTTTGCATAGAGTTGCTAAAAGCAAACAGACAGACAAACAAAACAACTAAACCAACTTATTAACAAACACTAACAAAAACTTTCTTTGCAGAGGAAAAAAATACACATTTCTTTGTTTAAATTCATACAAATTCTATTAGGTTGCTTTGACAGAACTGTGAAAAACGATCAAATGTTTTTAAACCGCTGAAAACAATAAACAATAAAATGGGCGAGCAAATTCTCTTCATGTCTAGAGAATAATACAGCTACTATTACCTCATTTAGTGTAGCTAATCAGCAAGCCATTAAGACCTAGTAAACTAGCTAGCCGCTAGCCGTTTTCACAGGTAAGCATGAGACTTCCAGTCTTAAAATCTCAATTTGAAGTGTCATATTATCTCCAAACAATTAATGAAGTCTTTTAACATTTGCTTCCCAGTCTCTCTTTATCTTTAAAGATTGTTATGTCGAAAAGTAGAAACTCTTCTGGTGCTGTTAGGAATACCAATCGAACTAATAAATAACGCAGTTTTAAGAGACCAGAAGTTGTAGTGGCAGCCATTGAGACATTTATTTCCTACCTTATCACTCACTTATTTGCTGAACTGCTTAATCCTATGAGGGTCACGGGGAAGCTGGAGCCTATCTCAGCCGAAACTGTGGCAAAGACAGGGTAAACCCTGAACAGGTCGCCCGGCCATCGCAGAGCAGCACATACACAATCATTCATGCTCACACTCGCACCTAGGGGCAATTTGGAACAGCCAATTAGCCTAATATGCACGTATTTGGACTTTGGGAGGAAACCGGAATACCTGGAGTGAACATGCAAACTCCACACAGAAACGCCCGAGCCCAGAAATCGAACCCAGGAACCACTATGCCATTGTGCGGCCCCTATTTCATATCATTAAAGTTAAACCACTGATAAAACGATTTTTAAGCGTATAAAAGCGTGGCAGCCTTCATCTTCATCTTCATCTTCTTCCGCTTGTTCCGGGGTCAGGTCGCAGAAGCAGCAGCATAAGCAGTGTGGTCCAGACGTCCCTCTCCCCAGCCACTTCCTCCAGCTCTTCCGGGGGGGAGACCGAGCCGTTCCCAGACCAGCTGAGAGACATAGTCCCTCCAGTGTGTTCTGGGTCGACCCCGGGGTCTCTGCCTGGTTGGACCTGCCTGAAACACCACACCAGGGAGGTGTTCAGGAGGCATTCTCATCAGATGCCCAAGCCACCTCAGCTGGCTCCTCTCAACACAGAGGAGCAGCGGTTCTACTCCGAGCTCCTCCCGGATGGCCGAGCTTCTCACCCTCTCTCTGAGGGACAGCCCCGCCACCCTATGAAAGAAGCTCATTTCAGCCGCTTGTATTCGCGATCTTGTTCTTTCGGTCACTACCCAAAGCTCGAGACCACAGGTGAGTGTAGGAATGTAGATCGACTAGTAAATTGAGAGCTTTGCCTTCCGGCTCAGCTCCATCCTCACCACGACGGACCAGTAAAAGCTCTGCTTTACAGCAGAGGCTGCACCGATCAACCTGTCGATCTCCAGCCTGGCAGCCATATTGACCAAATTGCCTCTTTAAAATAGCTGAAATGTAAATTTTTCTTGGTGCTTAATAAAGAAAAAAAATTGCTGATGATGAGGAGATCAGATAAACCTTATCAATCAACCTCCAGCGCTGCTGTTCGACAGCACACTGTTGACTGTGCTCTAGATCTGTGCATCATGACCACCAGAGGAAATCCCATATGTAGATGCAGACTTGCATTCAGAGCTATACATAAAGGTAAGGTTCTGGAGTGTTCTGCTTTAGCAGAATATCATGCATTAAACAGTATGTATAAACTAACAGTAGCCTAAATGGTTAATACTGAGATCAAGGCAATGAAAACACACTTTACGACACACATATGAACATAACATGCTACTCACAGCTCAATGCAGGCTCCTGTATCCAGGTTCAGTCGCGTTTATACATCCTACATTTCTGTCCTGCATTTCAAACCCGGTACACCAACAATCAACTCTAAGTCCATCCTCGTCTCTTACACAGAAACACACATACACACACTGAAGCTTATCACTTTTATAGGGGAGCCCGAATTCAACCGGAAGCACCAGCGATTGCGTCTCTCCTGACAACACAACTGCCCCCATGCTGTTTTTGTGGCTTACACACAAAAAATGGGGTAAATTATAGTAAAGCTTTGGATATGTGTTTTCCACCAGGTGAAATTAGTTTTGGGGAGTGTGCGTGTGCGTGCATACTTGTGAGGCATTAATCAGTGCAGTTTAAACCACCACCACCACCACCCTCCACCCCCACACCACCATTATGTTTTTCATTCCTCTCCATGTGCTGACTGTCAACATGAGCACAGGCAGATTGGCCCTTTTGTTGCTGACCCACTTCTACCCATCATACACTCACGTGCAGGGAGAGCAAACAAGGGAAGGGAAGGCCTCACCTCCACTTCCTGCAAATGGTCACTTTAAATAAAGGAATACATTTTAATTCAAACTAATTTGAACTTCATATTTGGAATACAAACCCCAGATCACTGCGAAAGTCATGCATAACATTATGCATTACACACATTACACACATTTGACGCCTGCATTGTGGGTTCATCTAAGGTATGCGTGTCATGAGGAAAGACGTTCTCAACATTAAATCCAAAAATTGAGTTATAATTAATAAAACTGCTTGCTGTTACCTTAAATCTATAGTATTTTTTTTTTCTGTAACTAGCACTAGCACATAGTTAGCCAGCAAGGAAACTGCTAGTTAATGACCAACTCACATCACCGGTACATCTATTAAAATATAAGCTCACATTTCAGCATTCGGTGGCACGGTGGCACAGAGGTTAACACGTCTGCCTCACAGCAAGAAGGCCTGGAGTCAATTCCCGGGCTCGGGCGTTTCTGTATGGAGTTTGCATGTTCTCCCCGTGCGTGCATGGGTTTCCTCCGTGTACTCCGGCTTCCTCTCCGAGTTCAAATACATGCAGAGTAGGCTAAATGGCTGTTCCAAATCACCCCTAGGTATGTGAGTGAGTGTGAATGGTTGTATGTGTGTTGGTCCTGCGATGGCCTGGCGAGCTATCCAGGGTGTGCGGGGTACAGTCTGAACAGCTCACCAGACCACTGCAGGGCCAACACACTTACAACTATTCACACTCACGCTCACACCAAGGGGCAATTTGGAACACTTAGCTGTGTAATTTGGCATTTAGCTGTGCATGTCTTTGGACTGTGGGAGGAAACCAGAGTACCCGGAGGAATTTGTTATCAAAAATATATAAAATATATAAAAATATGTATTTTGCTCTATTTAACTCTAGATCATAACTATCTTGATTCTACAGAGCAGTTCTAACTGCTAGCTTAGATCACCAGAAGGGCTATACATAAAACAGGTTTTGGCATGACATTCTTAATTTATGTTGTTATACTCTAAGAGATTTAGTTAGCATGAAAGTTAAGATAAAGTTAAGGTAACTTTTTTTTGTCGTCTGTTAGCCTTGAACATTAGCCAGAATTGCAGTCGTTTTGGTGTAACTGTTTGCAATTCTGGCTAATGTTCAAGGCTAACAGACGACAAAAAAAAGCTCAGTTTAAGGGGCTACAACAAAGATACTAGTTATAACATCATCCTCAAACATTTAGCATATTTTACATGATAAAAGGTATTTCTTGAGCTAATGTTGTGAGAATACAAACTAAACTCCATTTAAAAACAGCCATTCAACAATCCCCATTAACCACAACTAACCCCAATACTACACTGAGGGTGCATGTCAAGTAAGTGTGTCACCGACAACGATATTGCCATTGATCCATATACACACGTGATGCACTCAGCAGCTCTTCGCTTGATAGTATTCCCCCCGGAAACAACATTTGCAAATGAAAGCCGTCATATCCACGCAAATGGACAATAAAAACAACACGTTTGCATTTTCTCAAAGTGGGTCACCTTTGATTATACAGCATTGAAATTGAACTAGCGTCTCTCTGAGAAACAGACACGGCAGAAAAGGAGATTGGGCCTTTTGTGTCCAACAGCAATCAAGTGACTTGGTTTCTCCCTAACATGGGCTGCTGTGACGCAAGTGGAGTACTGTGTTTACGTTTGTTCCACGTTTGCTTTCCCTTTTCGTTTTCAACAGATCACACCCTCTGACTCTTTGACCAGCTGAGTGAGGCAAAATCTGTGCTATTAATAGCTAACCGAAGAAGGGTGCAAAGGCAAACTGTGCTGTTAACCTACTAAAACAAATACAGTAACGTAAGGTCATTAACCTGCATAAGGGATCAAGATAAAATAATTTGTAGCATAGTAATTAACTATTAATGATTGCACCAGTCATTGTCTCTGTTACTTCCTGTTGTACTGTAATAGTGAATTTCACTTAACCTACTTTGTGTCCTATTGTATGCTCATGATCCATTAATTTTGACATGAATCAGAGACAACATTCATCCATCTCAAAGGGCTCCACATACTGTATAATTTATGTTGTACACCCCCTTTGTTACCTCTACCAAGGATGTTTTTGTCTGTATTTGTTTACTAGCAATGTCAAGCAAAAGGTTATGAACAAATTTTGATGATTTTGGGGTTGTTGTTGTTTTTTTTTTTTTTTGGAGGGCTGGAGTATGGCCTAAGTACCATTCCTTTATATTTTGGAAATGATCCAGATCAAATTCTGAATCCAAAAATGTTTTTGAAGGTACCCGTTTACTTACCATTGTTGTGATTGTGTCACTGTGGTGTGAGTTTTGTTTATGTTTTCATGTGTGGAGTCCCTTTTTGTTTTTTCACAGAGATGGGGAAGCTCCCGGCGGCACGGGCTCCACCCACACCTGCACACCGGCTCCGGATTTCCGGCAATCACCACCGGCATTTAAGCCCTGCGGGGAGGCTT
>JBCNYH010000005.1:19109502-19128149 GCA_039654325.1 Tandanus tandanus
CCCAGAGGGACAGGGAAAAAGAAAAAAGAAAAAGTTTGTTTTTGTTGTGCGTGAGAAGCCTGTTCTTTTTTTTTTTTTTTTTTTTTTACCCATGTCCCTTTAGGGGCTCCGTAGCTCCGTAGGTTTCTCTGGTATAATGCAAAAAATAAAATGTACCCCAAATTTATTTAGCTAATTAGACACTTTCATCACAAATAAAAATAATCTTATCTTCGGAATCTTAATTTATCTGAAAACTTTGCCACAAAGTTGCCATTTGGTTATTATATTTATCATAGTGAAAAATAACCGCAAGAAGGTCTTGGGTTAGAGACCTGGGGCTCGGTGAGGACGTTTCTGTGTGGAGTTTGCATGTTCTCCTCGTGCTTGCATGGGTTTCATCCGGGTAAACTGGTTTCCTCCCAAAGTCCAAAGACATGCGCATTTGGCTAACTGGCTGTTCCAAATTGCCCCTAGGTGTGAGTGTGAGTGTGAGTGTGAACGGCTGCGTGAGTATGTGTTGGCCCTACAATGGTCTGGCGCTGTTCAGGGTGTATCCCGCCTTCGCCCGGAGTCGGCTGAGATAGGCGCCAGACTTCTGCAACCAAAACAGGATTAAGTGTTTCGGCAAAAGTGTGGCTGAGTAGTGAAAAATTATATGAACCCAACCAAAGTAGTTGGTCTCGTTGGCAAACGAAATAGAGCGCGTTCACACCGTGCAGCCTACAAATCCCAGCTGCCTACAGAAAACTTCCGGTTCAAACGCTTCAAAGCTGATGGCTGATTGGTGGAGCGCTACGGGCGGAAGTGAAACTGACTGGGTTTGTTTATGTGTACAGCAGCTGGTGGTACTTTCTTATAATTCTGTGTTTGTGAGATATGGACGGGTTACAAAGGCACAGGTCTCTGTATAAGGGCACAACTCCACCATGGAAGGAAACATACCGAAAGGTAACGTTTAAATGCTAAGTACAGTAATAATGACCGCTGTGTAGCTAAGCAACGAGGAAGAGCAACTCCAAACTCCATGCATGTATGTCCACACCTGGGGATTCAGTAAATGTTTTAGAAATCATGGATGTTTTATTTGTCTTTAGAAAAAATATATTAATTCAGGTTAATGCGAATCAGCTCCCAAGGTTTTCTTTCTCATGGTTGAGTCAATACCTTGAGGCAAAATCAGGACCAGAACACTTTAACCCGGAAGAAATTGTATAGCAACTGAAACAGGCTGCACGCATGCGCACTGAATGTGTGTGAATGTATGAAATGTAAATAGAAGTGTCTGGAAAAAATATGAAAATAAATAAAACTATTCTTAAGAGGTCTCCAAAAGGTCTTTATCTTTATTTTTGCAATTTAAAAGCAACAACGTTGAGTTAATGACAACTAAAAGAAATGTTTGTTTACATCACTTCCTGTTTGCACTTCATGTTTGATTTTAAACAATCTCTTTTGATATAATTACAAGCTTTAATTAAAAATATATATATATATTTTAACTGTTCTGTCCTTAGCGTTGTGTGGAAAGGTTGAAGAACAGCCGGTCGAGGTTACTGGAGAAGTACCGTCAGATGGGAAACACCCCAAAGAGTTCTCTTCTCGTCAAGGAGGTGATGGAGATGGAGTGGAGTGCCTTGCAGTCAGCCAACCAACGACTGCCTTCACTGTGGAAGAAAGACGGCGTCAGTGATGTAGGGATATTTCATTAATATGTGTGTATTTTATATAATTTTGGAGACCTGAATGTGGGTTGGAATGTACCGTTTTTCCTCCCTTTGGTTCATTTTTGTTTTACAGGTGTACAGAGATCTACAGGACCATGATGAATTAGCTGTTTTAGAGGAAATCCAGCAGGAGCTCATATCTCAAGGTTAGCAACAATTTCTACTGGAAATCTACACATATGTGTTCGGTGCACATTGCATCTTAAAGAAATGTTCCAATGCTTTACAATTTGGTGTCTAAACGTAATATTTTTTTTAAGTCTATGTGTGATTATTCTGCTATGATCGAAGTCTAAAGGCAATTATGGTTTCTGTCAATATTCAGTTCTGTCAATAAATAATAAATATTATGCTACTACATTTACACTGAAGTGGAGGAAATTGGGGTATCAGGTGCCACTTGGGGCGCTGTGTGTTTTCGACCCATGAACTGAGGAAGGCCTATGGCCTGCTGGTATGAAATGTCATATATTTGGTCCTCCATAAATCTTATGCAAATTGCTGGACTTCCCTATCATGCACTCAAATTAATTATTGATCAATAACAGCATCAACGTGAATATGAATGCAGAAATTGTAATATCTTTGGAAAGAGTGATCATATTTCCATAATGAAATGAAGAACTGTCCAGTGAAGTCATCTCTAATGAAAAATATTGAAATTGTTAATTATACCTATAGAAGTGCAATTGTATGATTTACTGTACTCTTTGATTATTGGATGATTTATATGACTATTCTATAAGGAGTTTATTTACTATAGTGAATGTAAGATTATTTTATTACTTCCATTCCACTCTGTACGAGTATTGCTTGGTTGACCTTGAACACGGAACATTGGAACAAAATGTCGGACCTTGAACAGAAACAAAATGTCCGTCCTAAGCGAAGGGAGGGCTTCGAGTCTATGCTTCAAGGTCAATTCGGGACATGTTGAGACATGTCGAGACCTGTTGAGATATGAGGTCATGAGGGACCCATCAGAGTCTAGAGCTAAAGGATGATAGACCAGTCAGAGCGGAATGGGCACTGTACATAAGCCAGTGCAAGCTGGTAGATGTGGGCCAAGATTTTTCTCTCAGAAAGATTTCTTCTGTGTGATTGATTGTATGCCTTTGTTTTCCTAAATGAGGCTAAATAAACACCTGAAAAATGGATTTGAATCTCTCTCGTCGTGAACTGGACACTTTTCGCCAAAACAACATTTATGGCATTTGGCAGACACTCTTATCCAGAGCGACTTACAACTATCATTTTTGTTATACAACTGAGCAATTGAGGGTTAAGGGCCTGGCTCAAGGGCCCATCAGTGGTGGTACTGGGTATTGAGCCCCTGACCTTCGGATCAGTAACCCATTGCCTTAATCACTGCGCCACTACTGCCCTGCCCTATTATGCAGGGGTGGACAAATCACATGTTCATTAGCTAGCACATCAGACAAGTAAGAGCTTCAGTCCCATGAATCATGAGATAAAGGTGCCGTTATTGAGAGAAAGATGGTAGATATTTGAAATTAGGAGTCAACAAGTATAGATTGCCGGATATACAGAATAAAACAACATGCACAAAATGTATGGGTGCACACTGCTAAGCCAGCGACACTAAAACCATCACCCCCACCTCCCTTCCAGCCAATCAGCAACAGGATGCAGTTGTCCTGTGCATGAGCTCAAACGTCTAAGTTGTGTGGCTCACTCTGAGCCAACGTATTTTCTTTTTTCCCCCTCCATCTACAGCACCAAGGCTCTGTATGAACACCAGATTTTTTATTATACCAGACAATGAGGACATATTTACATATCAATAATTCCCAATCATTTCCTGGTATCTGTCTACAGTTGTTATTCAGTGAAATGATACAAACAGACCAGAATTAGTAGATGGGGATTACTTTGAAAAAAAAATGCTGTATTCAGTCTTGTATTAAAATAGAATAATCCTATTTTTAGAGCTTTCTATCATTGAGGAATATCACAAAAGCCTGCAGTTTGAAGAACAGTATGTCGACTCTGTTGTGGATGGAATGGAGGAGGAAGAGAAGCTCATCTGCCCAGTATGTCATGCGTAAGTGGATTACCTACATAACTATAATCTGTTCTCTTGGGTGGTTAGTCATAGTAGTAATGTTGCATTTACTTACGGTACTTTCTGTATTACAGTAATAACCTGACAGTGACCAGCCATTTTACCTCATGTCCATGTGGCCTTTTTATCAACACAATGGTAAGTCAATGGAGCACATGGGGCATCTTAGCAAGCGCAAAACTTAAAAGTTTGACAAAATCCTACAAGGTGTTGTGTGGATTTTGTTTCAGGCAACAATGGGACATGTACGAGTCATTTCATCCAAACCCATTTCAATGTTTCTACAGGGGAGAAATGTAACGGCAGATGTGCTCCAGCATTTACTTGAGACGAGAGTCACAGAACATCTGGAAGACTGCCTTCAGAACCCTGTATTCTCAGTAGCCTCAAATGTGGATGGAGCACCCAGCCTTATGATGAGCTGCAAGGTAACATGGTGCTCATTAAACTACACATTTTATTTTAAAGGTGCCCATTCACTAGTGAAAAGCTGATGTTTTATCTTCCATTATTAGTTCATTTTGGCTGATTATAAAGGCTTCTTAGTGAAACCACCCCAGCTCATGGGCTTAGTATCTCTTATTCACCCGCCTTACATTTTGTTTGGCTCTGTGTCTGTTTATAATAAAACTATTACAACTAGACGGGAACTCAGAGTGCAAGGTATGTCTGCCAGGCATAAGTAGATTATTATAACTTGGCATAGTTATAATGAAATGTCTCCCCTAGTGGGCATCAGATGAATATTTTGCCGCATGTTAAAGATACAGGATATATATATTTTTTTTCAACAGGATCCCATGCATGGATCTCCTTCAAAATGTAATGGGTTATTTCCAGGCCAAGGCCCCACCCCTCCACCAAGTTTGATGAAAATCTGATTAGCAGACTTTGTGTAATCCTGTTAAGAGAAAAAAAAATCCTTTAATAAATAAAGCTTTTTAATAAATTCCTGGATCCGGATTTGCTCCAAAAATGTAAGATTCATTCCAGGCTCATACCCCATCCCCCCCAAGTTTGGTAAAAATCGGTTTAGTGGTTTTTGCATAGTCCTGCTAACCGACACAAAGAAACGTCTCCCCCTAGTGGCACCTTCCCGCCAAGCGGCAGAGTTGTTAATAACCTCATGAACGAAAGAATGATCTTGCACATGCGTGGCTGTGCTTCACTGATTCGTAGAAAGTGTAAAAGGGTGAGATCAAGTATTCTGCACTCTTGCTTGCCTCAAGATGACAGCACCTGATGCAGGTCTCATTGACAGGAGTAAGCAAATGGTTTCAGAAAGTCACCATGGCTGATTCCATTTTATTCCCAATACATGACCCTGTATTGCTCCTTTTAATGTACTAGTAGGTTAATATATCCAGCACGTCATGGCCTTCAGAAGGTCTATTTCAAACTGCCCACAAATTTGTCATGGACAGCCTGCTTTAAAAAGAAATATTTACTTGTATGTTGAAAGAATCGCTTGTGTCCTATAAACCATAATGAGGTCATCACTGCTGTATACTCCTGTAATTATAGCAATTTGTCATCTTAAGGTGTCTGAATATGAAGCAAATATTAAGTTCTCCTTGGGAAAGTTCTAGGGTTTGAATACAGAATGAATGTAATCATATATATCTGACTTCTCTGTTCTCTGGAAGATTGCATTTCCTCCTGACATGACCTTTGGAATAAATACTGATTATTGAACGTGTCTTGTCTTATCTCATCTACAGGTGTGTGATTATCTCGCCATTGTCCTGTGAGTGACTCCGGTACAACTGCCATGGTGTGCTTTTCAGTGTTTGTATTTTATTTCTGTGAAATAAAGAGATTACCTATTTAATATTACACAATTCCTTTTTATGTGCTGCTATTTGTGGTTAGTTGCTAATCGCTAAGAGGAAAGAGTTTGATGGTGAGAACCTTAACCCTGTAACAGGCAGAGAATATACTGTGAAGTTGTGATGGATTACCCTCATCCTAGTACAGCATATTAAAATGATATAGGAAGTAATTAGTACCTACTTTCATGATAGTCTTTAATAGTGCAAAAAGTTAATGGAGAGCTGTTTTTTAATATTTTTAGCAGCATGACATGTCAAAGGGCTGTGTTTTAGCACTACTCAATAATGGCTTTAAGCTTAAAGATGTACATTTTCTGTTGCTCACACCTTCATTCAAAATTAATAACAAGAAAACAAATTTGCACAAGTTTGTTTACGAAATATTTATTTTTGACGACACCATTGATGTAAGCATGTTGACTGAATATAAGGATTTGTTTTAACTTTTTTTTTTATCCTAAATGGAACCTTTCAACTTTGCACAATTATTTTCTTGCAAACAGATCACACCATGAAAACTGCAGCCAATTTTAAAATCTGCCAACTTTGTATGATGTATCAAAGTCACTCATATATATATATTGCAATGAAATTGTTATTCAAATCTAAAATAACTGATCTGGGTTTCTTTTAATAGATAGTGATGCAACCTGTCCAACAAAACCTTCAGCGTTCCGGGTCCTTCTGTTTGATTGGCTCAAAAATAGACTGAGGAATGAATTTAAAATATTCAAAACCTGAGATCGGTTCACATTTACAGCATTTGGCAGACACCCTTATCCAGTCCTCTTAAACAAGTGAACAGCTGAGAGTTAAGGGTCCAACAGGAGCAGCTTGGTGGTACTGGGGCTTGAACCCCCAAACCTTCTGATCATTAACCCCGAGCCTTAACCAGACGCCACACTGGTCCAAGTTATTGCTCATGGTTAAACTTTTGTTAATGTTATATACTCACTTGTTGAATGTTTTCCTTACACATAATGTCTCAATATATGTTTGATGGTAAGAAGTGAGCGTAAGGGAGGGAATTCATTCAATTTATTATTTAACGCAGTCTGGCTACAATTTCCTTAGTGTGACCCAAATATAGTTTTCAAAAATAGGCCCGTCCAAAATTAAGCCCAGCCCTGGACTGAAGGATTTTAACTTCAATATGTCAAGTTCCATCACGTTACATGTACATTCAAAACCATATGCTTCACTTAATTTATTTCAAAATACAAAATAAAGTATAAAAGTTTTGAACTAGGTCTTTATTGTTTGTTATATTAGTATTTCCTATGAACTGAACATGGGCAAGACTGCACACAATTTGATCACTGGCATTTGATGAAACCGTTTAGATCCTCCAGAAACTTGATGTACTCCTGGTGCTCCAGCGCCGTACTCAGCTCAATCAGCTCATCTGCAAAGGTGTTGTCAACACCACGATCAGCCATAAAGTCCATTAAATGGTCATAAAGAGCCTGTGGAGATAAAGATTAACAGCAGTAAGAAAAAGAATTGCTTCCTATAGTATATAAGTAATGATTTAAGGCAAATCACTGCATTCCTAGCAGAGGTAAAGTGAACCTTAAGGTTATGAGGCCTACTGATGACTCAGCACAACTGAAATTGGTTAAAGTTTAAAAGCAGGCTGTATTAAAACGAGGGCCTTCTCTAGTCAGAAATGACCAGACCACAGAGAGCCTTTTGTGGCTTTGACCCAAGGGAGAAAAATTAGTAATGCTTAAAAAAAAATAAAAAAGAACTTCTGTGAGGGAATAGATGTAGAGGACACATGTAATAGCTATTATCTGTTGCTCAGGAGCAATTATTCTGTTGGTGGAAATTTGCAGGCAACAAAATTGGGTATAAAATGGAGTGAAAAGTACACATATATATAAAAACAAAAACAAAAATAAAAATAAACATACATCATTAGTTAAGGAGGAGTTGCACTTACAAGCCTATCACCATACTCTAAAATACAGAAGTGAACAAATTGATTTATTTCCCCTTCAAAAAAAATCAGACCCAGATTACTTTACTGCATGCACATCCTTAAGTGGTACACTACAACTGTGTAAAGTTTCATAAAAATCCATTAAACAGTTTAGGAGGAGTTGCGCTCACAAGCTTCCACGGACAGACGGACAGGGTGATTCCTATACATCCCCACCCTCCAAACTTTGTCTGCAGGGCAGTACGAAAAAAAGGTGGCTATAGTATGAATGGAGCTATTAGTGTGCCATTTACACATACTATCTTTATTTAGAGATCCGGTGCAAAAATCAATTCTGCAAACGTCCTTCTGTAATTCGTGCTTTTGACCACCAGGTGGCGGTAATGAGTTGGTGAGTACTATGGTACTATAGTAGTAACTATGGAGTAAAAACAGAAATGCAAAGTATGTACCCTTTTTTTCTATGTAGACCATCATATTTAAGTGCATCAGATCATTTTTACTTTTCATTTGATTTAGTCTACTGTATATAAATGCACATACCCAGTCCAAAGAGTCTGTGTTGAGGGTGTAGCTCGTCTCCTTCCAGTCCTCCTCTCCTTCAGGCTGGAAACTGACCTCACGGATGGTGAAGATGTCGCTCTGCTCCTCTCCTTCACCACGGCCAACCTGCTCGGAGTCAAACAGCTTTGGATGCATGGTCAAATACATCACCGAGCCGAGCATAACCCATCAGGACTGAATCTTTTATATTGGAAGGTTTGGTATATTAACTATGGAGTGAGAGGTTACACCGAGTTATAAATGATAACTGCGTTTCTGGAGGTTTACCTCATCCTCTGGAAAATGACAATCGAACACCAGGGAATTCTTCGCCCCCTTTTTAGTCACCTCAATGACAAAATTGGGTGTGGAGACGATATCGGGCTTTAAAAAAAAAAGGAAAGGAAATACATGAAGTACAGCCATTTTGGAACGGGGAAAAATAAATAAATTGTACGTACATTTCAAAACAAAACAATTTACAATCAATCCCTCTGCCCCAGATGATCCCCTTGGTCTTGTTGTCTGTTACCCAATACCCCCAACATGGAGCCCATTTTGTGATGCTTTTCAGCTCGCCATGTTTACATTAATAAAAGGATTATTGCATGAATAAGGAGGTGCATGTGTTCCTAATAAAGCGGCCAGCCCATGTGGCTTTAAAGGCACCAACAAACCGCGTATCTTTTACCACAATACCGCACAAGTACTTCTTACTAAAGCTTCATTCGCTTTACAACACACTGCCCTCATATACATGAATACTGAGTGCAGGTTCTACCTCGTTGTCCTCAGCCTTCTGGCCCTGCTCTGGCTCTTCCTCCAGGTTCGGGGGGATGCTGTTGTTAATGTTGAATGTGACGGTCACTCTGTGAAACAAATCAGAATGGTCCAGTATAAGTCTTAGTCCAAGTATTATAAAGAAATGATTGTGTAATCCTAAGTCTAAATCTTCATCTACTTTACTTTTTCTCACAAAAGCAGAATGATGTCAGAAATGATTACCAGTGGTGTCAGACACGTTTTGTGGTTCGACATGTTTCTGTTCCAACCCACTGGTATTTTAGTCCCTCAAGGATTTTATGGGCTTTTTTGTGAATATTGTGGTCTAAAATGCCAAATTTTGCAGATTCATAAATAAGACGTGTGATGCAATTTGTGATATATTGAGGCTTTTTCCTCCTGCAATAAAATTACTGGATTGTGTGAATTGCAAAAATAACTACACATGTCCGCATCTAAATATCTTCAATAGCATAAACAAGGAAGTGACTTACAGGATGGGGAACTGCTATGATTAGTGAAACTTGTGATGTAATCCAATGATTAGCCAAATTTGCAGGAAAGTTGGGGTGGTTGGTTAAAATTGCAAAATCATGCGAAACACATGAAGACTGGTCGAACTGGTGCAATCTAAACATCATGAAGATGAAGACGGATATGTAATTTAAGGACCGTGCTTGGAAGACGTACTTCTCTCCAGAGAGCGAACGCACAAGTTTTGCTTCACTGCCGTTCAGCTCAAGCTCCCATCCTCCAGACATCTTGGGGAGCATTTTATTTTTCTGGATCTTCTTTTCCTCTTTGATTTCGTCGGAGAGAAATTCTGCAAACGCTTTGTCACCTGTAATACATTAGCAGGTGATGGAAAATAATATCAGATCGATTACAAAACACAGATAACAGGAACATGGTGTTGTTGACGGTAGTCCCTGTTCCTCAACCCAGGTTTGGGGAATTTTAGATCAGTAGAGTGTATAGTAGACTGACAAAGACTATGAATGAAGGTGTGAGTGTGTTAGGTGTCCCATGATGAACTCAGGTGTCATCTTGGTTTATTCCTGCATCCACCAGAATATGAAACTATTACTAAAGATGAACTAATGAATGACAATGACAATTAAATATAATCCTAAATCAGGGGCATGACCACTGTAAGGACCTTCATCATTCTTCTCTCAAGGTCACATGACGTAAAATGTCAGCACGTGACGTCAGATCCGGCGTGTTTTATAATACAAAATCTATTTTTCTATACATTATTTTGTTGTCAGTAACAGATAGCACACACAAAACATCTCTGGTGCTCAATAACACGTGACATTATATAACATTAAAAGGTAGAATACATTTTTGACGTCAGAAATATATCCTAATAATTACTTTAGCTAGTTTTTTTGGTATTTAATTTACAAAACAGACTTAAAGCGCACTGTTTATAACACCTCTCAGGGATGCTAGCATAACCGGCTAAGCAGCTAGCTATGCATACTGTTGCTTAAATAAGTGATTTAATGAGATTTTATTCTGACTCTACCTTCTGTATGAAGGCCTCCACAGCCGCAGGACGGGACAGTGTGTTTAGAAGCGAGCAGCCTGGATGTCTCGGAGGGCTGTTGGTGGTTGCCGCACATCATCCATATCGAGCGGGTGAACGGCCGCGTCGTGGCCGAGGTCGGAGCGCACAGCGCGGATCTGGCGAGCGGTGCGGCGGCGCGGCACACAGACACACTCGGGGCCTTGTTCGTAAGGCGAGCCGTGATGCTAACAACGCGTGTTAATGATTTTAACATGGCTACTTTCTTCTCTTTTCTTCTCCTCACCTGTCCTTACCGGCGAATCTCAAACGCACACACAACGCTAAACCCGCACGTGCAGAAGGACACGATGACCTCACACATGAACTCTGCCCCGGAAGAGGTTCTTCTCTTGTACGGAAGCTAACAGCTGCGTTCCACATCCGAACTCCTGAATGTTAAAGTGCACTAGATACGTCGTTAGTTGTCCACATAATGTAGTGTACCTATATTGGGAGATAGACTTGATTTAGTATTCAGCTCAAGGATTGGAGCCATATGGATGGACGCGTGTTTGTTTTTCACTGTTTAAGTTGTATTTTTTAATAGAATTTTATATTAAATACTGAACTGAGGTGTTTTTTTTTTTCGAGCAGTTATGCAGTTTTGTGTGGTATGCAGGGAGCAAATTCCTAAATACAAATGTCCTGTGTGCAGAGTAAGATAGTAAGTAAAGTATATAATATTGATATGATATATGCATGTATGAATGAATTACCACGTGGTTTAGTGTATGAGTATTTCCCAGCATGCTTAGCAGTTAGGTGTTGTTTAATTTAGGAAAAGTTTAAGCAACATTCCCAAAAATGTTAAAATGTTTGGTTTCAGTTTTCTGTGTATGATCAAATGCCACGGTTTAAGTGATGTATAGTTCTGAAAGGTCTTATGTAGTGTTTGTAAAGACCAGTCAATCAATCAATCAATCAATCTCAACTAAAACTTGATCTCATCTCCTTTATGTTGCAGCTGTTCTTTAGAGTGCTTTAAGAAACACAAAACTGATGGTAAGTCTTTTAACTTTTTAAATTCTAGGTTTAATGTTGCAATAGTTTTATGCTTTTATATACTTCATATATCACTCACTTTGCTGCAGGGAGGCTGGTGCCTATCTCAGCCGACTCTGGGCAAAGGCGGGGTACACCCTGGCCAGCTTGCCAGATCATCACCGGACAACACACACACAACCATTCACACTCACACCTACACTCAGTTTGGAACAACCAATTTGCCTAACTTTGGACTGTTGGAGGAAACCGGAGTACCCGGAAACCCACACAAGCATGGAGAGAGCGCGCAAACTCCAAACAGAAACACTCCAACGGAAATCCACACAATTCTTGGGAGTTGAACCCAGGAGCTTCTAGCTGTGAGGCGGATGTGCTAACCATTATACCACTGTGTCGCCCTACTTCATATATCAAGATTGCTTTTATCTACATTTTTGCTTGATGTGAAAGGGGCACATTCACTTCCCAGGCATATTGAATTAACGTGTAGTACAGTGTTATCTCTTGGAAATATACTGGAGTTGGCTATGATGTCTTTCTGAAACCATTTGCTTACTCCTGTGTGTGAGTGGCTCGGCAAGGGCGTTTCTGTATGGAGTTTGTATGTTCTCCCTGTGCTTGAGTGGGTTTCCTCCAGGTACTCTGGTTTCCTCCCACAGTCGGAAGATCTGAACATTATGCTAATTGGCCGTTCCAGATTTCCCCTTGGTGTTAGTGTAAATGGTCGTGTGTGTTAGCCCTGCAATAAATTGGCGAGCTGTTCAGGGTGTACCCCGCCTTTGCCCAGAGTCGTGGACATGAATGTATGTGAGTGTAAATAGCAGTGGTGGCTTAGTGGTTAAGGTGATGGGTTACTGAGCCGAAGGTCAGCAGCTCAATTCCCACTATCACCACTGTTGGGTCCATGAGCAAGGCCCTTAACCCTCAATTGCTCTGTTATATAAAAATGATAATTGTAATAATTGTGCGATAAGACCGTCTGCCAAGTGCTGTAAATGTATAATGTAGATGAGTCCTGCACAGAGCACAATGATGTTAGTGTTGCCATCTTGAGGCAGGCGAGAGCGCAGAACACTTCTGCCTAAGGGTAGAACCAAGAGTGAACTTTCAGCTTGTTTCCCTTCTTATTAACGCCGTATCCTTATACTTCCAGTACAAAATGTAATTTATGATCAAATACTGCAACATTTTCTGTATTTTCCTTGTTTCATATTCCCAGACTCATGCCAGCCAGTGAAAGACACCACACCTTCTGCACCTGCGCCATATCCAGTGCCTGAACCGAGTGGGGGTGGGTTTTCCTTCTGCATTCATGTTAACGTGCTGTACAGTGTCTTCAAAGTTACTTACTAAGTGTACTGCTTTAAAGATTTATTTCAGTTAAAATTAATGTTAATTATGACAAGTTTTACATATTTATTTCTGTTGACAAGAACTTCAGACTGATTGGCTGTTATCTAATGCTATTTTTAATGCATTTGTTGCCTTGCTTTTGCCACTTGCCCTAGTTGAAGTCACTTCCAGTAAGGGGAGATAAAACAGTCACTGATATAATGTTCCCCAGATTGTAAAAGCTGTTCTCTTACATTGGAATTCATCCATTCAGTAATAATTACATTGGTGCTGATTTAGGGAACATGTTTTACAGTGCACAAGTAATTGTTCTCTATTTCAGCAGCAGGGCCATGGACTATTGATGATCTCCTGGAAGAGGACCGTGAGTCTGACCGAATACCTCTTCAGAAACTTCAGCTACTAGGTACTGTGATTATTTGACTCTTCGAGGCTGGTTAAATTTGTAGCTCAGGATCTAAAGGGTGTGTGTGTGTACGCGTATATATACATATGTATAGCTGTATGTGAGCGCAAACCTCTGCTAAGGAAGCTCCTTTTCCCTCCTTACTTTCATTTAAATGATAAATGTTGTTTTTCACAGTTCTTTTCTCATCAAATCCTATTATATTTCAACATTCCAGATCATTAGATCCGGAATGCAAATTAGATCCTTACCAAATGTTGGTTTGTGATCGATCTTATGTAGATGTTGTACTGTAATTTTTGTGAAAGCATTGTAGTCTTTACTTATGGAGTTTATTACAAAACTGTTACACTGGCCCCTTTCCCACAGCGTTAAAGAATCTTTTTACAAAAATCCGAAATCCAGATCATGATCTGGATCAGCACCAAAATGTAATCCTGTGTTACTTGGGCTATACTCTACCCTATTTGCAAAAGAATTGCTAACAAGCAAACCAATGCCGAAAAAATACAACCTCCTTGGCAAAGGTAATCATTTTTTAACTAAACATCCAGATATGAGCATGGTGAAAGGTTCCCAAAAAGAAAACAACATTCTGACCATTGAAAATCTTGGGATTTGATTATATTTTTCACCAAGTCATGGCATATCAGGGACTTTTGTTTGTGCTCAAATTTTGGTTGAAATTTGTCAAAATGTAATGTTTTCCATGCAGTATTTTTCTGCTTTGTTAAAGTTTTGCCCTGAAAACACCTGAACTAGTTAACATGGGAAATGTATGGGCCTATGATACTGTGGTGTTTGAGTTGGTTTGCCTGTGAACAATATCCCAACCACACCCATGCATGGATTTTCACCAGACTTGGTAGGACCACTTTCCTACGTGAATCCCCGAGATGCTTTGATTTTGGAATGTCTGGATTAAGCTGAAACTCAGAACAAGGTCACAGAGTTTTGGTGAATGGAGCTTTTATAACTTCGAACCAGGTGCTGATAGACATGCCATTACTATGGAACACTAACATGAAACCATATATGGACTTTTAGATGAGACAATTACTTTTGACCTTGAGTGACCTTTTTGTGTTCAAAATGTCCCAAGTAGAAACAGAAGTCATCTCATAGACTCACTTATTTGTCGAACTGCTTAATACTACTAGGGTAGCAGGAAGGCTGGAGCCTATCTCAGCTGACACTGGTCGAAGACGGGGTACACCCTGAACAGCTCGCCAGACAATTGCTTGGCCAACACACACACACACAACCATTCACATTTATAGCTAGGGGCAAATTCAAACAGCCAAATAGCATAATGTGCATGTTTTTAGACAGTGGGGGGGAAACCAGAGTACCTGGAGGAAACCCACACAAGCATAGAGAGAACATGCAAACATTACACAGAAACGCCCTCACCGAGCCCAGGATTCAAACCCAGAACCTTCTTGCTGTGAGGTGGACATGCAAACCGCTACGCCAATGTGCCACCAAGTCCCATACAGACATTTAAAAAATCCATGTAGGTGTTATTTTTAAATCTTGTAATGGGGAGGTGTACTGATGAGGAGACCTCCTCCGGTTCAGATTGTAACCTGTCTGTTATTGCTGTAGGTGAATCAAAGGACCTGAAGACTCTCCTGCAGAATCCACACCTGAGGAACCTGATGCTAGCTGTCGATTCGGCTAAGGATAAATCTAAAGCGATGAAGGAAGCCATGCAGGAGCCACTGTTTGTAGAACTCTCCAACCAGTGTTTGCAGATTATTGAGCCGACAGAAATACAAGATGACGACGATGAATAGCAAATAGATTGTAAATATTCATTCAGGATGGTGATTGAGGAGGACAAGATATGCCTGTACAGACTGCCTTCACCGGTCACTCTGATGGTCATGTTCAAAAATATATTTTTATAGATATCCTTATTACCATATATGGAATATTCTTTATTGTAGTCTGCTGGATTAAATGAGTTCAAGACTCAACACTCATTTGCAAGTGCTGTTTGTTTATTTGTATTTGTTTATAGTTTTAGGTTAAATGTTAATTTATTCTCCCATTAATACATACTCTAACCAAATAAAATGTAATTTTTTTATTTATTTATTTTAAAAAGATATCAAATCCTGTAGTGAAGAATTGTTTGCTTATAAAATGTATCTAAAACCAGCATTTAGTATTTAAAGTCACAAATTATTGTACATTTGGTATTATAAAAAGTTTTAAATCAGTTCCAGGAAATCCATATCAAATTTATTAGCTTATTAATTATTAATAGACTTTTTAAGAAACAGGACATTGAGTAATATCCAAAGATGGTCCTGAACATGCTTTGCCTCATGAAAATTTCAATCTTGTATAGATATCACAATGTACTCAAAACAGACCAGGGTTCAAATATGGGGCATGATCACTATACATATAAATATATTCACATGTAGATCTGGGAGAAGAATCCCAACAAATCAAGGTACAGTTAAAAAAACAAACAAACAAAACAAAGACGACATACAAGTAATAAATGCTAGTCTTTTCTATAAATGTAGTAGTTTTACTCTCATACTGTGCAATGAGCTTGAATTCAGGCAGAAATGTACAAATCAAGTACTTGGTACAGAAAGGTTCCAGTTAATGCTAGTGTTGTCTCAGCTATAAATCCAAAAATGAATCAGTGGTTTGATAATCTCTTACATGAATTAAAAGAAATAGTTGATCAGTCAAGGCATTTTTGCTTCAAATCTAATGCTGCCATCAAGTAGTGTTTGTTTCCCGATTTCTGAAATAGATTTAAATCTCTAGTGCAAATATGTCTTTAGAATTTCTCCCTATCTCTACCCTGCTGTCTCAGATTATACACTCACTCATTTACTGAACCACTTAATCCTACTAGGGTCACAGGGAGACAGGTGCCTATCTCAGCCAGCACCGGGCGAAAGGCAGGGTACACGCTGAACAGGTTGCCAGACCATTGCACTTCAACACACAACCATTCACAGTCACATCCACACTGAGGGGCAATAACCACTACGCCACCCTCACTTTATACAGTATTTCAAAAAAATACAATTTGGAATAATCTGTAATCAAATAAATAGGAGTATTATCAAAGCCAAAGACATAGAATTTCATTATAAAATTATTATCCCTCATATGCAGGAAGCATAATCTCAGAATAAATACATATAAAATAGTTTACAGTAGTGTGTAGAGGGTAATTAACTACAGGCACATACATGTTAACAGGACAAAAAGAGCAAAACAGATCCCTGAATTGCATTTCAAGTGGCAGCTCTGGGTATCACTGGCATTCGTAGCTGATTATACGTTTGGAAAGTGCTTTTGCATTGATTTGGGTAATGCTTGCTTTGGTCGATTAGAGTGGATTAATAATAATACAGTAGCAGACACACACAAAGTCATGTTTTCTCCAGCAGAATCTGATTAAACCCAGTTACACTGTCAGTGTGGGGTCCTGGGTACATGTCTGCGTAGCGGAGAGGAGATCTCCGCATATGGAACCTCACGGAGCCCTGCAAGGGGAAAAAAATGAAACTGATGATGATTTGACTACAGTGTTGTCAGACTATACAGCTATCATCAAAAGGGACTGGATCTCATGCTACACTGGTAACTTGTTCAGTACTCAGGTCGAGGGGTCTCACCTGTGGCTGTGCCCGGATTGAGGTGACTCCGTGGCTGAACTGGTTGGTCTTCACTGTGTACTCTCCATTCCTGAGAGGGTTCTTCATTGTAGCCATGATGGACATGACCTTCTGGAAACCTGTGGTGGTCAGAGTCACTGTGACGATAGGGGTAAAGGTCATAGCCAGGCTTAGAGGCAGGCTGCTAACCGCTACAGGATTGGGGAAACTAGAGAGCTGCGCAGAACCATCTGGAATCAGCAAGGAACGTGCATTTTCTTCCTCCTGCAGGTCCTCAGCGTCATCTAACTCGGCCTCAGCCAGGGAATCCATCAACGCCTGAGAAGAAGGAGAATTGTTCCACAGGAAATGTTAGTCAGCCTCTATTACATCAACTCTTTATTTATATTCTGGGTTGTGTAAGGTGAGAATCCAGTGATGATACTTCTACATATTTTCATAATACATAACATGCTAACATTTAGCTGGCCAAGCCATTTGGGTCACATTACAACAAGAGAAGGGAACCAAGCTGTATGTAAGCTGCAAGTTTTCTACCTCTGCAAACCACCCTTTTGGTTTTTCTTTTTACGCTCATATTTATGCTTAACATGAAAACTAAGGCAACTACAGGGGGACTCGGCATGCAAGCTACCTCTACCACACTGCATTGGTAATGTAGCAAATAGGCCCATCTCGCATTTTAAAGTTTTAATCGATGGCTGTTCTTTGACCTTTTCAAGGTCAACCCAAGGTTAAATGTAATTGTCATATATAAAGTGCCACATATTGCTTCCTGTTAGTGTTCCATAGTAACAGCATTTCTACTGACAATCATTTTGAAGTTGTAGGCACTCAAGCTCCAAAAACTTTGCAACCTTGTTTTGAGCTTGGCCTTTGACCATGACATTCCTAAATTAAAATCACCTCTAGGACTGAAGTCAGGTAGTGTCCCTACCAAATTTGGTAAAAATGAGTGCATGGGTGTGGTCAGGAATTTCTTCACAAACTGACAAACAGACGGTAATTACAATACTGCTGTGAAAGTTTTGGGTTGAGGTAAATATGTCTAAAGTGTAAGTATAAAGTGCAAATACTGCACAAAACAAGCAATAAAGTCAAATTAAGAATCAGCATGCAAAATTTCAATGGTCTAAAACACACCCTCCAAGACCTCCATTTCTTCTGGATGACTGTTGCAGCTTTGTGCCATTTCTTCACCTGTTTCCTGACCAGCCATGTCCGCACCACTGAAATACAGACGACAAAACAGTTTACAGAGACAAAATTCTCAGGGTGAGGAGACGAAATTCACTTTTTTTGCTTGCGTATATTGTAGAGGTAGTGGTGGATTGATTCAGTTATATACAGCAAGACCCCGACGAACCCGGCAGATGACATTTTGAGGTTACCACGCTCATGCCACAAGTTATTAAGAATTGACGTTCATACTTTCGACATTTGCATTGTAAATACATGGTGGAAGAGTACGT
Organism: Tandanus tandanus; assembly: GCA_039654325.1. Classification (NCBI taxonomy): domain Eukaryota; kingdom Metazoa; phylum Chordata; class Actinopteri; order Siluriformes; family Plotosidae; genus Tandanus; species Tandanus tandanus. The sequence goes on from JBCNYH010000005.1 coordinate 19,127,869, forward strand.
CAGTTGCGCGGTGGCCGACCGAGGATTCTCTGCGAATTCTGCAGCTTCCTCCTCCCAATAAGCCTGCCTCTCCTTCCATTGCAACGGCCCTTCCAGTGTGCAAGTCAACCGCAGGAGTAAAAGTAAGGAATTGTTCTTTTTTTTTTTGTTGTTTCATTTTATTATTTTATATTTGTCCATATATATACCCATATATGTGATATATGGGTAGTGACCGAAAGAACGAGATCGCGAATACAAGCGGCTGAAATGAGTTTCCTTCGCAGGGTGGCAGGTCTCTC
>JBCNYH010000005.1:19140691-19155378 GCA_039654325.1 Tandanus tandanus
CTTTTACATGCCTCTCACCATAGACAGTGAGAGACATGGCCGGCATTTGATAACCCAGTTAGCTGCACTGGGGGCATGATGCTCATATAAGTACACATTTTATTTTAGAGGTGCCCATGCACTTGTGAAAAGCCTATGTTTTCTATCTTCCATTATCAACCCATTTTGGATGAATACAAAGATTTCCTGGTGAAATCACTCCATCTCACAGGGTTAGTACCTCTTATTCAACTGGTTTGCATCTTATTTTGCTCTGTGACTGTTTATAATAACATTAACAACTGAAAGGGGACTCAGAGTGCAAGGTACGTCCGCCAGGTACAAATAGATTGTTATAACTTGGCATAGTTATAATGAAATGTCTCCCCCTAGTGGGCGTCAGATGAATATTTTGCCCCATGTTAGAGATATCTGTCCCAAGATAGGGGGATTTTTCTTAATTTTATTTACAACATGATCCCATGCACCGATCACCTCCAAAATTGAAAGAAATTTAATCCAAATCTGCACACAAACAAACAAACATAACCTCTTAGTACAGTTAATAATCCATTTGTGCCTGGCAGAGTACCTTGCAATTTATGAATGCCCCTCTAGTTTTTAGATACATGAATTCAATGCATTTTAAGACTTTAAGCATCTATGAAAACCCTGCATACACTGTACCTTATTCTTCTCCATCATGCCTTCAATCTGGTAGCTGACCTTCCCGGCATAGTGAGCCACAATGAAGTGAGGTTTCTTGCTAAGCTTGTCCCAGCTCATACTGCCGTTGCCAGAGAGCTCCTTCTCTAGACGCTCCCGGAACTGCTTAGCATCGGAGGCTCTGTTTAGTCGGCACTCCTGGAGGAAAAAAACAATCATTCAGCACAGTTTTCATATGTATACATTAATAAAGGACTGAATACATAATAACCCCACTGTAATCCATAAGCTACTGTATATGTGCTATCATTCACTGCACTATACTAGACTGAACTGTCACCTCATTGAGGAGTGAAAAGATGCTGGGCGGATTTCCCTCAATCAGATCCAGACAGCTCTGGTTGTCTTGGTAAAGGATGAAGGACCACTGCAGTCCCTCGGATACGTATTCCTCCTGCTGGGCCTTCAGATAATGAGCTACAAAGTGCTGCTGCAGCTTCTCATTGGCGTAGTTAATACACAGCTGCTCCAGGTTGTTCAGCAGGAAACACTCAAAGCCATACACATCCAAAAGGCCTAGAAAGAGCATAAGTGGGGCTATGCATGAGTAGGGAGCGGAATATTAGATAAAGAAAGAGAAACAAATGGTGGATGAGGAGGAAAGTGTTGTATACCAATGAAGTTGCACCACTTGGAGTTGTCTGCGTACATGCTGCTGTTGATGAAGCCAACCAACCAATCAAATAGTCTAACAGACAAAATAAAAATATATAAATAATAAATCATTTGAAATTAAATTTCAAATGATTTACATTCTAGTGGGCTCAGAACTGGCCGATAATGTGTTATGATGCACAGGTCAGTGACGTAGCCCAGCCAATACAACGAATTCGTGTCACTACCAGGCTCGAACAGCCAATGAGGAAGGAAACATGTCTAGGAGGCATGCCTAGAGTTGTAACACTCGCGCGCACTTTAAAATCAGGCATGGACTGATGTTGCCAGAAGGAACCGCTGATGTTATACGTGATCATTTTAAATAGCTAGTAGCACTAATTCACCACAGGTACCCTTTAAGAAAATAAGCCTCAGGTGTGCACAAGAGCGAATGCGCGCCCCCTGACTCCTCTGCATCAGCATACTTCAAACAGTCTTCTAACGGTCATGTTCTTTTGTTTACATGCTTCTTATGTTAGCTTGAGAAAAATGTCAGAAAATATCATAGTATCACTTTTGGGTCATATCACCCAGCCCTGCACTAAATGAACAATAAGCTCACCATCTGTAGTGTTTTCAAGTCTAAACTAAACCTTGTTACACTTAAACTTAATGCGCTGTGGTGGTGTACTGAGGCTCACCGTGCATAGATGACTTTAGCAAGACAGTCCCTGCGCACAACACACTCGCTCTGTGAACAGGGCTTAAGCAGAGCGCTCTGCTTTCCTGCGCGCAGCATCCGTACACTCAGGCGCTCTTGAAGCTCGTCTGCTGGCACACATAATAGAGCCGCCGTCTTCTCTAGAAAACCTAAATACACAGACAAAAGCCCAAAGAGAATCACAGTCATGATGTAGTAGCATTTTAACTCTGCTAAATTAATACTCCATTTAATAAATTTTACACATTATCTATTTTTTGAGACATATTTAAAAATAGCCGTTCTACAGAACGTCGAAACCCCTCAGCCTGAGGCGCAGGACAAACTTTATATGTTCAAGGTCACTGTGCCAAGGTCAAAGGTCACATCTGCAAATTAGCTACCCCACGCACAGGTTTATGTCATATGGAGTCACTTTAAGCACCGAACCCAAAACCAATTTTTTCAGCATTTACCTTTGGACTGTTGATTGAGGCCACAGGGCTCAGACTCAGGAGCAGGGCTGAAGTTCACATTCCCCAGCTGCAGAAGACCTGCCAGGATCTAAACGATAACATTACGAAAAAAAAAAAAAAAGAGTCATAAAGAAGCCTCGAGTGAAAACGTCATAACAGTCATCTCAAAAATTACTGGCAGTGTTCAAGAAAACAGCTAAATAAAGATAATGTAAAATAAATCTTACACTTCATTTACATTTTCTACTTAAAGGTACAGTGTGTAATATTTTAGAGGATCTATTAGTAGAAATTAAGTATAGCATCAATGAAGTTTTCATTCATCTAACTTAATAATAATAATAATAATAATTATTATAATAAAAAGATTTCAGAGACCTTCAAATAAGCTGTTTGTATGTACATGGGTGGGGGTCACCTTTCATGGAGGCCGCCATCTTGCATTGCCATGTTTTTTTTACAGTAGCCCAGAAACATACAGACGTCAACAGGGAGGGGTCAGGAATAAACTTTCAATTGTTTGCAATCTGGAGCCCCACCACTAGATGCCACTAGATACAGCTAAATCTTACACACTGTACCTTTAAACAGTGAGAGAAATTTTACATTTATGGTATGGTAAGGCAGAAAGGTGGTACTTGGGACTAAACCCCCAACCTTCAGATCACTAAACCAAAACCTTAACCACTGAGCCACTACTGCGCAGAAATTCAAAACTGCGCAGTGTTCCTCCAAAACCTCTCATCAGTTTCTTCTCCAAAATATCCAGGTGAGGATCAACTACATATTAATTGCAGGGGTGCCAATACTTTTGATGGAGGGGGACCCCAAACACTTCTTAAGAACATAAAAAAATTTAAATCCGAATAAAGCAGAATACTGAGCTCACTTAGGGTTATGAAGGGTGCCAATACATTTGTTGCCGGCTGAAAGAGGACCTTACCCTGAATATCTGTGCCCGCTTGTCTGCATCAATGCCAAGGTTGATCATGGCCTTAACAGTCTCCTGGAAGCAATCCTCTTGATATAAAAGAAAAAGAAAAAACAAAGAAAAAAACAGAGAACAAGAAGGGATGACTTGATGTATGGAAAATGAAATTCCAAACACTCCCCAAAACCTCAAGAAAACGAACAGAAACGATGTAATGAATGAGAACCTTCTAAAGATTTCTCTGCATTTGGCAACCAGGCAAACTTTTGGTCATGTGACATCTCCCACTCTTGCCTCTGCTCTTCTGTGGCCCCCTTCATCATCTGAACGACACATGAAGCAGAAAAACTATTAAATCCCTGCTGTATTTAGAGACAATCATGGGGTATTGGTGTTTCATGTATATGTGCATTGGGTCATTTTAAAGACTTTAAAGGCTGTATTTCTACAATTCTTATTTCAACTGTTATGCAGATGAGAGAGTTTCATTACACACTGGGTACAAAACAATGACATCCATTACTTTTACTTTTAGCCATTTCCTTCAGGCTCTGGGAACATATTTTACTAAGCAAGGACAAATCCTGTGGAAAATTTATAACCAGCACAGAGATACTGCTATAGAACAATTATTCACCAGAAGCGAGGTAGATATCGCTGAATACTTCCCGATACAGAATACTGAGGAACTATTCAGCGATATTCACCCGGCCTGAGGTGAATAATTAATTTAGTATATACTACATGGGAACATAAAAATAACTTAAATGAGATTTTGAAGGTTTTTTTTTTTTTTTTACATTTCATTCAATTGATCTAAGCGTTCAAGAGTTTATCAAGGTGGATAATGTCCATTAATATATACTAACACATTGACATCCATTAATATATAGGTGTTCTGATTGGTCCACACTGTCTTAGGAATAAAAAACATTATTCCGAGTGGATAATGCTTGAATCAAAATGACGGACACAGTCACTTGGAGCAGGAAGTGTCATCACTATCACACTGTGAATTGTAAAATATAAACCATAATAATCTTGTTTTAGTTGTGTCTCCATGTAATATATACCAAAACTTCGAATTAGCGTAAAAACAAACTTTACAAAGTACATGTTTGTTTGTTTTTTTTTACTGTAGCATGTACAGCATTAGCTACACAGCACTTAGCTCGGCTCGAAGCGCAGAGCTTACCTAACCTGCCTTTGTCATGGTTAAACCATGTAAACAAAATAAATTATAAAAATCTCATTGTAGAGTTTTAGTAGTATATTCTATGCGGGAACATAAAGAAAAGTAAACTACAAAGGGTTTAAATAGACTCAGTTACACAGCTCTTATGCTATGCACCTGTTCGAATGTGAGCTCGAAGCTAACCTTTGCAAGTAAAATTTTTTTTTAAAACAAACCAGGCCTCCATAAGCAGTTATAAATGAGCAGCACTGATTTTTGCTTCACAAGTATTGGGGCAATACAGAAAATGTTCCTGTTCCTGATTAGACAGCACTACTGTGTTGCATTCACCTGGTAAAATATGTGGAAATTCCTCTCATTAGGAGCTTGAAAGGCCACCCGGGTCTTCTCTAGGAGGTATGTTTGCACTGACGCACCTTCCAGCAACTGAGAACTGCACAGCAATTGGAAAAAAATAAAATAAAATAAAAATGTAGTAAATGCTGTACTCTTAGCTTATGTAGGCTTGAATTGCAGCCAGTTGCTTTGTTACTTACTAGCTCAAGTGGTTGGACTGGTATGAAATAAATACAAGAAAAAAAGAACTCAGTCTGAATGTGTGGTGAAACTTACCTGTTCAGCTGGAGCTGGATGTACTTTCCAAAACGGCTGCTGTTGTTGTTGCGTAAAGTGCAAGCATTGCCTGTAGCAAGGGGCGGCAAAAACAACAACAAAAAAACCCTTACTGATTCTTTCTAGCCTGGAATGTAAGGCAGAAGCTCACAAGCAAGACATACAAGTATGATGATGAAAAGAGGAGCATTTTTGAATTTTGACTCAACGTTTTCCCAGTATTAAACAGCATATAAAAATAGCACAGCATCCAAGATTACAATAATGGAGACAGATTACTCATCACTCACTAATTTTACCAAACCACTTAATCCTAATTGGGTCACATGGAGATTAGAGCCTATGTCAGCCAATACTGGGTGATGGCAGGGCGCACTTTGAACCGCTCGCCAGACCATCGCAGGGCAACACACACAGTCATTCACACTCACACCTAGGGGCAATTTGGAACAGCCAGTTAGCCTAATGTGTATGTCTTTGGACAGTGGAAGGAAACCGGAGTACCCGGAGGAAACCAATGCAAGTGAGGGGAGAACATGCAAACTCCACACAGAAACGCCCGAGACCGGGAATCAAACCCAGAACCTTCTTGCTGTGAGGCGGATGTGCATGGAGACAGACAAATTTAATATGAAATAGTATGTGTATATATATAATAGTAATATAATCTCTCTCTCTTTCTCTCACCAAAGGCTTCCATGATGGGGTTGGAGTCCAGCACTCGTCTTTCTATCCTCTCCACATTGTGTTGGCACTTCTGTGATGAGGTAGCCACTGTGGCGTAGTACTTCATGAGGCAGCGTGAAGTCCAAGTCTGGAGAAAAACCCAATGATGATAAATAAACCTAACAAGGCCAAAATGTGTAGCAAAAAATAAATAAATAAATAAATGTAAAAAATCAATTAATAAATTACACAATTGAACTCTACCCACCTTTCCAGCTCCACTCTCCCCGGAGACTACTAGTGATTGGTCAACAGGTTCAACTTGCCCCTGAACATTCCTGTACGCCTCTTCCGCTACAATGAAGATGTGCGGCTTAAAGTCCTGTACAAACCCAAAAACTGACTGGTCACTAATATTAATATAATATCTTACACAATATAATAGACGTAATTTCAGACTGTTATCAATCATATGCTTTTGCAGTGCCCTGGCCTGCCTACGAACCTTAACCATTACACTGCAAGCAACCAATTGGATGTTAGAACTTACATAAATAAACTTAAGTGAAGTTTGAATAAAAGTGGATGGAGGTTTTACTGCATAATAATATACAGAACATGGTTATGACATGATCTGGTTGGTTCACTATCTCAGGATAATGGACATTATTGTTATTCATTCAAAATACTTTCTCATTTTTGACTGGTGGAACGTCATCATAATTACTGCTGAATTATTGCACCATTGCCATGGGATAAGTTGAATGATTATTGCACAACTGGCACACGCAATATGGTAATGTGACTGTCAACTTTGAAAATATTTTGAACGAATAATAAAACAATTATAGAATTTGGCATTCATATGATATGGAGAATTATTCCGTCTCGGAGGGTGTTATCCGCCTCAGACTTTGGATTATGGCCGGATAACAACCCCTCGAGCGAATAAATCTCTATCATATTTTGCCTCAATGGGTAATTGTTGATTAGCCACATCGCAAACTTTGGATAATGCATGCATGAAAATCAAGGACAAAAACTTTGCCACGAAACAAAATGCTTCTATGAAGAAAACTATGGCCTTTGTATTTTTCAAAATTTTCAAAAGTGTAACCGTGTGTAACCAAAATACAAGTGTAAAAAGAAATTCATTAAAATTGTATTATATATATATAATAGATACTAAAACAACTATTCACCTGGATATTGCCGAATAGTCCCCTCAACGCTGTAACAATAATAATTATTATTACAACAGTAATAATTTGGATAAGAGCGTCTGCCAAATACGGCAAACGTAAATATAAAATGTGAACCTACGGTGCACAAACCAGCAGTCAGAGCTCAGCTTGTGCATATGGAGAGGGGGTGTGGCTTTTGGAAGGAGATCAGGGGAAGGTTTAGCCGGAGCCCTGAAGAGATGCTAATTTTAAATTTGGCTAGCTTTCCAGATTACCAACCCCAGGCTTTAATGAGTTAATACAGGCATGACAAATGATATTTTCAGAACTATATAACTTTTTATTTATTTATTTACACAGCGCTCTTTTTCCGAACAGCAGCATTTTTAGCTGCTCTTCAGGATATGTCATGTGACATGGACATCAAAGCAAGCACAATTTCCCATTTCAATTTTTGCGAAATATTGCTTTATCGAATTGTCTAGAAAAATTCAAATGACAGTAAAAATCTGAGTGTTTTTTTGGGTTTTTTTACATTGATGTTTCCCTTACTTGTTTTTTAGTTTGCAATTTCAAATCAGCTTCATGAAAACACAGCTAATGAAGCCCTGATATTGGTAGACATGGCTAATTGTGGATTTATTTTACACCTCCTGATGTTCACTGTACCATGAAATGCACTCACATGGCAAAACAAACACTGGAATGAGCTTGATCAAGGTCATGAAGTGACAAAACTTCAAACACACTGTATACAGTACAACAACAGCACATAAATGCCATCTGGATTTATTTAGCCTTGAAATATTATGAACACAATTTCATACCATCTTCACATTTCTGTCATGAATGACTGATCTACAGCTTTATGGGTGAAAAAAAGGGACATCAGGTGATACTTGTGTGTTAATCCCACCTGCCCTCCGACCAGGCAAATATGTACTCAGAGCTATTGTTAATGGCTGTGCTGAAAAACACTGTACAACTTAATGAAACATTTCATAACTGAAAAAATATTGTGGTAAAAATGTTTGAGCCCATATATTTAAAATCAGATAACTCCAGCAATTCTGGATATTAAGCTCCAACAGACCGATGTTTACCTGTGGTTGGGAAGCTGAGTGGTACTCGTGCATCACATCCAGTGAATAAAGATGAGGAATGGGTTGGAAAGGGTTCAGCGCCACCAGCGTACACCCGGCATGGGTGTAGAACACTCTGGCACTGTAACGTGCCTGCAGGCATTTTAGCACTGTTAAACACACACATACACACACACACACACACACACACACACACACACACACACACACACACACACGGAGGATGAAATAATTTATAAATGTGATGATAAATGTGTGCTATACCAGCACAGAAAATCAAAGAAGACTAATCAAAAAGGCAAAGAGAGAAAAGAAGAAAGAAAGAAAGAATGAAAGCTGGATAGACACAAACAAACAAACAAACAAGAAAGGAAAGAAAAAGCAAGGTGATGGACAGATAGCAAGAGATGGAAAAAAACAGACATTACAATATTGTTATTATTAGCATTTGAGCTCCTGAATAGCAATTAGAACACCTGAACATATTATTATTATTATTATTATTATTATTTATTTATTTATTTTTATTAGTAGCATTAAAGATACTGGCACTTAAACTGGATAAACTTCTGAGAATGTACTTCCATCTAAATGTCATTTAGGAGATTTAAAGGTACAGTGTGTAAGATTTAGTGGTATCTAGCGACATCTAGTGGTGAGGTTCCAGAGTGCATATGGGATAGGGAATGAATAATTATGTCCATGATCCGTGTCACAGTTATAGAGGTACATGATTGTGTGTGTGTGTGTGTGTGTGTGTGTGTGTGTGTGTGTGTGTACGCGCGCACGTATACCGGTGTTCGGAGTTACAGGGTTGACTTTGGTAAGGTCGTCATAGGTGTGGAGCTCAGCCTCGTTTACTAGAAAAGCTCCGACATCTCCTTCAATTGAATCACTGAGAGACTTCCGGCTGACCTGGAGCCGCTCAGTCACTCCGTTTACCTACAGAGAACACACAGAGAGAGAGAGAGAGAGAGAGAGAGAGAGAGAGAGAGAGAGAGAGAGAGAGTGAGAGAGAGAGTATCACAGTAAATCACAGTAATTTACTGTTACTAATTACCAAATATATTAACAATATATATCACAGTGTCAGTGCTATGTAACAGTCAGAGGTAACTCCCCTCCTGTTCTACTGTGACAAACACTATTTCCTTCATTAATAATATTATATACTATGTGTGATGAGAAAGAAGACCTCAGTGATCTCATCCTGAATTGTGACACTACAGACATGCTGCTGCAAGCCAAAGCTAGAGCACGATGAGCCACACAACACAAAGATGAAGCTAAATATACACCTGCGCTGATGAAGGAATGCTTGTGTAATCCATCATGACAACACACATGCACACAATAACACCCACACATCTGAACCAGTGTCTTAGAGTTAACTCTTCTCGGCCTTGATATTCGGCAGATAACAACCCATTCGACCCAATGATTCTCCATAATCATACTTTGCCTCATTCAATAATTGCTTATTATTCAGTGTGGATAATGCTCGGATCAAAACAGGGGACACTCACAATCTGCCACTGTCACTTGTAGCCGGTGGCATCATCAACAACATCATCATCATCATGCTTTAAAAACTTTACTTCCCTTATACTTTTGCAACCTATTGTCTCTTTGGTACAGATGAACTCTGTGGCCCCATGCATGAACCTGATAACCCATAGATTCATGAAAATGAAAAATTTAAATCTGTAAATTTATTATCAGTCAACCAGACATGGGTTTTAGGATTCTGAAGGCTTCATACGTATGTCTCCTATTTATCAGAAAATTACACTGAGGCAATTTTCAACAGCTTTGTCAAACATGTCAAAGTAAAATTTTAGGTGCACTGTGGGTTATCAGGTTCACGCATGGAGCCACAAGAACTAGTTTTGCTATACAGTGTGTAAAGGAGCTCACAACATTTCGGTCAAGGAAAGGAAAATTTAGCTGAGCTATATTTTGTACAGCTCTCGGATCACTTTAAGAGCAGACAGTACCAGACTCTCCGGTTAGAGCTAAAGGTTTGGCTTGCGACCAAAAAAGATATGCATCAAAGCAAGTACCAAAATTTGAAAATAGTATGTGAAAACATGTATATAGATAGTATATAGAACATGTATATAGATAGCATAGTATATAGAACATGTATATAGATAGTATGTGAAAATAGTATGTGAAGTATCCTGATTTACTAAACATATTGAAGCCTGAGACTGGAGTTTTAGGTTAATACAATTATCTCCTCTTTATAACTAGTCAGTCTGTGGTTCAGGTGCTCCAGAACTTTTTATTGGATTTGAGGATTAAAAAAACGGCGGTGGCAGGTAGCGGCGCCACCTCACAACAATCCTGAGCTTGGGTTGCCATCTGTGTGGAATTTTGCATGTTCTCCCAGGTTCTGTCAACATACTGATAAATGTACTGGTTAAGCTAAACTGGGTGCAGGTGTGAATGTGTCTGCCTGGTGTCCAGCAAAGGACTGGAGTCCCAAGTGGTGTGTAATCCTGTGATTCTGGGAAAGGCTTTGGAACCTTTATAACCCTGACCAAGATAAAGTGGTTACTGAGGATGGCGGGATGGATGAATAGAAAGATATCTTAGTTCTATAAAAAGAACAGTAGGTTTTAAACACTTTACCACAGTACAGTTTTAAAATGCATCGTATTTAATTTTCAACAATCAACACATTTCAAAGTAGATTTTTAAATAGAAATAGAAATACTATATTTCTATAAAATTGGATAATTTTATATAATAATAATAACAACAACAACTATTATTATTATTATTATTATATTTGTATTTATTATATGATTATATATTACAGTACTAATTATCATTACATATCAATATTAGCTATCAAAACCATTATTACATTGGATTATATTTTTAATAATATTAATAATCGTTCATTTTCTGAACCGCTTAATCCTAATTAGGGTCGCGGGGAGGCTGGCGCCCCTCTCAGCCAACTCTGGTCGAGGGCAGAGTACACCCTGGACAGCTCAGCAGGCCATCGCAGGGCAGAAACACGCAGACGGCTATGCAGCCTACTCTTTACGAATGTCAGCAATGGTTCTTTTACATTCCTCTCACCATAGACAGTGAGAGACATGGCTGGCCTTTGATATCCATGTTAGCTGCACTGGAGGTACAGCAGTGACAACCCGGTGATAGTGGGGCTTGAATCCCCAACCTTGGGATCAGTAATCCAGCACCCTACCACCGGGCTGTTACGTAAGAGGCACATACCTACTATGTTCCTACTACGTACCTACTATAACAACACTACTATGTCACAGGGCCACCACTGCCCCTAATAATAATAATAATAATAATAATAATAATAATAATAATAATAACATTAATAATAATAATAATAATAATAACTTCTGGATGAAGAAAATTTTTTTTTTAGAAAGTCAGATTATTGTTATTATTAGTAGTAGTATTATTATACTATAATGATGATGGTGAGAATTAATATCACTATTATTATTATTATAAAGACGATGATGAGTATTATTATTATTATTATTATGGTGGTGAGGATTATTATTATCATTATAATTATTAGTATTATAATAATCATGATGATGGTGATGAGTATTATTATTATTATTATTATTATTATTATTATTATTAGGTGATGCAGAATATTAAACATTTCATCTTATCGAATTAAAGAAAATTACCTAAACTAACACTAAGGAAGGTTAAGACACCTATTTAAATTTGATTATAAAAATATATAAAATATATAAATATATAAAAGTTGCATTTAAACACAAATCATTACCTGCAATATACCTTCTATTAATTATTCATTCATCTTTATTATTATTATTATTATTATCATCATCATCATCATTATCATCATTATCATTATAACTATCATTATTATTGTTATTTTTATTATTATTATTTTTGTAGTTGTTATTATCATTATTATTTTTGTAGTTGTTATTATCATTATTATTATTGTTGTAGTTGTTATTATTATCATTATTATTATTATTATCATCATTATTATTATAACAATTATGATTATTACTGTTATTGTTATCATTTTTGTAGTTGTTATCATTATTATTATTGTTGTAGTTGTTATTATTATCATTATTATTATTGTTGTAGTTGTTATTATTATCATTATCATTATTATTGTTATTATTATTATATAAAGTCTAGACTCTCCTACCTTCCCAGGACGTCTTGTTCTTCCACGTTGTTCCAAACCCACACTTTCCCCATCTGTTCTTTCTTCACAAACATTTTCAGTCCTGAATAAAAGTTTCTGCTTGACATTTGCCATAATATAAAGAACCAGAAATGAACAGAGGACGGCTCGTAGTCTCACAGTCCCGCCATTAACACACCGCTTTATAACTTCCCAGCTTCTGAGTCAGAAATTTCCACAGTGAAGGACAAAAACCACTTCCCCTAACTGAACACGGCTCCTCCTGGCACTCCTATAAACCCCGCCTCCAGCTCGGCGGCAGATCTGATTGGCTACACGTGAGCAAGGCCACGCCCGTTGTTGGGTTTAAACAAAAGTGCTCAGGTACAATCTTATTGCATGAACTGGATAAATTAATTAATAAATATTAAAAATACATCTTTATTCAGGTGTACTAATAAAATATTTCTTAATGCAGCAGCATATTGAAGCATTTATGAATTATTATTCTGCACTAATGAGTTTTATTTGTTTGAATGAAACCTACGGACCGCCGGAAGGGTCATGAAGCGTTCCTAAATATGCGTTTTTCTCTATACATGCTGCCCTCATAAGACATTTTGCTCCAGCTGGCTTCATATTAATCCAGTCCTCCTTTTGTTTTTCCACCCCATCGTTCCCTCACAGCTTAAAATTCATCATTTTTGTGACAGTGTACAGAAATATTATGTTGTACAATAAACATATTAACACCACTCCTTTATTTTTAATGATTATCCTGAGAAACTCATATTATTCACACGATTGCCCTTATATATGAAAAATCCTTTGACCCTAACAGTTACAGGCTTTGGTAACGTTGCCAAATGTAAGTCAGTCCCAGGTAATATGGCAGTGATCTCATCACATGCACTGCAATGATATAGCATGAATATTGTAGTTTGTATTGATGCAAATAAAAGAGCACGGACACATGACATAAAGATAATATGTAGATATGAAGGCACTGCCTAAAAGCGTAGCTCTGGAAATGTTTGCATGTGTAAGTTTACAGAAACATAAGAGAATACGCTGCATAGTGCAAGTGCACTCAGCGCCGACGGCGGCACGTGCTGCAGTATATTTGGTTGCCTGTGTGGGAATGTGAGCGTGTACGTGACAACAAAATTCAGCTCATGGCTTTACAACATTTGCCAACTCCACACAGAAACACCTGAGCCCAGGACTCGGTCTCAGGACCTTCTTGATGTGAGCCGGACGTGCTAACCACTACACCAAATCTGTATGATGCAGTATGATGCAGCACATTCCACACGCAACACAAACTCGGCCTAATTTGGTCCCCAGTTAGATGGCGGTGCGACTGTCACATCTTACGGTAGTGTTAACCTGATCTATGTTTCAAATGTATGGTTTTATCACCTTAAATGGTTTTTAATGGACAGTGATACAGGAACTTCACCAGCACCATGTGTATAAGTTGCACTGACAGTGGGGTAACCTTGTCCCGGACACACTGCCTTACATTGGTCAGGCTTTGCATCACCTTTTTGACAGTTCATCTCAGTAGAAACCTGGAAAACCAGATCTAGCATTATAAACATGAGACTGGAATCACAGACACCAGGTACAGCAGGTTCAGCAGGTGGGCAGGAAAATGTGTGCTGGGGAATTTTACTAGCGTGTTTTCACGCCCCAGTAGATGGCGCTGTGTATTCCTGCTGATCTGATCCTCACTGTACCTAGTCACTGCTATCATTTATTACTGCCTGCAATAATAGGACGGGGCGCTAGGGGGCACTGTTCCTCCAAAAACTCATTTACAGTATTTCTCTGTTGAGGGGTGTACATGGGGTGTGATTGCATACATTTGTGTGTGTGAGTGTGTGTGTGTGTGTGTGTGATGACTGTTATTATGCTGTAAAAATTTAGTAACCTTAGCAACAAGTTCATTAATGAGTTTATTTCATTTTAGAAATGGTTAATTATAGTCTCTTTAGCTTTCAGCTCTCCAGTATTTGTTGATCTTGCTTTCATAAGTACAGTTGATGTTCTTTTTGTGTGTAGTTTGGACAATACAACATCTGGATTAATTACTTATGACTTTCAGTGCGTTGTGACCGATTAGGGTGGCATGGTGGCATGCTGATTAGCACGTCTGTCTCACAGCAAGAATGTCTAGGCCTAGTCCCAGGCTTGGCAAGGGCGTTTCTGTGTGGAGTTTGCATGTTCTCCTCATGCTTGAGTGGGTTTCTCCAGGTACCCCTGTGTGTGTGTGTGTGTGTGTGTGTGTGTGTGTGTGTGTGTGTGTGTGTGTGTGTGTGTGTGTGTGTGTTGA
>JBCNYH010000005.1:19155478-19167094 GCA_039654325.1 Tandanus tandanus
GTGTGTGTGTGTGTGTGTGTGTGTGTGTGTGTGTTGCCCTGCAGTGGTCTGGCAAGCTGTTCAGGGTGTACCCCGCCTTCGCCCAGTGTCGGCTGAGACCCAGCCTGCCTGTGACCCTAGAATGATTAAGCGGTTTGACAAATGAATGAGTGTAACCAATCAGATGAGAGATCCTGCCCACAAACTTTGATGTGTGATTGACAGATTTACCTATTTCATAGTGCCTTAAGTACCAACTAATCAGATGGTAAATAATTAAAACATCAAAGGTATGTGTAAATAGGTTCTAACATTATATTCATTTGCAAAAGTGCTTAATCCTACTAGGATCGCAGGCAGGCCAGAGCCTATCTCAACTGATGCTGGTCGAAGGTGGGATAAACCCTGAATGTCTCACCTTTCCATCACAGGGCCAACACACACATCACCATTCATACTTGCTCTCATACCTAGGGTCAATTTGGAACAGTCAATTTGCCTAATGTGCATGTCTTTGGACTGTGGGAGGAAATCGAAGTACCCAGAGGAAACCCATGCAAGCATGAGGAGAGCATGCAAACTCCACTCAGAAACACCCTCACTAAGCCCAGGCCTCGAACCCAGAACCTTCTTGCAGTGAGGTGGACATTCTATCCAATACGCCACTGTGCCACCCTACATTCCAATTAAATCATTAAAAATTTTCTTCTATTTATTTAATAATTATTTTATTGTGTCACAAAATAAAATAATAGTATTCCATAAACTCTGTGGTGTCCGTGAGTTCTTAAATTATTTTTAATTTTTTTCTACCAGCTTGCCTGTAATTTTAAATAAACCTGTTATACAAATAAAAGATGTTGAGTAAGTGTTTTCCTTAAATTTGAATTATCCTGGAGGCACTGTGGCTCAGTGTTTACCACACAGCAAGAAGGTTCTGGGTTCTTGCCACAATTCGGAGCCCTTCTGTGTGGAGGTTGCATATCCTCCCCTTGCTTGCATGGGTTTCCTTAGAGTACTCCAGTTTCCTCCCATCTACTCTGAATTGCCGGTTTGAATAAAGTTTTTCTTACCTTGAAAACTGCGATGGCAACATTATGATATTCGTCATATTTCTGGGAAGGAATTTTGTTGAATTAATAGGATCACAGAAACAGTAACCATGGCAGGCTCTGAGTTTTTGTCTGTCATTTTAATATAAGCTTTAACCTAAGTCTGCATGGTGGATCATTTACAATTGCAGAGGGCGAGGTGGATGTAGCTAATTGTTTTAGTATAAACTACACGGAAACATAAAAAGCAAACTGCATTAAAAATTTCACGATTTATTCTAAGATATTTTAATGATGACCGAGATAGATGAGCTCTGTATGCTCAATGAGCAGAGTATAATTCCTGTATAAAGGTATGTTTCTAAACTCATTAAATGTTTTTGCATATACTGCGTGAAAACAAAAAAGCAAACTAACACTTTTTTTATGGTTTTCTTTTCCATTTTTAAAGCACAGGGTTATTGATGCCACCTGGTGCAAGTGATTTTGACAAACTATGAGTTTGCCTTTGTTCGTCATTTCGATTCAAGTATTACCCACTTGAGATAATGTGTTTTACTATTCATTCAAAATATTTTCTTGTTTCTGATTGGTGGAATGCCACCAGTTAATTCTTTCTTATTCTTCTACAAGCTGATTTATCAACTTAGTGAGAAGCTATGACCAAGAAGGCGACGCAAAGTCACTAGAGTGTTTCCTATCAATCTTATTTGCTATCTACACCCCTCCTCTCCCTCTCCTTCCAGAAAAAGCTAGCAGGAAAATGACTTTCATGATAAGAGACCTGCTTCTGACTCATAAAGTTATGTTTGGTGGGAAATAAAGTCTAATTCTAGTCAAATAAATGTTTTATTTTTATATTTTTTTCTATATTTTTGTGAAATTTGTCTAAAATAAATTTAAAATGATGTTAGCGAGGTCACTGCTACAGCTGTCACTGCTGTCCCCGCAGTGCAGCTAACTGGGTTATCAAAAGCTAGCCATGTCTCTCACTGTTTATGGCATGTAAAAGAACCATTGCTGACTTTCGTAAAGAGGAGGCTGCATTGCTGTCAGCATGTTTCTGCCTTGCGATGGCCTGGCGAGCTGTCCAGGGTGTACTTTGCCCTCGATCAGAGTCGGCTGAGGTGGGCGCCAGCCTCCCTGCTACCCTTTAGGATTAAGCGGTTCAGAAAATGAATGAATGAATGAATGAATAGTATATTAAAGCCACAAGGAAAATTTTGCTCTGCTTTTAACTTATCCAAAGTGCACGAGCACACACACACACATAAACAGTGAGCACACACACTCGGAGCAGAGTGCTGCCACATTGCGGCGCCGGAGAGCCGTTGGGGGTTAGGTGCCTTGCTCATGAGCCCTTCAGCCATGAAGGTGGCTCTCAAAAATGACATACATTTAATCAACTTCAGAAAGTAACAGAATTCATTCATTCATTTTCTAAGATGATAAATCCTAATTAGGGTCATGGGGAGGCTGGCTGGGTCTTAGCTATTCATAGTGTCTGCTGGGGTTATTGTTGTGCTTAGACCTTTTGCGTGTTTTCTTCAGCTGTCTGTCCATTCACCTGTCTGTCCACCTGTCTTTATCCACTATTCCTTTTTTAGAGAGAGAGAGAGAGAGACAGAGAGAGAGAGACAGAGAGAGAGAGAGAGAGAGAGAGAGAGAGAGAGAGAGAAAAGCTTCATGGATTCCTGTGTTCTTGTAATAGATTCTTGTGTAATTCTGTAATATGGGGGAGGAGGGATCACGTGCATGTGTGAAGAGGTTAAACAGACTCCTAATCAGCTGTACTGCCAACAAGCTTTGCTTTGGATTCCATTCAACTGCTACGTCTGCCATAAATAGGCCTTCTAGTCAGTTCTATAAATATGTGGGTCAAAGGGAGGGGAGGAGGGGGGGGGCATGACTGGTGCGAGAAAGTTTGAGAAAGTCTGAGAAAGAAATGGGGCGTGCCGACGAGGGTGGGCGGTGATCAACTTGTTATAAAAGCCTGCAGCCTCCAAACAGATAGCACTTTCTGGAAAAGTTTTTTGATCAACAGCTTCAAGCGTCCAGAGACAGAAGTACTTTTTCTTCAACCATGACTGAGAGGCGCATCCCTTTCACTTTTCTCCGTACTCCATCCTGGGACCCATTCCGTGACTGGTACCAGGGCAGCAGGCTCTTCGACCAGGCATTTGGGATGCCAGCATTCCCAGAGGAGATGCGTGTTTTTCCCAGCAGTCACTGGCCTGGCTATTTGCGCCCTTCCATGGGTGCTGAGATGGCCTCTTTGATGCACAGCCCTCAGGTGCCCTCAGCCACCATGCCCACACCCATAGTACCCCATCCAGCAAGCTTTGGGCATGCCTTGTCCCGCCAGCTCAGCACAGGGGTGTCTGAGATCAAGCAGACACAGGATAGTTGGAAGGTGAGCCTGGACGTCAACCATTTTTCTCCAGAGGAGCTCACGGTGAAGACCAAGGATGGTGTGGTGGAAATCATTGGTAAGTTGAGTGTCATATGGATTAGAGTTTGCTTTTTTTCCCATTTAGATCAGATCCCTGACTGTCCTTAAACTGAAATGTTTAAGGTTCGGTTTCTCCATGTAAGCATAATCGAAAAAAAAAAATTCTCACCTGTTGATTATAGTTCAGTGTTTCTGCAGGATCATGAAACCCTTATAAGCTGTCACTTGAACATCCTATTCGCTTTTTGGCTGATGAGTTGTTTTGCTGTTACGCTGCACGATTTTTATCATCCACCACCAGATGAAGGATATTTAGATATACATACAAGGGTACTTTATTTGAATACAGAATTAAAACCCAAAGTATACATTAATAAGACACATTACTATTTCTTCATTTCAAAATTAATGATACCTGATGTATCTTTAGAGCGAAAACAAACAAACACAGAGCCAGCGTCTGTCAGAAATGCAATGTTTATTTATATATTTATTTATTTTGTCAGTATACAAGTATGTATCTCAGCCATTGTGTTATTTCTGCAATAATTCAGAAATTGATCATATCATTTCTAGCTTTTGGGATGTTATCTGGATTTGGTATGGATCAATCTGAGAAAGATAGAAAGATAATAAAGTCATAAATCTGCTCCCCTTTTACTCTAACTACATTTACAGCGATATAAGGAATCCATTTTTATATTGTTTGCAGGAGAGAAAGTAGATCCATCTCACTGACCACTCACCGTGTCCTTCATTATAGGACAAGCTAGAGAGCAGTTCACAGTTAACGTAAGAGTTAATGCTTCAGGAAGTGAACCTCCCAGATCTAGCCTTTGGGAGAGCAGTTTGTAAAACAGCCCAGAGCAGGACTTGTCCCACTGTAGAACAATGAGAGACTTTCCTCCCATTACCCATTCTTTACTGTATTCCTTACTTGCAAAGCGCAGGGTCATAAACTAAGCAATTGAATGTTTTTCTTCAAAACTAGTTAAGAAGCCTTTATGATTGATTTCACAAGAAAACAACTAGGGGAGAAGTCCCTAAATTAATTATATTACAAGATAACTGAGTTAATTCTATAAATCCACCCAATGATTTAACACCACATGATCTCGCATCTCATCCCTAACTCATTTTTCCAAACCGTTTAATCCTACTAGGGCTGCGGGGATTTCAGCCGACACTGGGCAAAGGCTTGGTACATCCTGAGCAACTCACCAGACTATCGCAGACCCAAAACATACACGACCATTCACACTCACATTAACAACAGCCAATTAGCCTAATGTGGATGTCTTTGGTCTGTGAGAGGAAACCAGAGAACCCAGAGGAAACCCACACAAACATGGGGAGAGCATGCAAACTCCACTCAGAAACACCTGAGCCGGGGACTGCAACCCAGGACCTTCTTGCACTGGGGCGGATGTAGTAACCACTACGCCACCGAGCCACCCACATTTTTTTTTACATGATGACCTGAGAGGCATTTATTCTTGTAGAGGCTTTAAAAGTTGGATAATAGTTCCATCCATCCATATACGGTTTATCCGTAAGGGGTGCAGAAGAAGCTGAAGCCAATCCAAATTGACTTCAATGGAGAGGTGGGGTACCCGTTAACAGTCTACTGTAAGGCTAACACAGTCACTCATTCTCACACATACACCTAAAGGCACTTTAGAGTAGCCAGTAAATCTAATGCGGATGATTTTGGACTGTTGGTGGAAACTGGAGTACCCTGAGGAAACCCTCGCAAGCACAAGGAGAACATGGAAACCCCACACAGAAAAGCTCTTGGCCGAGATTCAAATCCAGAACCTTCTCACTGTGAGGCATAAACAATTCTGATATATTCATGCCAGTGGTTTATACTGAAGCTCTAGTAGTTTCCAGACCTAAAAGGACCATGGTGGGGATTATGCCTTCTTCTATTATTGGACTCAGTGTCAAAAGAGTCGAAGGCGTCGTCACAGCAGAGGAACACCTGACTGCTCTTGTGTAGAAGGTCCTAGAAGGCTAGCAGACACGTATAAAGCTGAAATCTGTCATGTACTGTGTGTCTTACTTCCCAAAGAACATACATTAAGAAGATAAATATGCTAGCCATCAAGACACAGTATCCGAAATAAAGGTGAAAACATTTGTGCTTTTTCTTGACAGGAAAACACGAGGAGAGGAGAGATGAGCATGGTTTCATATCTAGATCTTTCACTAGGAAGTACACGTGAGTATCAGAACTTATTATTGTCCTTGTACATAACAGAATGATTGTGAAAACAAGATGTAACCAATATAAATGAATATCAGAGACTAGTACATGTTTTAACAACCCTAAGATAAAGCAATATCCTCTTAAACATTAAAGGGACAGTGTGCAACTTTTTAGAGGATCTATTAGCAGAAATTAAGTTTATCATCAATAAATATGTTTTCATAAATCTGTAATCATTTCAAAATAAAATTGTTTGAGTTTCAGAACCTTAGAATAAGCTATTTATATCTACATGGGAGGGGGTCCCCTTTTGCAGAGGCTGCCATCTTGCAATGCCATGTTTATACAGTACCATGTTTTCCCAGAACCATACGGGCTGTTGGGCACTAAATGCCACCAGAGTCTTACACATTTTACCTTTACATATTATTTTTAGTTTAATATTTATTTATGTATTTATTTTTATATGCTTAATTAATCCAGCAAGGGAAATTTAACCCATCCAAAGTAGCACACACAAGTAAACAGGGAGCAGTTGGGGGTTAGGTGCCTTGTCCACTTCCTTCTCCACCACACATTTTTCCTGCCAGTCCAGGAATTGAACCAGTGACCTTTCGGTCCCAAATCTGCTTCTTTTTCTTAGGATAAGAAAAAGATGTGGCTGCCTCCACGACTGAATATTATCGAGAATTAAGGGCCTTGCCTTGGAGATACTGGGGCTTGACTTTCAGATTAACAACCGAGAGCTTTAACCACTGAGCCACCACTATCCTATTATACTCCTAAATAATAGTGAATTTATATTACTTTGGATTTTTGCTTCGTACCTATCAAGAACATTTAAGTTGTGATTTTTCAGCTTCTTGGTAACATCGATATCTTAAGGTATAATTCAATTCAATTCAATTCAGTTTTATTTGTATAGTGCTTATAAGAATATGAGGGAACTAAAACACTTTTTTTTTCTCTTATTGGAAAATAATCACTTTCATGGTGGTACCAGTAACTCCGGGTTACATCAGGCTAGATTACACAACCCTGTTGTGTTTTATTCCTTACTTATCCACTAATTATGTTGAATTTTGCCTTTAGGGAACTCATCATGGCATAAATTGCACACTTCTCTAGGCTCCTTTTTGCCTATCGTTTTCAGTTAGTGTTAAATTAGAAAACATGAAAAATTAATTCTAGGGAAACTATAACAGTGTATGTGCATAAATGTATATTTATCATCATCGCATTATTCACATATTCATGAACTTAACACGAGATACTGATTTCGCATTTAACGCAATTAAGGTTAAGGATTAAAAAACACCAAATCGTAGATTCATACTGCCGGTTTATATGAATTTCCAACAGGTTAAAGGGTAAGGCTAGAATTGGGGTGGGGTTAGAGTTTGCATAGCTTCTTACACTTTTTTATAGCCTTATTTTTCTGTCTTATCTTCATGCTCTTACTCAGAGGGTGCCGTTTCACTGGTCAGGGGCGAAATCCGACCACTAAGCCATTATTCAGTACAGAACATTCCAAAAGCTTCCCCCATCTGTTCTCCGCTGCATACCACAGCTCTGTTTTCTTAGTGCAGTAAATCTCGTAAAACTGGTAAACAAAGCAAATCATAGCAAAGCAAGACACGTCTATAACATCTATAGTAGCATCTCCCTCTTCTTCATATATATATTCTGTGCCTCATCTACTCTTTTTGTCTGGGGCTCTCCGTCTTTGTCCTCTCTCTCTCTCTCTCTCTCTCTCTCTCTCTTTCTCTCACATTGTATGCAGCTTTGTCGCCACCAAGAGGAATCCTCTATTTGCCTCTTTTTCAAAGATTAGTCACTTCACTAATGCACCGAAATGGATGAAACAAAAGACATCAGTAGCATCAGATTAGGGCTCAGAGGTCATTATTATTTTACATTATCTCCAGTGACTGAGTGCACAGAGCTATTTCTACTACGTTAAGTATAATGAAACCCTAGCAGTATTGATGAAATACCATTAAAATCAGCATTAGACAAAAGTGATCGATCTTATCTGCTCGAGCACATTATTAGCACATTTAGCATCTTTCACTCTTCACCCTGGAGACCACTTTGTGCTTCACTAGCTCCTTATTCATTAATAATGCAATCAGACGAAAAACTGTAGTTGACGGGGAGACTGGAGGCTGTAGTCTGTCTTAGTCGAAACTGGGCGAAGGCAGGGTACACACACAACCATTCACACCTAGGGGATAATTCTGGAACAGATAACTTTCCTACTGTGCGTGTCTTTGGAAAGTGGGAGGAAGCTGGTGCACCAGGAGGAAACCCACACAAGCACAGGGAAGGCATGGAAACTCCACACAGAAACATTCTCGCCAATCCCGGACCTTCTTGCTGTGAGGAGGACGTGCTAACCACTACATCACTGCCAAACTAGCAAACGATAAATTGTTAAGAGAAAAAACCCCAATAAAAATGTATTAAATAAATAAATCTGGAGCAAATAAATGAAGAATGATTGGAGAATGCTGTTATAGCAAAAATAATCAATGATTGAGTTGCAGGAATGCAGACTGATGCAACAAATCTATTAGCTATTACTATTAGCACCCCAAAGTTGACCTTTTTGCTATAATAGTGTCTCTTCATATGCTCTCCTGTCACTCACAGCGATTACCAGCCAATCCAAGTGCATTTGTGGGCTCATTTGTACAAACGGGGCAAATAGCACTTTCTCTCCGAGTGTGTTAAGCCGCCTCCAAATGCGCATGAAGAGGCGTGTGACAGCATCGCATGTCATGGAGGGGGCATGTACATGCTTACGCCCTTCCCTGCTTGGTGGTGGTCATATGTGATAGGGAGGCAACACTTGACGGGTGGGAATTGGATACAGCTAAATATTGCAGGGAGAAAAAACGGGTGAAAGTCTAAATAATAATAATAATAATAATAATAATAATAATAATAATAATAGTGTATCATGAAGTTTTCTATTCCTCTTACTTATTAAAGAATAACAATACCATGCTTGTTGTAGTTACATACAATGCTGTGCAGTGTTCATGAAACATTAGTTTTTGTTCTCATTCTTGTCATAACAGCCAACAACTGTTGTTCCTTCACCGACCTCTCTTATTTTAATGTCTTGCTGTTAGGAAGACAAAAATTCTCATGTTACCAAGAAACCACAACGCCCTCAAGCCTGAAAACTTTGCTTAAATTAACTTAACCTCTGACTGTTACACAGTGCTGATGCTGGAAACTCGTCTTAAAATTGCCAAACAAATACTTTTATTACAGACAACTTTGCTATCTTAACAATTTATTTAGTCTTTATTTAAAAAAAAAAAAAAAAAAGTTATTTATAGAGCTGCAGTTTGAATTTCAGTCAGAATTTGAAAATTGAACGCCTGTTCAGAATTGATGACTCAACATTTCTCCATTTTGTGTTATTTGTGCTGTAAAATTCTCTAAAAAATGTACTCACCCTAAAAGGGGTATCTCAGAAAAATATTATATTTTGCGAATGCTGGCGAAAAGGACAAACTATTTTTGCCCAATTTTTTAAATTTATTTTTAGTGGAACTTTACTGTGTCGAATTGTTGGGGATATTCTGGAAACATTAAATTTGCAAACTATTCTTAAACTATTCTCCAACTGTTCACCGCAAACGTCTCATATATCTAGCGAGTAAACTGTTGCAATTTATTTGCCAGCTGTGCCTAATTTTTGATTTTGAGTGGGTCAATTCTAGAATCCCCAAAAGCTTCTCCAAACTGTCCCTGAGCACTTCCAAACTATTTTTTTAACATCGCTAATCTGTTGCTAACTTGTCCCCATATACAGTATATATATAATGTTTTGTGTGTGTGAGCACAGGAGACATTTGTCTGAATATCGGGCGAGGGGTTAGAGAATTTAGTTTAGAGAATAGTTTGGGAGTGTTTGGGGAGGAGAATGGGGGTCCCCTCTAACGGAGGTTCTCTAATCATTAGATCATGGCTGCCCCAAACTTGCTCCCCATCGCGGAGTCAAACCTCGGACTTCCGAATGACAGGGAGAGATACTGTTCACTGTACTAATGAGGACATGATCGTTAGTATAGTACTACAGCAAGTATTAATTATCTTATTCTATTGGCAGATCATTTTTTTTTCTTTTAAAAAGAAATGCTTGAAACTAGCAAAAGTGTCTGTCAACAGAACAAGATTATTACAAGTTTGAAACATTTTTGGGAAAATAAAAGGTCTAGAAATAGGTTTCATGTCATATTTATATACATTTAACTTGTTGTAATGTTATAACGGAGTATATTTAAGGTATTTTCACTTGTTAGGATGCCTTTTTTTAAGTGAAGCACACTGTTTTTGCAGGTGTTCAGTGTGCACATGTTTTTTATCCATGAAAACCTTGTGCATAACAAGGCCCCTAATGCTTGCAGCTTCATTTAGACTTCAGCTTAGATGATTCCACTGTCTCCTGAATCACTAATGCTTCATACACTATCACATCTTATATTCAACCCCTATGTACACAAATCAGCAGAATTCCTTTACACATTATACTCCTTATCCTGTGGGACCTGTGGGAATCTATTGCCAATTGTCTGTCCTCTTCTTTTCTCCAGACTGCCCCCTGGTGCTGATGCAGAGAAAATCACCTCCTCACTCTCCCCTGAGGGTATCCTGACAGTGGAGGCACCGCTCCCCAAACCCGCCATCCAGTCCTCGGAGATCACCATCCCTGTCAACACGAGCGGCAACGCTGTGCAAAAGCAGGATCAGAAAAAGTGACGAAGAAAAGAAATGATTTTCAGCATTACATTTGAGAAAGACAAGATTTTACATATTGCACGCTCTGGTTTCAGCCTCTTCAATGCATGCTTTATTGTATGACTTGGGATTGTTACATTTGTTGTTTTCTTTTTTGTTTTCCTTTATTTGCATCACCATTTCCTTGTGCACTGCAACCATGTGTTAGTGCTACTCTAATTACACACTTCCTTTGAATAATGGGCACTCAGACAAACACACAATCGTATCATTTGCTGGCAAGAACTGAAAGCAGTTTGCATGGTTGCTAATAGAGGGGTGTTGCGTTCTTTGACACACAAGTAGCACTGTACACAGAGAAATAGTCTTGACACCACTCACACACCTCTGATCCCCCACAGAGCAGTTATTTCCCTCCCTCTGGTACAAAAGAACACTCAGTATGAAAACCCTCTATGGGTTGGTAAGGCTGTGTAATGCTCTTATAATGATTTAAGGGAAGAAATTTGGAAGATGTTCCATGAACTTTTCAATAAACATTTTAACTTCAAATTTCATGGTTTGCTGTGTTCCGAGTTTTCAATAAATTACACAACTGTTGTGTGCTGAATTTAAAACTACACCAATACCGTCAGGCGGCACAGTGGCGTAGAGGTTAGCATGTCCGCCTAACAGCAAGAAGGTCCTGGGCTCGAACCCCATGCCCCGTGCAAGGGCGTTTCTGTGTGGAGTTTACATGATCTCACCAGTGGTGGTAGCTCAGTGGATAAGTCAATGGATTGCTGATCCGAAGGTTGGCGGTTCAAAAAAAAAAGCAAGGCCCTTAACCCTTAATTGCTCAGTTGTACAAAAATGATGGATGTAAGTCACTCTGGATAAGGGTGTCTGCCAAAAGCTATAAATGTAAATAAATGTTAGCATGCTTGGGCATAACCCAATGGTAGGGTGCTGGCTTACTGATCTGAAGGTCGGGGGTTCAAGCCAAGGTATCACAAAGTTACTGTCTGTGGTGAGAGGCATGTAAAAGAACCATTGATGTCTTTCGTAAAGAGTAGGCCATTGGGTTGCTGTCAGCGTGTTTCTGCCCTGCGATGGCCTGGCAAGTTGTCCAGGGTGTACTCTGCCCTCGCCCAGAGTCGGCTGAGATGGGCGCCAGCCTCCCC
>JBCNYH010000005.1:19192111-19211199 GCA_039654325.1 Tandanus tandanus
ATAGTATCAACAACCACACTTTGGTCAAACTCAGTCTTCTAGTACATGCAGATGTTGTAGTGTGTCCTTAACATTCAACTTTTCACTGCTAGATATCAACACATGCAATATTGAAACAAGGAAATTTATGTAGTATATGCATATCCTTGTACATCAAACATGACCAGAAACTAATAGGAACAGGAAATAGCCCTATGGGTATATTCATTCATTCATGTGCCAAACTGCTTAATACTACTAGGGTTGTGGAGAGGCTGAAGCCTATCTCAGCCGTCTCTGAGTGAACGCAATGTACACCCAGAACAGCCCACCAGTCCATCGCAGGGCAACACACGCACACACACAACCATTCACACTCACATTCACACCTAGAGGCAATTTTGGGACAGCCACTTAGCCTGATGTGCATGTCTTTGCACTGGGGAGGAATCCAGAGTATCTAGAGGAAATCCATGCAAGCACAGAGAAAAACTTAGCTGTGCAAACTCCACACAGAAGCACCATGACTGTACCTAGGACTCGAACCCAAGACCTTCGTGCTGTGAGGCAGATGTGATTACCACTACGCCACTGTGCTGCCTGCTATATGTGTATAGTACATACCATATCAGAAGTTTATATTACTTTCTTTTGTACCAATATGTTCACTTCTATAATAACAATGTGCACATGAACTTGTATAAATGTGGAAAATACTTGGGATGTGAAGTTTTCTATGAGGAAACATTTATTTAGTATTTTTGGTAAGAGACTCCGAGGTCAACCCTTTGTCAACACAAGTTTTCTGACATGCGAAGGTCTACAGTACTGAGGTTACTTTGTGATTTCTGATTTCTGGTAATGTGTCAAGCTGTGGCTTTTTGTCTTGTCAACTTCAAAAGAACAATTAATAACATCACCGAAAATGTGAACTAACTGTTCTTGGCAGATGTGTTATTTAATTATTAGTGGTTAAAAGGAATAATATATGTTAATTAATATATGAAAAACATTGTATTCATTGTCAAATGGTTGTGGTTAAAAAGGAAGAAAACACTTGCTTTTTTTAAAAACAAAAATAACCACACCACCCACATTGATTCTTTTATTCTAAATGCATGGCTGTCATGTTTTTACTCTTTATACTTTTTGTGCAATTTTTTGTTTATTTTTTATTTTGCAGGCACAGAAACAAACTCTATAAGAAAAACCAGCACTGATTATCAGTAACACTGCTATTTTTTTGTTGTTGCTGTGTTATTATTATTATTATTATTAGTAGTAGTAGTAGTAGTAGTAGTATTACCATTATTATTATCAACATTCTACATACAGCATTCAACGATCTCAACATTTCTTGTTTATTATGCACACTGACTGAATGGCTCAGCACTTTGTTTTGCTATACTGCACCAATCAGACCACTGATTCCATAACTAGAGTTAGCAGTTCAATCCCAGACCATGCGGTTTTCTTCTCACGGGATTTAGTGAGCACAAAAAGTCCTGGGCAGCCAGGGAAAATGGAGACCCCCTTGCACTGCCTCTTGATGCAACTGTCCTCTTAATGCAAGTGGCATGGTGTGTCCACGAGTAAATGATTTGCATGACAATCTCCCATATTGTCCTTCTTTCAGTATGCTTCTTATCCTTCACTCTCTGACCCATGCAGAATTGAGCTTCCCATTTTTGCTCCCCATATGTCCAGGCATTTCTTATTCAATTCCTTCAAACATCTTAAAATCCGAGTTGGTAATGAACCTCACAGTAGTCTTGTCTACTTGTGGCTTTTCGTTTTTTGTGTAGAATGCTATATAACTTTTAAAAAAATTAATGAAATCATTACTTAAATTTGAATCAAAATTTGCTCTGGAGTGCAAAAGGGGATCCTGAAATATCTTTGTTATATATGAAACACATTGAAAAAATGTTTAAACAAACAATTACAGCAGACTGTAACAGATTACCCCATGCCAAATAATAAACAAGACAGGCTAAAATGCAAAATGTTAATACAGTTATGGATGATTATCAAGTTACATTTCAAAAACTTGAGTTTTAACTAATATATTTACACCACACTATCAAAGAATATGTTATTTACACCCTTAGTAGGCTGCATATCAAAGGAATGAATGTTAAATAATGAATGACAAAAGTTGGGGTGAACTGATAAACCAGAATCACATTTGTACTATAGCATACAGTTAACGCCACTAGCTCGGTCATCATAACTTTAAGTTAATAAAAGATGTTATAGCTTTAATTGGAATACAATTTTTTGTAGTACTACTCAAGTAGTTTGCAATATGTAACTGTTAGGAATATTTCCTTATGCTACACATCCTGAGATTTTTGTTAACACAAAATGTGTCAAAGCATGACATGTAATAGCTTTTATCCAATAATACAGCAGGTATCTTCAAATGTTACAAAGCAATGACACTGGAGACTCCTTCCAAAAATGTTAAAGAGACATCCTCCCAGCAAAAAAAGTTTGTGTATGTGAAGTGTCTATGGTCCTGTCTACACTTGGTTTTAAGTTGCTAAGTTGGTGTTAAGCAGTTGAGAAGAATCTCTGTTTACACCTGTGTACAGTATGCATCTCCAAGGTGTGTAGCTGCCTTTGCCCCGAGTCGGCTGAGATAAGCTCCAGCCTCTCTTCTCTGCAATATGGCATGTTTCCTGATACATGCATTTCAGAACACCAAGTAGTTTGCGTCTTGATGGTTGTTTAGACTTGTTTTTAGTACATCCCTCTCCTTGGCAGGTGTTACTGTAATGAGATAATTAATGCAATTCCCTTCTCCTGTCAGTGGTCATAATATTATTAATGTTTTGTCTGATCAGGATCTAGTCATCTCGAACTATGGTTGACTACATAGCACTTAGCACATTGCAGAGAGCGTGGAGCTCACCTGACCTGCCTCTCTAATGGTTAAAATGTGTAAGAATAAATTATAAAGATCACATTTTAGTTTGTTTTTTTCTTTCTGTTTCCATGTGAGATTAATATAGGGAGGGACTGGAAACCTACACTGGCCTAGCCTGGCTGGCCCATCACTGTTACTCATGCCACTGATCTAGCTCGCGTGACATTCTGGGATGCGCTCAGGTGAAAATTTACATTCTAAAGATCACCGACATAGGTTCTCTAAACTTGTTCTCTATAATTCTAAACTTGTGCCTATGCATGGAAGGTGTAGCTTTGCCTCTGCACGCTTTTATATCTCAAAAATGAAACCAATATGAAAATAATATACTGTCCCAGTTCAAAATTAAACACAACCCTGACTTTCACCGGATTAAACAGCTATGAATATGGAGTATGGCCATTTTAATTATTTAATTTATTACTAATTGCTCTAAGAACTGACTGAGTTTCATTACATCTCTCTGAAGAATTCCATTCACAGAATCATGACTTTAACTTTAATACCATGACGAAGATGTTTTATCTTTGCCCTATCACTAACTGCTCATGAGTCAGAACAGCGAACAGTACTTTAATATTTCAATAAATAGTAAATTATAACTAATAAATAAATCAGAGTTACTCATTTTGGTGTATGCCGAATAAGTAAACATCTATGTAGTCCTGCTATTTCCCTTTCACACTCAAAACTTTCTGGGTAGAAAGCACTAAATCACAACCCACCGCCATGTGGCTTCCCTGTCTGAATGTGAAACATGCCTAATATGGTTGTAATCTTAGAGATTTTTAGCATAAAGCAGCCTTCACACTATAATGAATTGAAGAAACGAACATGAACAAATTGCACAAGTCCAAGTACGCTGAAATTTCCCAACGAATAGATTCCTGAGTGCTGCACAGAATAAACTGACAACGAATGAAACAAAATCAAAATGAATTCAAAATGAGATCAAAAAGATTTGATAACATCTCACTAACAAACTAGAGCAGATGCTAAATAAATGTTAACTAATGTTTAAACGGATGGTTAACGAGCTGTGCACACACTCACTATGTGGTTTAAACCAAACCCACTAATTTAAACCAACCATGTAACATTTGTATGCAGATATAAAACATTCACGCATTGATTCTTGATTTTCCATCACAGTAGCATTCTGCGAGTTGACATCTTCAGATTGCCATAGTTCGGGGGGGGGTTATGAACCAGACACCCCAGAAGAAGCAGCCATCCTCCAGGCAAGGATGCAAGGCTCCATCTCCAACTCCACCACAACCACCTCCACCTTTACTTTCAGTTTTCAAAGGTGAAATGTTCGAAACAGGAAAGATTGGCAAGTCTAAGGATCTGAGTGATTTTGACAAGGGCCAATTTATCATAGATAGAGGGCTGGGACTATTCATCTCCAAAATGACATTGTGGGGTGCTCCTGGTATGTAGTGGTAGGACCTACCAAAATTAGCACAAAGGAGGAGAAAACACGGAGCAAATTCACAGAAACGTAGGGCTTACTGACACATATAGGGACACATATGGGAAGTAAAATAGTTTCAAATAGGTTCGCCTGGGCAGGGTTGAAGTAATGCAAGAGTAGAAAAAACTCTTCATCATTGAAAAGTCAGGCTGAATGTTGCTAAAGATCAAAACAATTGGACAGCAGAAGGCTGGAATAAGGACATCTGTAATGAGCTGGCTGTTCTTTGCTTCTCATGGATGCAGACCTTTCTTCTAGCTTTGACCCTAGACCTTTCTTCTAGCTTTCTTCATAACCTTGACCCTGCCCAGAGGAACATGTTTTGGACCATGCATTCAGTGTGCTTATCCTTACTTACTATTTGCATAATTTTTTAATTTAGTGCAATATTGACTCTAAAATCATTATATTCATGTTTTTTAGAGATGATACAGCAAAATCCGGTGGAAGAGCATGTTAAGGGGATACCACCTAATTATACACTTGAACAATATCTGGTACTTGGTGCAAAATAAATGACAATATAATCTGAACTGATCCACTGATCGACAACTGTAATTAATAATACTACCACATGCTGTTCTATGGTGTCCTGATTGCAGCAGATCTCAGTTCAATGATTATTTAAATCAAAATGACTTAAACGACTTATGATTCATCAAGTCCGCACAGGAGCATGGGAGGAACTGGCCTCTCTGAGACGTGATCTGAGACCAGAATTAGTGTGGCATCGTTTATTTCAAGCGTGACAGCTTCCACTCTACGCCACCCGTGTGGCCAGCCTGTCATGGGGGTTATAGGGTGACACTATAAGCCTCAAACGTGCATAAATATCACACTGTTCGAAATAGGGTGTTTAATTGTAATGTAGGATCTTTTACAATAAGGTGAAGGAGGCATGTTAAGGTTTCGCCTCAGTGTGAGGTGATGGGTAGCATTAGGAAGACATCTTGCATGCCCACCTAAATCTTTTGCACAATTTAAAACGTTACAGATTTGCGCTCTGTGTGGTCGAAGCCATTTCCGGGGTGAGGGTTGATGGATTACTCGAAATGGTGCAGTACGGACTCTGCACCTTGGCACGCGCTGCGACACGCCTAGTGGGAGAAAACCTGCACACGCCTTTTGGGGGTGGAAGAGGGTGTTTGGGGTGGGGTTTCTGTATAGTCGCCTACTGGGCTGTAGGGGTTGAGATAATCCTTTTAATCGATATAACATGACTGTACAATTCGGATCACCCAGATTCATCATAGTGATGTATTTATTAATCAGGCAGGAATGCGCCCCTTCAGACAGACACAAAGCGAGGCGACTGCGCATCCTTCATTATGATGAAATCTGCTTTATAACGGATCCCCCCTGCTGTCACAAAGAAACATCAGGACAGGGGCACCCCGGTGTGTCACCCTCTTTCCATTCTGGCACGAGATTAGTCAGGTTTGTCTGACATGAGACACTGAAAATGGATGAATTCCCACGCGTCTTTGTTCCTACATGGAATCATTTGTCTGTTTATCAGATGCACGGATTCTTACAGAACAGATCGCCTCATAACGCGCTTTAATTTGTGCTATAGCTTTGTTTTTTAAAGCTCGGTCCTTCTATGGCCATGGTCCTCTGTGCACAGGGATGTGGCAGAAGGCACCGCCCCAAAATCAAACACACCGCACTTCGATCACGACAGACACACCGCCCCAATCATTCCATAAGCGATCAGTGATACATTGTAGATCATTTACATCAGGATCAAAGCATTCTGTCAGGCTGGAAGGCATTCAGGAAGAAGCAGAGCTGCTTTTATAGCCAAGGTTATAACCAATCATTTAAAAAAAATCAAAGTCTGGCATATTTGGACCAACAGTTTTAACTCACTCCATTTAAATGGGTTGATCTAGAAATAATCCCTGATCCGTTAATTTATGATCTAGAGTGAATTTTTTTTTTTGGATACTGGCTCGAGAAAGCAGGCTGCATGTCCAGGCGTCTGGGAGTCGTCAGTGATTCATGCTAAAGAACAGACGCAACCTGATCCGCGTGTAAAAGACAGCGCGTGGCTCTCAGTCATGCATCAGTCAGCGATCAAGTCGTTCCGATTCTCCAACTTACCGATTTCATGGCAGCTGCCATATCGTCATATCTCTCAGCCTGTTCGGCCAGCCTGGCTTTCTGAACCAGCTGCTCGCGGTCCACCATTTTGGCTTTAAATAGATGTCTCGGTTAGAAGACGTTACTCGACAAGTGTGTGTATGTATATCTGTTTATTAGTTTTTTTTTTTTTCTTAAGAGTGAATGTGATGCGGTGTGGAAAGCGCCTCCGCTTCTTCTTGTCGCCGCTGCAGCTGCTCCGTGCTTTCTGCGCGTGCCGACAGAACGCCCCTCCCCCTTCTTACGTTTTCTCCTTATTGCGTCATAGAACAAATGAGGCGTGGCCCTGTTTAGGGCGGTAACAGCCCTTATATGGAAAAAGTGGGCGTGCGCGGTATGGGCATTGGGCGAATCGACGTTAAGCTTAAAACTAGGACCTGGGAGTGTCGGGAAATGTAGTGCTAAGCGTTTTGACAGCTCTGTTAAACAGGGAACCTTTAATCATTAGGGATTATTGTGTATAAGGCACAGTGTGTGGTTAAACTGCAATGTACACTATGGGTGCCTTTTTTTTTTAACCCCTTGGCTACATCACCAAATGCAGGGCATTGTGGGATCATTTTAAACATACTACTTCACCCTATGTGTTCAAACATGGTTTGTGAAATAGCAAAAACCCAATAAACCAGTGCTCTCGATTGTAGACATGGTGTGGTTATGGACATATAAATGGTCTTACCTTGTGTATATGCAAAGGAAATGTCAAGATGTTTTTTGGGTTTTTTTTCTGCATGAAAGTGACATTCAGTAATTTAGCAAACTAACCTGCTGTCCGATTTGGTTTATTGCAGTGCAGTGGGAATGCTGGGAGAGCCGGTCCCCACTGCTCTCTCCCTGCCTGCCTCTTTCTGTCTAGTCCACACCCTTCTCTCTCTCTCTCTCTCTCTCTCTCTCTCTCTCTCTCTCTCTCTCCCTCTCTCTCTCTCTCGCTCTCACACACACACACACACAAACACACACGCTTCTCACTCCATCTGCCTGTCTCTCCCACACCATCTCTTTGTCCTATCTCACCACACCATGATGCATTAGTGAGCAGCTGTTTTGAGGATGAGGTGCTTCATTTTTTTTTTCTGGACTGAAAATTAACTCCCTAATGGCTGCAGGATCTCAGTAATCCAGGGGAATCTGTTTTCAGCAGTCTAATGCTTAGCAAGATGAGGGCGTGGGCCAGTATTCACACACACACACACACACACACACACACACACACACACACACACACACACACATGCGCGCACTGTTTTGCTATCCTTGCAAGTAGCTCTGCATTTGCATATGAAATACGAGTCGACAATTTAAAATCTCATCCTAACCCCAACCATGACTTCATTCCCATTCTTGTTACAGTACTAGTATTAGAGCTCTCGGTATTGACCAATACTGTGGCGCAGTCCACCTCGCAGTCAGAAGGTCCTGGGTACGAGTCCTGGGCTTGGGTGTTTCTCTGAGGAGTTTGCATGTCCTCCTTGAACTTGCGTGAGTTTCCTCACGGTACAAAACACAAAACACAAAGACATGCACATTCAGCTAATTGGCGGTTCCTAATTGCCTCTAGGTGTGAATGTGATTGTGAATGGTTGTGTTGCTCTGCGATGCTCTGACGAGCTGTTCAGGGTGAACCCTGCCTTCCCCCAGTGTCCCTGATATAGGTAATGGCCTCCCCGTGACCCTAATAGTAGGATTAAGTGGTTTGGCAAATGAGTGTGTGAGTATTGATGAATACTCAACACCCAACACCCCTGAGCCAGTGCACCATTGTTCACATAGATCGGTGGATCGTTTTACACAATAAAGTACATATTCATATGGTACATATTCTTTAATCCAATACCAGCACAGTATTTAATTCCCATATCACTCCAATACCAGTGTCAATCATCAGGACCTCGTTTTTCTTAACATGACAATGTCATTATTGCCATAAACCTAGCAAAAGAAAGGAAGGGAAGGAAACACACGCAAAATGTAAGCGCCAAAAATGTGGTGAAATGTTTAATGCCTTTAAGCACCAGGTTTGTAGAATAAACAGAGAAAATCTTATGGAGGATTATTAGCATTTTTAGAGGAGCATCTGATACAACAAAAAAATCCAGTCCAGGTGCATAAAAACGTATATTTCCCATTTTGATTGAAAACAGTCCAGTCACAGGGGGTCAAATTTAAAAATAGGGTAACAGTATGTCCTGTAATAAATGGGATCACACCTAAAAACAAACAAAAAAGCCTACATAGAATAATTTATGCTTCCAGAACAAACTTTTCAACATTTTCACATTGCAATGTTTATTTTAAACATCTCCAAAAAAAGGTATGTGATGTCCAACCCAAAGTCCCAATCTGTCAATATAAACTACTCTGGCAGTTTTGAGTGACGCTGGATAAGAGGAAAGAATTTTCATTTGAAAACTGAAGCTGTTCATTTGGAAGAATTTACCATCCTGTTTATCTTATGTAATTAGAGATCTTTAAACCTGAGAATATGATTTTTAATGTAAATATTCTATATATAGAGAGAGATAGGGTGGCACCGTGGTGTAGTGGTTAGTGCGTCCACCTCACAGCAAGATGGTCCTGGGTTCATGCGTTTCTGTGTGGAGTTTGCATGAAAACCCCGTGCTTGCGTGGGTTTCCTCCGTGTACTCCGATTTCCTCCCACAGTCCAAAGAAATGCATATTAGGCTAACTGGCTGTTGCCCCTAAGTGTAAGTGTGAATGGTGGTGTGTGTGCTGGCCCTGTGATGGGCTGGTAGGCTGTTCAGGATGTACCCCACCTTCGCCTAGTGTCGGCTGAGATAGGCACAGCCTTCCCGCGACCCTAGTAGAAGTACGCAGTTTGGCAAATGTGTGAGTGAGTGTATAGACACACGTTTTCATGTTTCTAAAGGCCCTTTGGTTTAATTTTTATACCTATTCTATTCTATTCTATTCAATAGAATATAAAACCATTTCTATTCATGCTTTCAACTATAACAATATTTTGATTGGCATTTTGATTATTTTATGCTTCAGCCAAGGGTGGCATGGTGGCGTAGTGATTAGCACGTCCACCTCACAGCAGGAAGGTCCTGGGTTTGATTCCCAGGCTTCAGAGTTTGCATGTTCTCCCTGTGCTTGTGTGGGTTTCCTCCAGGTACTGTGGTTTCCTCCCACAATCCAAAGACATGCACATTAGGCTAACTGGCTGTTCCAAATAGCCCTTAGGTGTGAGTGTGAATGGTTCTGTGTGTGTTGCTCTGGCGAGCTGTTCAGGGTGTACCCCGCCTTCGCCTAATGTCAGCTGAGATAGGCACCAGTCTCCCGGCGACCCTAGTAAGATTAAATGGTTCATGAAGAATTAACGAATTAATGAGGTGTGAAGAATGAGTACCCCTCAGAGGGACACAGAGCCCTGTGATAGGTTGGCAAATTGTCCAGAGTGCAGCCCGCCTCTCATCTGAAGTCAGCAGGCTCCATTTTCCCCATGACTCTAACTGATAAGCGGTATGGATAATGGATGAATGAATGGATGGATGGGTTATTTATACATACAGTTTATATGTATTTGGTATACATACATTCATAAAGTGCATAAATAAAATAAAATCGACAATTTCTGTATATAAGCATAATTCATCATTTCTTTAGGTTTCAGATCATCCAGTAGCTTTTTATACCTTCAGCGTACCAGTGTGGGTGGGTATTTACAATATGTACATGTCCTGTTGTCTACATACTCCATTCCCAGCCACTCGACATACTCTCTAGGCTTCTGTGGACTGGTGAAGTCATGTGAGTGTACACGTCACACCGGCATCCTCTGTGTGGTCACAGTTGTGCACGTCCCATGGTATGTGGGAGCACTGCTGGAGTGACAGCTCTGTGCCTGTGCACTTCACATTGTCCAGGAGAATGGTGCCAACCCCTGGTCCAAAGAAGGACTCCACCTGTGCAGCTATGGCATCACCACAGCCCAGCAGCCTGCACACCACCTGGGCATCAGGGAGGTCCCAGGCATCGTCACACACAGTGCCCCATGCCCCACTTCGATACAGCTCTACTCGGCCCTCACACCGGTGTGGACCACCCGATAGCCTCATTGCACCTACAGAGAGTGAGAGGTTGTTGTATAAGCATTAAGTACATCAAATACATTTGTCCTAATGCAAAATTAATTAAAAAAGGGGAACTTATTGTATAGGCATTGATGGATTATAAATAAGTATTTTTACTTAAGTTCTGTACTTGAGTACAAAGCTGAGGTACTTTAATGAGGTATTTGCATTTTATGTAACTTTATACAGGGCGGCACGGTGGCGTAGTGGTTAGCACGTCCGCCTCACAGCAAGAAGGCCTGGGTTCGATTCCCAGCTTAGGTGTTTCTGTGTAGAGTTTGCATGTTCTCCATATGCTTGCGTGGGTTTCCTCCGGGTACTCCGGTTTACCCCCACTGTCCAAAAACATGCACAGTAGGCTAATTGGCTGTTCCAAATCGCCCCAAGGAGTGAGTGTGAATGGTTGTGAGTGTTGGTCCTGCGATGGCCTGGCGAGCTGTCCAGGGTGTACCCTGCCCTCGCCCAGAGTCGGCTGAGATGGGCGCCAGCCTCCGCGCGACCCTAATTAGGAGTAAGCGGTTCAGAAAATGAATGAATGTAACTTTATAGTTCTACTCCACTACATCTCAATATCATACTTTTTATTGCAATATATTTGCTGACTTACAAGTACAAGTGACCTGTAGCTACTAGTTACATCTCAGTTTAATATTTTTCATACTTACACTGCCCAGAGAAAACCATGTATCTCCAAATTTGGTGATTCTTAATTTGAATGTTTATGATAAACTGAAATATTGACTGTTTTTCAGTGGTTTAGGAAGATTTTTCTACTTCTCAATAAAACTAGATATGTAGATGGGCACCCATACCCATGCAGCACGCATAATGTAGCAAATAAGCCCTATATAGGAAGTGGTTTTAATTACCCATGTGCTCGTCTTAAAATATGTTCTATAGCATGTGACAGTGGCCAAATTAGCAAAAAAAAAAGAACCCTGTCTCATTTGAAGGATTTATGAGATGGATGGCATTTGATATTTCAAGGTAACTCAAGGTCAAAGGTAGTTGGAAAAAGCCATATATTGTTTCCTATTAGTATTAGTGACCTTTGACCATGACATTCCAAAATCGCTTAGATAGGTAGGGTAGTGTCCCCACCACGTTTGGTGGAAATCTGTGCAAAGGTATGTTAGGATTTTGTTCACAGACAAACTGGCAAACAGAAGAACAGACTCATAAAGGCTGGTGATTAAAACAGCACAACCAAAACCTTTGGGCGGAGGGAATAACCCTCTTGGATAGGCTGGAAAACGCATTTGGTACAAACTTGAAAACAAAGTTGTTTTTCTGAGCTCATGAAAAGCCAACTTTTTAGATATGTGCTTGTCACAGGACAGTGATGCAACAAACCTGTGATGATCTCATAGAATATATTACTTTGCTTTAGACTAAATTACCCAACAGTATAAAAAGTAATTAAAATTAACCCAACCATGAACTGCAGCAGTAAAATGCAACACACATATTAATGCAGCAGTAATATTAATTTAAAATTCCTATATCATTTTTTTTACAGTGACAGGGAGCATTTTACTGCACATTGAGCACTTTGACTGCTCAACATTTTGATACTTACATGCTTTTACTGAAATAAGGTTTTGAATGCAGAACTGTCACTTGTAGTGGACTGTTTTATAGTGTGATATTAATATTTTTACTTCAGTAAATGATTTTTGGTGGGATGGCGTAGTGGTTAGCAAGAAGGTCCTGGGTTCGAGTCCCGGGTTCAGCGAGGGTGTTTCTGTGTGGAGTTTGCATGTTCTCCCTGTGCTTGTGTGGGTTTCCTCTCACAGTCCAAAAGCATGCATGTTAGGCTAAGAGAGGCTTTTCCAATTACCCTTGGGTGTGAGTGTGAATGGTTGTGTTTTGTGTGTGTGTGTTGGTCCTGCGATGGTCTGGTGAGCTGTTCAGGGTGTACCTCCATCCGTCCTGTGACCCTAACAGAATTAAGCGGTTTGGCAAATGAGTATGCATATTCATACCTGTTATATGTCGTGTCAAAGTCTTCAAGCCTATTGAAACTGGGTCGCGACCTAATGAGCTAAGTACATGGTCATGTAAAACGTCAGATATTTAAAATTTATTCCGGATATGTCTATGGTCATGCCTGTTAACCTTGTAAAAACTAGATCACCTTGACCTATTACCTGACTTCCATGTCACAAGAATCAAATTAAGTAAAAACATGATGATACTAAGTGTGCCGCTGACCACGCACCTACACACCTAGTGTTCTGTGACAAGAACACATTTCTAGTTAGAAAAGGGGTTTTACAAAAAAAAATGGAAAAAAACAAATTTAATGCTCATGAACTCGATAAATGATTTAGAGATTATCTTTAGAGGCTCCATTCCAAAAACAATACTGGATGAAGGAGAGAGAAATGGAGGAGGCAACTTAAAGTGCTTAATATAACTTATATAAATAACTATAAATAAAATTACCCAAAATGTAAAGGTGGTAGAATTACAAACAAACAAGAAAAAAAAAAAAA
Organism: Tandanus tandanus; assembly: GCA_039654325.1. Lineage (NCBI taxonomy): Eukaryota > Metazoa > Chordata > Actinopteri > Siluriformes > Plotosidae > Tandanus > Tandanus tandanus. The sequence continues at coordinate 19,205,237 of JBCNYH010000005.1, forward strand.
AAAAAAAAAAAGAAAAAGGAAAAAAAGGAAATAAAGCAATTTATATGAATAAAATGTGTGAATAAATTATTATTTATATATAATTAGAAGAGAAATACATTCTAAATAAATAATGCTATATGGTTACATGCACTGGTTATAGAATTATAACAAATATATATACTTTTGTGTTACATCTTAGACTTCAGGTTCAGATTTATGCCGCTGACAATTTCTGGGAAAACTCCACATCTTCCACACTGGTTTCATTGGAGTTACACAATAATTTCCAGTAGTTACTGAATAACATGTTCAAAGATGAATAATTGTCATAATGTGTTTCTATTCTTACCCTCCACTGGTGGGGTAGTGGTTATGATCCTGTCAGTTACCCCAAAGGTTCTCGATGTTCCCGTCAGGACTGAGGGAAAAACAATGAAAAGGTTATATTATCATTTTGTGTGTTCTGAGTTCGGCCTGGTCAGAGTGCATATTTAGAGTGCAGTCACTAAATGATATATGAGTTTCTACCTCTAGAACTGAGATGGTATTAGCGTACATTAGTGGGTATTGGGATAAGTGCAGCATCAAAGTGCCATCAGAGTGCCATCAGTAAGGAATAAAATATGTACAATGTGTAACATTTTGCAGAAATGACTTCATTTCTGCAAAATGTTACACATTTTCCCTCATGGAGGCTGCCATCTTCCACAGTAGCCCAGATCCATACAGTCCTTATGGAAGGGGAGGAGTCGGCAAATAAATTTCACTTGGATGCAATCTGGAACCTTACCATTAGATGCTGATAGATACAGCGAAATCTTACACACTCTACCTTCAAATAAGCATATATCTCATGATGGACGGCATGGTGGCATAGCGGTTGACACAACGTCCTCCTCACAGCAAGAAGGTCATGGGTTCCAGTCCCAGGTTTGGCAGCATTTCTGTATTGCTATGTTCTCAAGGTGCTTGTGTGGGTTTCCTCTGGGTACTGCAGTTTCCTCCCACAGTCCAAAGACGTGCGCATTAGCCTAATAGGTGTGTGTGAGTGGTTTTGTGTGTGTGTTGGCCCTGCGATAGACTGGTGAGCAGTTCAGGGTGTACCCCGCCTTTGCACAGAGTAGACTGAGATTGGCTCTAGCCACCCTGTGATCCTAATAAGATAAAGCAAATTGGAAGATAAATGTCACAGCAAGGCTTGGCGAGGGAGTTTCTGTGTGGTGTACACATGTTGTACTCCAGTGTACTGCTACAGTCCAAAGACGTGCACATTAGGATAACTGGCTGTTCCAAAATGCCCTTAGGTGTGTGTGTGAGTTGTTGTTTTTGTGTTAGCCTTGTGATGGACTGGCAAGCTGTTCAGGGTTTACCCCACCTTAGCCCAGAGTCGGCAAATGAATGAATGAATGAATGAATGAATGAATGAGGAAAATGAATAAGAGAATGATTGAATATGTCAAGTTCAGCAAGTCTCAGCCAGGAGACTCCAGTAACTAGCCTTAATCTCCTGGAATAAAACAAATACAATCTTATTATGGACAACGGCTGAATGCAGAACTGTAAAACTGGCTCTAGATCTTCATAACATGGGTTTTGTGTTTCATTTTGCCATCAACTCCCACGTGGGCCATGATATAACCTAAAATCTTAATCTGCTATGCATTTCCTCCCCTTCCTTATCTATATTCAGCTTGGTTGACATGAACGTGTGTATATTAGGCACATGCTTGCATATATTTTTGGGCTTTGCAGCTTAACCAGCTGAGAATTCTTCTGCTGCAGGCCTCCGCTGATGCTGATGCTGATATTCCCTGACTGGTTTATGTATTTTGCATGCTTTGGCACACAACTTCATTAGTCATGTACTGCAGAGGTGATGCATGTTTTTGACACTGTCATGAGTTGTAGAATTAAAATAGAAAATATGTGTCTGTTTGAGTTCACGTGTACTTGCGGTACCTTGGCATCAGTCTGTATGAACGAGTAAATTTTCAAGAAAATAGGTAGGTATGAGGAAAGGAGAAATAAGAGACATGAACTCAGTGAAGATTGCATTGTTTCGGCTGTGTGTGTGTGTGTGTGTGTGTGTGTGTGTGTGTGTGTGTGTGTGTGTGTGTGTGTGATTGAATGACATCCTTCCAGATACAGGTCAATAGCTTCAGTTGAGACTCACATCAAACAGAATGGGGGGTGGGGGGACACATGATCACAGTGATTTATGGCATGGCAACATTGCTTTTGCCAGACAGAATAGACTGAATTTCCGAAACCCCTGATCTCCTGGGATTTACACAACTGTATATTTTACAAAGTCTAGAAGTCTAGTGTGGGAGGAAAACCCTCTACTGAGCAGCTGTTCTGCAGGTGGATACACCTTGTTGATGAGCAGAAAAGTATCTCAGAATGTCCCACATGTTGAACCTTGGGGTGGATGGGCTACAACAGCAGATTGGCATGTCAGGTTCCACTCCTGTCAGCCAAGAACAGGAATCTGATGCTACAGCGGGAACAGGCTTACTGAAACTGGACATCTGACATTTGGCAAAGGACCAGGAGATGTTTTTCCACTGTCCTTGAACTGTCCAGTTATGGTGAGCGTGTGCCCAGTGTAGCCTCAGTTACTCAGTATTTATGTTAACCCTTACATTGGTGTGACAAATTTTGCACTCGTACTTATTCTTTCTCTTCACATTTCAAATTGCGACAACTTTCAACGTGATGAATTAGTTATAGGATGCACTTACATTTTATCTCTCACTTACTTGAGCAGATGACTCCAGCATCTTCATGATGCCCACAGTTGTGCTGTCCCCACCCCAGGTTGAAGCAGTCAGCTAGCAGCCTCTCATTGCCCTCACAGTCCACATTGTCCAGAAGGATGGGACCAGAGCCGTAGCCAAAGTAAGCCAGTGGGATGGCTGCCGTGGCCGGGCCACACCCCAGCTGTCTGCATACCACCTGAGCGTTCTCCATATTCCACTCATCATCACACACTGTTCCCCAGATGTTTTCGTACAAGACCTCCACACGGCCCTGACAGCTGCTGTTCCCATTCACTACACGGATCGTGGGCTGCTCTGATTGGAGGAGTGGAAAGATGCCAAGAAAGAATTTTGTCTGTTCTTTTACTATAGAAAATATCATCTTTATAGTAAACATATAATGTTATTTTTTTGTGATAAATCTCAGCAAAACCTCAGTATGGAAGCAAAACCTGAAAATTTGTTTGCACATTTCATGAAACAATGTTAAGTCATTGCTGGAGATGGCCATTTTGATCCGGTTGGGCCACAGCTCGGTAGCCTTAAAATTAAATATAGAGGATATTGTGACAGTGCAGTTTGTTACCTTGTGTGGCTAAGGATGTGGTTGGATTAACTGGTGTCGTCTCTGTAACAGGAATCGTTATTCCTGTCTCTGAAAAAAAAACAAAAAACAACATATTCCAAAGATAGAAAGCAAAAACAAAAGCCACATATATATTGATCACATTCTCATATTTATTCTGCTTAATATCGCCTACTAGTGAGCTAATGGAGGCACTGCAAATAGGTACTCTGCTGTCTCTCTCTCTCTCTCTCTCTCTCTCTCTCTCTCTCTCTCTCTCTCTCTGCAATCCAGTAAAAATGCAAGCTGCTAGAGTTAGAAGAAGAATTTCCTAGGATTTGGCATGATGCCATTTATGCTCAAGGTCAACAAAACAGACTCCATAAATTTATGTAAAAACCTGGCAATATATTCATTTTACGAACTGCTTACTCCTAGTTCAGGAGGCTGAATCCTATCTCAGCTCATACATGTCTTTAGACTGTGGGAGGAAACCAGAGTACCCAGAGAAAACACACGCAAAATAGGTAGAACATGCAAACTCCACAGAGAAATGCCCTTAGATTAGCCTAGGTTCAATTCCCGGGCTCGGGCATTTCTGTGTGGAGTTTGCATGTTCTCCCCGTGATTGAGTGGGTTTCCTCCGGGTACTCCGGTTTCCTCCCACAGTCCAAAAGACATGCTTACTAGGCTAATTGGCTGTTCCAAATCGCCCTTAGGTGTGAGTGTGAGTGTGAATGGTTGTGTGTGTTTTGGTCGTGCGATGGATTGGCGAGCTGTTCAGGGTGTACCCTGCCCTCACCCAGAGTCGGCTGAGATGGGTGCCAGCCTCCCCGCGACCCTAATTAGATTAAGCGGTTCAGAAAAGGAATGAATGAATAAATACTGCAGGATTATTACTTATTCATGCAAATTAATGCAGGGATATTGTATGTACTATATTGACACATTTATGATCTCTGATATTTGGACACCAAGCAGTTAAAGATAACACATAAATGCCATTTATACCTGCTGGGATCTCAGTATGAAAGAATACATTGTCTATGGTCTCCGTGTTCAATGGAGGAGCAGTGGTGGTGGTCAGTCCTGCAAACAGATAGACAGAAAGAGGGGTGGAAGTTCTGATGCTACAAGAGATGTATTTTTTGTTTCATTAATAATGGGCCTCTTTCTGTGATCATTACATCACAAATGCTTTCTATCTAAAATATGGTAACTTTAGATAGCCCAGCTCTTACTGACTGCATACTTAAACTTACTTGTGCAGATGACTCCAGCATCCTCATGATGACCGCAGTTATGGATCCCCCATCCAAGGCTGTAGCATGCAGCCAGTTGGATCTCTGAGCCACTACAGTGTACGTTGTCAAGCAGGATGAGACCTTTGCCATAGCCAAAGTAAGCGTTGGTGGTGAAGGTGATGACAGGTCCACATCCAAGCTGCTGGCACACCACAGCCGCGTCACGCATGCCCCAGTCATCATCACACACTGTTCCCCAACTACCCCTGTAGTAGATTTCCACCCTTCCCTGGCAGTGGTCCAGGCCACCCACCAGTCGGATTGAGCCGTCCCCTGCTGTGTAGAAGAGAGGTTGTGTTTATGAATGTAAATAAGGGTTTGTCAGCCAATAGCTCATTTCTACAACTGGATGAGTGTCTAATAGAAGTAATTCAGGGCGATACATGAATATACAGTAAAATCTTGAAGATGGAATGATGGATGAAGCTTTAATGGCTGGTCCTAGATCAGATAATGGACATAATTAAAAAAAAAAAAAAGCATGACCATTATTTTAATTGAGGAATCTCTAAAGTAGGAATCTGGTCAAATATAAGAAATATATATATTTTTTCTTGAATATAATTGTTGCTTATAAGTCTAATTATGTATATTACATTAATTCAGCAGATGGTCTGCCTTTTAATACTAGATTACACAATGCCACCACAAGAAAAACAAGAAAATATTTATTCTCATAATATTAATATGAATATTCTTTCACTGTCAATGACTTACATAAACCAGAGTTCCTGCGAGCTGGAGTGCTGGGCTCCTCAGACAGTCCTTGAGGTCCTAAAACAGTGTGGCCTGGAGAGAGAGAGAGAGAGAGAGAGAGAGAGAGAGAGATTGTTTTGTCTTCTTTAAAAGTAAAGAAACTTACCAGCTCTGTTGATTTTGCTTTACCTTTGCAGGTGACTGCCACATCCTCATAATGGTAGCAGTTGTGGATGCCCCACCCTTGACTACCACATTGGCTCAGGACTGTCTCTCCCCCTTTGCAGTCAACGTTATCAAGCAGGATGGGCCCGGATCCCTGCCCAAACCGGGAGCTTGTTCCCACTGCCACAGCCAGACCACATTCCAGCTGTCGGCATACCACGTTGGCATCCACCATGTCCCAGTCATCATCACACACCGTGCCCCATGTTCCATTGTACTGAACCTCAACACGGCCTTCACACTGGCTCTTGCCATTCACAAGACGCACTGAAGGAAGAGGAGGAGGATGGGAAGAATGAAGTGGTGGGTGGTAAGGACACTTAGTGAAAAAAATGTGAATCACTTTTAGAGAGAGAAACATTATCAGTGTGTTTTAATTTATTATAAAAGCACTTGTAATTTTATTTTTGTTGTATGTATACTGTATAT
>JBCNYH010000005.1:19216928-19238895 GCA_039654325.1 Tandanus tandanus
ACACACACACACACACACACACACACACACACACACACACACACACACACACACACACACACACACACACATCCTATGTATTCACCGAGTGGTAGGTGCGTGTTAAAGGCCAGCAGCAGCAGTGAAGCCAGTAGAGAGACAAGGACACACGTGGAGGCTTTCCAGCGCCTGCACACACCAGTGTATATACCCTGATCTCGCATGGCAGTCTGACGAGGGAGCCACCAGGATACCTACGCACACACACGCGCACGCGCACACACACACACACAAACACACACACACTTCATCCTTTTTTGTGCACTCCTATCATATATCTAAAAAACAACAACAACACCTCAGTGTCCCTGCAGTGTCTGGCATCAGGAATAGTACTGGTACTGTTTTACAGCACTGATCTTTCTTCTCTTATTGGACACTGATAATGTGCATAGTACTCTTTGGCTCACAGTAAATAGATTTTTTGCTTCAGCAGTAACATATGCTAAGCTGCACCATGCTGATTTAATTAAGTTCACAAATGCATTCACTGATATGTTTTTAGGTCAGGCAGACAGGAAGACCATGCACATGAACCTCCACACGGAGAGTAACCCTAGCCCTGGGTTAAACTGGGATCATGGATCTGTGAGGAGGCAATGCTACACATTACGCCACCACGCAAATAAACAAGCAAACAAACAAAAAATTACCGCCAGAGGACGCTGAGGCTTAACTATGTCATCCCTTGTCGGACATATGGCTGCTATTAGGTTCTTCCACTTGTTTCCTAATTTAGTCGTAGCTTATTCCTTCCCATCAAGTATTGCCTCCTGCGATTGGCCTATGATTGCCAATGAGCTCCATGAACTCCCAGCCGTGGATGGCTGCATGGGTCATCCTGGATTTGAACTTGCAATCTTCAGGATGAGATATAACAACACCCACCTACACAAGGTCAGGCCCTCTTCCATATATGGTAAAGGACCCTGGCACCCATCTTTTGATTTGACCATATTGGGAAACACCCATATAGTTACTTATAAATATTGTCGATAGGAATATGATAAGGGACCTAAGTCTTAGAAAAACACTCGAGGTATCCTTTTCATTCAATTTATCAGTTGCATTGACTGAATTTTTCTTAATTTCGTGACCAGATTCCTTTAAGAGCTATGAAGGTTCTTCAGCAATTTATAAAAATCATGCATTTCAGGAAGAAACCTAAAACAAAAAGCCCTTGCAAAGAACATCCTTTAAATCTGCTGTTACATAACACATGTCTAACAGTTATGCTGAAGAAGCCATTTTTCTTTTTCATTTTTCCGTTTTGTTTTTCCCAAATCCCCCCTGACCTTCCACTGGAATGTGAGCAAACGGCAGGCTGGGGCACAGGATCCCAGGTCGAGCAGAGAATTTGATATTGGGCCCAGGCAGATAGTGGACATTCCGGGGCCGAGGGCACAAAAAGCTGTTTCTGCTGTCTGTTTCTGGGACCTAAGGGCTGCTTCCTGCGAATCTTTCACTGGGGCTCTCCAGAATGCTTAGGCAGCCGATGACACCAGGCGGGCGCCTCTCGTCTCTCTCTGTCCAGTGATGGAGGTAATCAAGGAGGAATAATATGAGGGTGGGGGTATGGTGTCTGAAAGAAGCCAGAAAAGGCTACACCAGAATCTGTGTGAGCAAATACACAAACACTATGCCCTGTACATGCACGCTCACCAAATCTCACCACACCTCAGTATGTTGTTTAATGTAATTACTTTAACACTGGCTTGGTTTATTAATTTATTTATATAGGCATTTTACTTGAAGACCTCTTTTATGTATTCTTTTAAGTTAAAATTTAATAATTCTTTATCACAGCTGTTACATATATGGTGCTTTTAGACTTCTGCTCAAGGACGGTAATAATAATGGTAATAATCATTATAATAATGATTACACAGGGTTCAAAGCACTCAGAGGCTATTTGGCAACACAGCAAGGATAACGGAAAATAATAACTAATCCATTAAAAAATATAGACCACAGGGGTCTAGACGCTCCCGCCGAAAGGACCTTTTCATAATATGCCAATATAGATCAAGCATAGCAAGTTTGAAAGTCCCAGCTTCAGCGCACTGCAAGTAAATGTCTGGAAACCTAATATATATTTTCGCCTCTGTGACCTTGAAATGTAGGTCAAGATCACTCACACGCAAACTCATCCTAGCACTCATAGTAGTGAACAAGCATACAAAGTTTGAAAGCCCCAGCTTCAGAGCGTGGCAAGTAAATGTCCAGAAACTAAAGTGTGACGGACAGAAATACAGTCTGTGACACCACTTTGTGGGCGTGAGCTAAAAAAACCCCACAGTAGTAAAGCTGCTACTCGAATACACACCACACTATTTACAAGCTACTTTAAAAGACATTAGTGACATGTTGGTGCATCAGGTAGTGCCAGGTTTGCCAGTTTATTTAGCTTGAGTCTGAGTTACTATCTGTATGGAGTTTTGTGTTCTGTGGTTTCTTTATACCTCCCAAAATATTTTAATAAGCATATAGGTGTCCCTAAATTGTCCCTATTTATGAATGAGTATGTAAATGGACTGGCTTCCTATCCAGTGTGCATTTCTGCTTCATACACAGTATTATTGGAAAAGGGTCCAGAGCCACCACTACCCAAATGAGCATAAAGTGGTTGCTAAAGGAGAAGAAAAAGTAAAAAACAAAGAAAGAAATTTCTGCCACAGCAAAAGCTGATCAATTCCAACTAATCAAGTTACCACAGCATAAAAATAATGATCACTACCAGAGGGGCAATGGTTGCCTGGTGGTAGGGTGCTGGCCCCACTATCACCAACTTGTCATTGCTGTCCTCCGAGTGCAGCTAACTGGGTTATCAAAGGCCAGCCATGTCTCTCACTGTCTGTGGTGAAAGGCATGTAAAAGAACCATCGCTGTCATTCGTAAAGAGTAGGCCACTGGATTGCTGTCAGCGTGTTTCTGCCCTGCGATGGCCTGGCGAGCTGTCCAGGGCGTACTCTGCCCTCGCCCAGAGTCGGCTGAGATGGGCGCCAGCCTCCCTGCGAGTCTAATTGGGATTAACTGATTCTACCAGAGATATAAATTACATTACGTAGCCTATAAATTAAAATTTTCACCAAAAAAAATGGCTTTGAAAAATTGTACCAATTCTGATTATCCCACAAAGTTTATATTCATCAGTGTTTGTACTTTGCTACATTTGCTTCCCTGACGGTCCTGTGATTTTATCACTCTACATTCACTTCACTACCATTAGCTACAGAATGACCAGCTCATGAAAACATAGCTGAACAAGTGATGAGCTGAATCAGGTGTCTTGAAAATAAATGCAAATCCCAAGAAGCAGGAAGTGATACTGTACTTTTAGCCAAACAGCTTACTTTTAGCGTCTCTCATCAAAACCTAAGTCTGTCTCCTTTAATAACTCTACCCACTTCCTCCTGGTGAATCTCACTTCTCTGCATTTTAACCGATCCACATGGCTTCTTTTCACTTCAATTAGGACCCAATGATTTGTTAACACTGCCATGCACTAATTCATGCCCTGCCTTCCATTTTTTAATGTTACGCTCACCGAGCACTCTAAGCTAGCAGACAAACGCTCTAGTTATGAAGCATGAAAAATAATCTAGTCTCCAGTGTTATGTTTTTCAACACGCCATTCATGGATTCGCAGGGGAATAATGTTGCCTTTTGTGTTGCTCATGCTTCCCCTCCCTTTCCTTTCCTCTTCTTCCCAACTCTGAGCTGAAAGATCTCAGGTGCACACAAAAATTGCCCATTAAAACAAGTCACAACTAAACTACTGGAAAAAGAGTCGCTCTTTGTTTGTGTCCTGCTCTTGGTCTCTGTTTCTTCCTTCTGCCTACACTTTACTGGAATTTATAAATGCTTTATTCCACGTCTTTTCTTTTGCCAGCATCAATCCATTGTAAAAAATTTTTTTAAATAAATATATAAATAAATTTTTTTTTCAATCAAATAAACTGAGACAACAAATAGGACGTCTTACAGATTTAACATAGTGTATGCATATAATGGAAAAGTTTCTCACAGACCACAAAACTTTCAGTTTAAGCTTCCACATCAGTCCAAAGTTTCAATCAGAAATCACACAGCAGTTTGTTGAATGTCCATCCAGCTTTCCTAAAAAACGCATACAGTAATTAAAGCATAGATCGTTAGGATGAGAAACATACCTTAAAGTACTGTAGGCTTTCTTTCCTGCCCTCTCAAGACAATTAATATAATCCTTACAAAATATGATTTTTATCACCAAAAAAGACAGCAGATATTGTCCTGTGATTTCAGACAGCTGGCAACTCACGGGACAGTTTTCCACCTGTTGGAGTTACACATAAGAACCTCATGCAAGAGAAGGAGGGAGGAAAAAACAGCGTCCGGCTGCCGAGATACAGGGTCTTTCATCTCCGAGGCTATATGTGTTTGGCTTTCCTTCTAGAAAGTCATCATTATTATATGCTAATGTATGTCCTGACACCTGGTCCCTGGTCGCTGACTGCACAAAGAATGAAGAGGAGCGAGCAAGGATAAAAGGAAAAAGAGGGAGAGCTGAAAGCCAACCCTTCACAGGTACCAGAGCATCTCTAGTTTCAAGTTCAGCTCTCAGATAATGTTGTACTGTTTGTGAGTAGGACGATGACGGCTAAGAGATGCGAACATGTGGAAACATGTGGTAAGAAAAACAACAACAACAACAAAAAAACCTAGACGGATGTTGTACTCTGTGTCATTTGATATGATATTGGTGGTGTGTGTTGGTGTACTGTGTACTGTATATGTGTGTAGTTTTTACATACAGGGTCCAGGGTCGAGTACATCCAGTTCTCTCAGGCAGGTGAACATCAATGGTCATTCATTCATTCATCTGCCGAACCGCTTAATCTTACTAGGTTGCCGGGAGGCTGTAGCCTATTACAGCCGACACTGGGTGAAGGCGGGGTACACCCTGAACAGCTCGCCAGAGGGACTCGGACACAGGGCCTTTTTGCTGTGAGGTGGGCTTGCTAACCACTACATCACTGTGCCGCCAAACATCAATGTTATAAAATAATACATTTTTATCTGTGAGTGTACCAAGTTAACTTATATAAGTGTACAAAATGCATTTGATTTGAAGTTTAATTGAGGGCCAGCCAGTGAATTGTTTCGTAAGTATCATACAAAATAGGGTTTATTAACCTCCCAGAACCATTACGTCATTTTAGCACAGCTCCAAAGTTCTGCGTGAGTAGAGAACCATACACATTAAGAAACCACTGAAGTGATTTTTTTATGGCTTGTTGGGCTACCTGTACTCGTCCGTCCGTCTGTCCGTCCGTACATCTGTCCGTCCGTATGTATCATGATGCTGTTGACTGTTTACTCTTTGGGAGAAATTTGATGTGTGCCATCATCTGGGAATATATTCATTCATTCGTTTTCTGAACCATTCATTCGTTTTCTGAACCACCTAATCCTAATTAGGGTTGCAGGGAGGCAGGTGCCCATCTCAGCCGACTCTGAGCGAGGGCAGAGTACACCCTGCGCAGCTTGCCAGGCCATCGCAGGGCAGAAACACGCTGACGGCAATCCAATGGCTTACTTTTTACAAACGACAGCAATGGTTCTTTTACATGCCTTTCACCACAGACAGTGAGAGACATGGCTGGCCTCTGATATCCCAGTTAGCTGCACTGGGGGGACAGCAGTGACAAGTGGGGCTTGATCCCCTTACCTTCGGCTAAGTAAGCCAGCATCCTACCACCAGGCTACCACTGCCCCCTGGAAATGCATAGTAATACACTATAGTTTTTGCTTGTGAAAACATTTAAAGTTTTTTTTTTTGTTTGTTTTGTTGGTTTTTTTTTGTTTTTTTTTTGTTTGTTTTCGTTTTTTTAACCTAAATAACACCAAAACCCACAACAAATGAAATGACTTACTATATGATATATGATAAATATTAAATTCAATTTAAATGTTGTTTCTTCCCAAATCATTGATGGGACCTTTTTTTTTGGCAGAGGAGAAATGCATGTGGAAAGGCCTTTGAAGAGCTTAAAATGTTAATTTCAGAATATATTAGTGGGACAGAGTACTTTTTCCAAACAAATAGTTTGCCAATGCTTCTACTGTTTGGGAAAACACCAGTGCAATAATTAAACACATCCTTATGGAAAGCTCCAATTTTAGACAATGTATTATGTAATGTTTTCTTAAGTTGGCCCTGCGATGGCCTGGCGAGATGTCCAGGGTGTACCCCGCCCTCACCCAGAGTCGGTTGAGATGGGCACCAGCCTCCCGGCGACCCTAATTAGGATTAAGTGGCTTAGAAAATGAATGAATGAATGTTTTCTTAATTCTTTTGTGCCTACAAATTCGTCATATTGGAAGAATTGTCATTATATTAGTTTTGATGTTTTCATTTAAGAAAAACTGGGAGTAAAAAGCATTCACATACAGCCAACTGCGCCTCTCTCAGCCAACTGTGGGTCAAGGCAGGGGTGACCCTGAACAGCCCAACCACTCACACCTAAAAAAGCATTGTATTTTCTGGCTTTAACTACAGTATAAAATATATTTTAAAATAAATATAGACCTACATGCATATAAAGTGCATGTTTTTTTCTTTTTTTTAGTTTCCACCATCTTAGTATGTTCAAAAGTACACAGTCACAAGCAGAAGTGGTAGCTGTCTCCAAAACTCCCATGAGGGACCAACTGCAAAGCGTGTTAGAACACATTGTCCCCATCCAGTGAAAAGCATCATTTTCATGGTGCTCAAAGTAGATATGACAGGTCTCAACTGATGAAAAACATTCTGTTCTTTTCTTTAATCTTTATATCAGGATACTGTACTCTGAGACAATGAGTTGCATATCCCAGTAGATTTATCACTTATTCAAGATCCTCTCATTGCCAACCTCGTGTAGCTTTCTCCTTTAGAAAAACACTTAGAGAGAAAGTTAGCCTTTTCTCTTGAGGGCACTCAGGGACTTGTTGAATTGAAGCATCTGTAGTCTAAACAATATAAATGTGTGAAGAGCATAGTATGACCATATTTATCATTATAAAATGGGTCAGTATTTCTTGCCAGAGAGCAATGATTAATCAGAGAACCTCCTTGAAGCGTTTTTGCACAATTGTTTAGATTGTAGATAATGGTTTGGATCCAGCAAAAATGCCCTCTTGGATAGGTGATGTTACACTTTGGTAGTTAATGCCATATTTATGAATAATTATACCTAGAGTATGAAAAAAAAGGAGATCATGAGCTGAATTCAGGATGATGCACACAGCCAACCATGTATTTTGGTGGGAGGGATAGCATCAGGATTAGAAAATCATGGAAATCTGTGATTTCATGCATACAATCAAGCACAGCAGTTCCAAAAAATGTGGCCGGCGGACATTACATGCCTCAGAAGAAGCACGTGTTTGTCCTCATCCCTTCCTGGTTGGCAGCAGTGGCTTATTTGTGGAGTTTGGAATTGGCCATGAACAATTTGAGGGAGAAAAATGGAGGGAAGCCCCAGATCAAAGCCTTGTGGGACACCAATATTTTGTACAAATATTTGTACAGATAGAGAATTCACCATCACTATTTATAAACTGAAAAGTATCAGACAGAATGAAGGACATGAACCAGGATAAAGGCATTCCTTTAAACCCAACAAACTTAACCATCCATCCATCAGCCTGTTTCAATGAATGTTCTGATTTATGGAGTTGAAAGCAACACTAAGCCCAAGCCATACAAACACAGAAACAAGATCCTGATTGGGGGTCAGTAGTAGATCATTCTTTCCTTTGTACAGCTGTTGAGCCACAACCTTTTTTTTTAGAATCTTGGAGATTACAGGGAAATTAAATAATAGCCTATGGTTTGACTTTGTCAGCTAACAAAGGTCAAAGTAAGTCACCCCAGCCTGATTTTGATCTCCTCTCCTATGACAGCTAAGACACACGAACCCAGCCAACTACATCTTTTCAAACTGCAGCATAACACTTAAAGCAGATACCCATGAATGGCTCTTGTTGCTGCAATCAACCAGAGATAGAATAATGCCTTCCATCAAACACAAAGAGTGTAGCCAAGTTTGCTCCCTTGGAATCCTTCCATATGAATAGTTCTATGAATGGTTCTAGCAGTGAATTAGCAATCTCCACACGAAATGATTTTTTGTGTTACTTGGAGATTGAAATGTCTACTTGTGTGGTAATATATTCATGCAGTTTCTGGATTATCATGTCATTCATTTCACTCCTTTTCTCCCACAATTCCTGTGGTCTGGAGTGCAAAAGGTACCTTTTGTCTGGCCTGGTTTCTCTTTCTCTACCTGTTTTTTCACACTCACTTTCTTACAGGTTCTAGTTGGAAAACAGTGAGTTACATAAAAAGAACTGATCAGAGAATTGATAGAACAAACAACAGGAATTAGAAAACTGGAACACATCTAACTGTGTGGTCACACAGAAGTTAGAAAGATGATGAAGTTTTTTGTCCTGAATTAGAAAGAAAAAACGAAAAAAGTTGGGACACTGAGTCAAATGTAAATATAAAAAGAATGCAATGATTTACAAATCTCATAAACCCATATTTTTTACAGTAAAACATTGATATGGGGCAGTGGTGGTAGGGTGCTGGTTTAATGATCTGAAGGTCGGGGGTTCAAGCCCCACTATCACCGGGATGTCACTGCTGTCCCCCAGTGCAGGTAACTGGGTTATCAAAGGCCGGCCTTGTCTCTCACTGTCTGTGGTGAGAGGAATGTAAAAGAACCATCGCTGACTTTTGTAAAGAGTAGGCTGCATTGCCGTCAGCGTGTTTCTGCCCTGCGATGGCCTGGCGGGCTGTCCAGGGTGTACTCAGCCCTCGCCCAGAGTTGACTGAGATGGGCGCCAGCCTCCCCACAACCCTAATTAGGATTAAGCAGTTCAGAAAATGAATGAATGAATGAGAACATAGAAAACATGTCAAATGTTTTAGATTGCTTCATGAAAAATATAGGCTCATTTGAATTTTATTGCAGAAATATGTCTCAGAACAGTTGGGACGGGAACAACAAAAAGCTGGAAAATACGTGGCACTCGAAATTAACAGCTGGAGGAACATTTTGCAGCTAATTTAATTAATTGGCAGCAGGTCAGTTTCCTGACTGGGTATAAAAAGGACATCTGGATAGAGGTTCAGCAATCTGCAAAAGAAATGCATCTACAAATTGTGGAACAATTTCAGAATAGTATTCCTCAACACTGCCCTCCAATGGCCTGGTGAGCTGTCCAGGGTGGACTCTACCCTCGACCAGAGTCGGCTGAGATGGGCGCCAGCCTCCCCGTGACCCTAATTAGGAATAAGCGGTTCAGGAAATGATGAAGTGATGAAGGAATACTACTCTGTTCTGTCTGAATACTATTCATTCCAAATGATGAAGGAATACTATTCTGATATTCCTCAACATAAAATTGTTATCACATCAAGATATCACATCATCTACAGTACATCTATGGTACAGAAGATTCCAAAAATCTCGAGGGACAAGGCCAATACTCAATACTGGATGCTCATGGATGTCCCAGCTTTTGTGGAATTGAGCTGGTAATTTTAAGTTGAGATAAGACACCAGTTTATAGGCACACTCAGTGAAATGCAGAATATTTAGGAATAGAGGCTGAGAGTTTAAAGAGGACAGGTGCAATTTCTAAGAACTAAAACAAATGGAAGAAAATCTACGGCCCATAGTATGTAATTTAACCTGTCAAACATAGTCTAACACCACATTATCACTGGAAGAGACATTTACCTTGGAAGTCCATCTGAGACTAGGAGTCTTTGCATTATCAAGTCTTTTCGACACAGGGAAGGTTAATAAAATTGTTGATATCATTGTTTCTGTCTTAAATTACTGAAATAATGGTAAATCTCCATTTACTGGATCCAACTCAGTAAGCAGTGTGATATTATGATATCTTTTGTTAGTAAAAAGTATTCGTCATGTTTGCTGGAGTAACATGAACACTGTCGTAGGCACTATTTTACACCCCTGGGCTTCATAACATAATTGCTAACAAAAGGAGGCCATCAGGAACCAGGAAGGTATACAAGACGGCCAGGCGGAGAGAAAGGCATATTGTTTGCCAGGACAATTTGCAACTCCTATTCACATTTAAAGAGAACATGTTGCTTCTGTTGTGTCTCTTAAGAATGTGCACTCTCCAAGTAAAAGATGTGAGTGTGCCAAGTAAAAACGCTGGAAGCCAAGTGCTCCAGGTACTACATTATTCATAAACGACTATTTCTTTTGTCTAAAGCATATCTTCATATGGTTCCTATTATTGTTCCTGTGAACTAAACACTTTAAATTGTACACACACACTTAAATCCATAATTATTTGCACCCATTAATTATTTGCATCCCTTTAACAGTTTTGATTGATGTTTGTTGGTTTGTTGTACACTGCTCAGCAAAATAAAAATAAAAATAAAAATGTCCCACACTCTGTTATTTTGTTGGACCACCTTTAGCCTTGATTACAGTGAGTAACTGCCATGGCATTGTTATTTCAGTTGGTCTGAATGAGGCTCAGCAATATTATGTGGCAAAAGGAAGTCAGCAGATGACCTAAATGTACTGAATGGCCAGGTCATCCCATCAGTGGACTCCCCCCCCAAACCCAAATCCCCCCCTACCTAATGTTCCCGACTTCAAACTTGAAACACTCTGTTCTCCTCTGCATGACACCAAATGGGGTCGTAAAAAAATTAGAGAGAACTAATGAGGTTAGTGTACCATTAGCAATAAAGTGCTGATTTGCCCACTGTGTTTGGATGGCTAACAATATTATGGGATGGCTTACGGCTTTATATCTATTACCCAAGTTTACCTTTGTCTCCTTCAAATATTAAAGCTGTCCTCTTCTCACAACATTTTCACTTTTTTTCTCATATACTCACTCACTACTCTACCAAACTGCTTAATCCTACTATTAAGGTCGCGGGAAGGCTGAAGCCTATCTCAGCAGACACTGGGCAAAGGCGGGTTAAAACCCTGACCCCCTTGACAGATCATCACAGGACAACACACACACAACCATTCACACTCACATCCGCAATTTTGGAAGTGCCAATTCGCAGGATGCGCATGTTTTTGGACTGTGGGAGGAAACCGGGAATACCTGGAGGAAACTCACACAAGCACAGGGAGAACAAGCAAACTCCTCACAGAAATACCCAGGCAGAGAGCAGGACTCGAACCAAGGACCTTCTTTGCTGTGAGGCGGATGTGCTAATCATGGTGCCACCGTGCCGCCTCTTCTCATATTCTACTGCTACTAATTATGATAATTAATTAATATTTCCATGCTAAGACATGACAGTCCAGCTTTATGTAACATGCTCTCAGAAAGATCAATATTCCAGTTCCTATTGTCCCTGTCCGATATCTAACTCTCCAGTGACATTCTTCTTTACATCTCAGAAGTGGGTTATGACTTGATTAAATGGGTTTTGGTGGCACACCGTATGTGCCGCAAGTGACATAGTTTTGTTTGTACAAATCAGCTTCCATTTTTATAAACTTTTCCAACAGCTCCAATTTACTCTGACAGAACATGTTTATGACCAATTCTAAATTACGGAGCCGAAGAAAAGCGGATCTTAAAGAAAAGACATCTCCATTAAAGATGTCTTCCTAGTCATGATGCAGGAGGAGGCATGGAGAACTCCTTTTTATCCAGAACATTGGGGGGGGAAAAAATCCGTTTTCACTTTACTTTTTTTTACTACGCTTGAATTTTTAGTTTAAAAGCAGTGCCAGACAAACATTCCACCCAGAAGCATCTTGGACACCTTGTTTACTATTAGTTTAGGTTAAAAATGTGCAAAAAAAAAAAATATGTTAAAAAAGGATAATTAGTTAATCAGATTGTCAAGCCGCATATTTGGCAAAGATGAAGGCAGGTGCACTTGCAGATAAAATAGTGTCTTTAATAAAACACAGGCAGACAGTCCCAAAAACATAGTCAAAAACAGGCAGAATTCAATTGATCGGAATGTCAAAACACTGAGAGCATACAGGATAAACAAAGGCTTGATATGCACCTGTAATGAAACACTGGAGCAATCATTTTCACAGAGTATGAATATTATGTATTCATTCATGCACTCATTTGCCGAACCGCTTAATCCTACTAGGGTCACGGGGAGGCTGGAACCTATCTCAGCTGAATCAGCTGTTCACCCGGAACAGCTCGCCAGTCCATCGTTCATTCCCATTCACACTCACATCTAGGGGCAATTTGGAACACTGATTAGAGTTGTAGTTACGTTAAACTATCGTTGTAGGTTGTTCCTTGCTTGATTATTCTACTACACTTCTTATAACATCTAACTTTGTAATTTCAAGTAGTGTGCTGGAGGATTTGTGTGCAGTATTGATTCAAGACTACACTTTGTGGTACTGTGGTGAGAGATAGTGTGAAGTAAATGGACTCTTGTGAGAAAACAACAATGGAGTCTTGTTTTTCCTTTTCAGTGTGTGGACAAATAGTTACAATAATAGAACTATAGAATAAACTTTCCATTCATGAAAAATGTTAGATGCCCCTAGAGTTTTATTTCCTCTCTTACAGGTAGAAATGGTTCGTTTTATTGATGGGATAATAATCAGATGTGATTATTTCTGGTTAGGCCCACTAAATAAAAATTCTTATTACAACGGATTAAAATGGCCAAAATGCCAGGAGAAGGGTTCTGTTATTCTAAGCATCCTATTATTTTCATGTACCTTCCATCGTCTAGCCTTAGATTAGAAAAGGTGCCATATTCATATTCACACTAGGTAAATGAAACACCTCAGTCAACTGACGTATGTCCTCTCCTCTTCACAAAGCCATCCCAGGAGAATCTGGGGCACCTGTGACGCAAACCGTTTTCCTCACGTGACATTAGTGCTCCCTCGTGAATTCTGTAATATGTGTATTGCCGAGAGGGCAGTTATATGTAGGACATCGTACAAAAATGGAATTGCATCATTCGCTTATAAAGGTCAGTGAAGAAAACGATGAAAATAGTTTGTAAGTAACACTTCTGACATCATTAATGTCTCCTTTTTTAGCCATCTTTATCGCCTGGGTTGAGAATAGGTGTGAGGAAAGAGTGCGAAGCTCATACATTCCTTTACTATAAGTCATTTTTATTCAAACTAATACGTGAGAATTCAGAGAGTGAAGATATTCTTTAAGACACAGAAGTCAAATTCAAGGCCTGCGGGCCAAATCCGGCCCGTTAACTCACTTTATGTGGCTCGTAAGCGCTTTTAAAGAATATGATTATCATACATTCTTTGTATCAAGCATTACCATGCAATGTAATTCAACAGGCTTCCACTAGGTGGCAGCAACCTATTTCAAATAAACAGCTAGTTATTCATGACTCGGAAGAAAAGAAAAGACTGTGTGTTGTTAGAAAAGGAAATTGAAAAAAGGAAGTGGACAAATACCTAAACTAATCACTAGATTATTTTTTTTCAAGCCCTTTTTGAAATGGATGTTCAGTGATTATTCAGCCCTTGGTGACCTAGAAATTCTGTGATGTGGCCCTCAGTGAAAATGAGTTTGACACCCCTGTCTTAAGTTATTCCTTAAACGTCCTTAAACAAATAAATAAAATAATAAGCAAGAAGGTCCAGGGTTCAGCAAGAATGTTTCTGTGTGGAGTTTGCATGCTCTCCTCATGCTTGTGTGGGTTTAATCTGGGTACTCCAGTTTCCTCTGACAGTCCAAAGGCATGCACATTGGCCTAATTGGATATTTTCGATATCTTGCCCCTAGGTATGAGTGTGAATATGAATGGTTGTGTGTGTGTTGGCAGTGCGATGGTCCGGCGAGCTGTTCAGGGTGTACCCCGCCTGCGCCCAGACTCGACTAAAAGAGGTTCCAGCCTTCCCAGGACCATAGTAGGATTAGAAGGTTTGAGAAATGTATGAATGTATTAGTGAGAGACATGAAAAAAAAAAAAAAAAACAGTCAAGTAAAAAAGCAGGTTTAATTAACTGTTAATGAATCAGCTGTTTGCTGGATAGGAAAATGAATGCATGAATACTTGAGTGCATATTATACCAAGCAGTACCGGAGAATGACCACTAGATGTCACTGCAGTCTCACTAATGCGGCTCGGCTTTGCTTGGTAACGGGTCACTTTCAGGTTAAGGGTTTCAGGAGCCGGACGTTTGGCTTGAGCTGGAAGCAACTGGTGCTTCTGCGGATTCATTCTCGTACACAAAACATGACGCTGTATGTTTTCTTCGGGTTTTAGCTCATTGAAATAGATTAACCAGTTAAACCCTGGAGAATAATTAAAGGAGCTGCAGGACACTGTGTCAGAGGTAAGTGTGTGCTGGTTCTGGGATCATCTTTTAGCTGTAAATGCATTAAACACAACACACACCAGCTCAGAAATGTAATGGAGTCAAATAAAGACATCCACCTGAACACTGATAGGTACTGAAGTGTAAACAGGCTGCGTCTGAACTTTGGCATTTTACATTTTACATTTAAGTCTTATGTGCATTTTAAGAGTCGCGGAAACATTGAGTGTTGTTTTTTTCTCCTACCCGTTTTCCGACTATATCCGCACAATTCCAACGAATCCGGTTTTGGGTTCCAGTTTATTCTAATAGGGAACTTATGGATTGGACAACGTGACCAATCCTGACCAATCAGGATATAGGAGGCGGGACTTATATGAATACGGGTAGGAATCCACTGTATAACGGTCTGGATAACGGGTACAATATAAGAGGGAATAAATTGGGGACAGTTTTAAATCTGTACATCTGAAATGTTATGCATTTTAGGGAAAAAATAAATAAAATAAATGTTAATGATAAGTAGCGTAATTTTAATGATAATGTTCATTATAATGTTCATGTCTGGTGTTAATATAATTTTGACTAGTAAAATATAATATAATATATAATATAATATAATATACAATATAATATACAATATAATATAGTATAATATATAATATACAATATAATATAATAAAAAATATAATATAATATATATAATATAATATATAATATATTATATAATATTATATAATAAAATATAATATAATATAAAATAAAAAATATAATATAACATAACAACATAACATAATATAATATAATATAAAATAGAACATAACATAATATACTTTTAAAAAGTTAAGCTGAAATCAAAGACATAATTTTTAGTTATTATCTCTTTCCGGATCTGTAGTATTCAGTGTTATCATCCATCTAGTCATTCATCCATTCCCCAAACCGCTTTATCCTACTAGGGTCATGATCTCATTCAACTCTGGGTGAAGGCAGGGCACACCCTAAACAGGTGGTTGGTCCATCGCAGGGAGGGGCAACACACAAACACACACAAAACCATTCCCATCTAGGAGAAATTTGGAACAGCCAATGAGCCTAATGTGAATGTCTTTGAACTGAAGGAGGCAACCAGAGCACCTGGAGAAAATGCAATTTTGCATGCAAACTACACGCAGAAACGCCCTTGCCGAGCCCGGGCCTCAAACTCAGCCACTACACCACCATGCAGACCCAGATTAAAAAAAACACACACCATGTATACATATACACAAGGTCAAAGAATATCTCTTTTATTTTTACCTACAAGAACTGCACTGTCTACAAACTACTGCCTAACTAGATATTAGTAGATGTTAGTGTTATTAAGATATTTAGGAAAGCAGGAGAACTCTGGGCTTTTTCATAATCATAATGCATATTCATGTGTATATGTATGCACAAGTCCTGATAGTGATAATGGTTTTTTTTAATGATGTGTTCGTTAGTAATTGTTTTGTCAGTTTAATAAAATGAGTTATGTTCGTGGTCGCGGTGAGTCTGTCTGAGAACATTCGTGTTAACATTACAGCTTTCTAAAGCAGAATGAATGAAAACAGCCTCCTGGCCTGGAAGGATAGTTACTCACTATTGCTCACGTTGACCTCAGTTTACTTCCGAACATGTATTGTCTGATAATATTATTATTTTTAACACTCATCTTTGCTCATTTCAGTTTCGCAGTGCATGCTTGTGAACTCCGACACCCTGCATGAATGCATCTCTTCCACACTGAATATCTTCACCGTTCATCTTTTTGCTAGTGCATGCCTTCCTCCCTCTGTCCGTCTCTTCTTCCTACATAAAAATTACATCATATCACTATGAGCAGGGATGAAGTTGACAGTAACCACCGATATCTCTTCTCTGAAAAAGCAATCCTGCGATCAAGGAGACCTCCAGTTTCAAAAAAGAAGGCCAAAAAGGTCTCGGCTTGCCACGGCAGACTTGAAGCCCTGTCTCAACCTGTTCTTGGTCCTGGAGGTGAGAAGGAAAAGGCCTGGGAACTGCCCTGGACATGGTTGGAGCACCAGCACCATGACAACGCTGACCTCAAGGAAGCTGGTGAGCTGCGGCAAAGGCTGGCTGATGAGATCATTGGAATTGTAAGACCAGGCAGTTCGACAAGCACAAGCAAGAAGTGGGCAGGAATTGACTCGGGGTGTAAAGGTAACGGGGAAACATACCGCAAACTGGAGGAGCTGCTAAAGACTCTTCATGGGGAAGCAGACAAGGAGCAGGCCAGGCTTCTGCAGTGCCTCTGGGAGGAGGTGGAGCTGGAGAAGAGCTACTTCCTGTGCCACTTGCTAGAAGTACATGGGCATCCTTCATTAGCGGTAGAGGAGAAGACGAACAAAGGTACAAACGGACCGGCTAAGTGGAGGTCGGAGAACTCCTGGAGCAGGGATATCCCAGAGTCCTTCAAGGAGAGAAAGCAATTTCGCACCCATTGGTACCCTGATTGTCAGAAAGGACCACCTATGAAAAAAAGCAAACGGGGGTCTGAACATTCATCTGAGAAGGAGAATTCTGGGAAAAGTCCCCTCAGTTCTTCCCCAGTGAAAGAAAACACTAGCAAGGTGAATATATATCAGACTTTACCTGATGTGGGTTCAGGACACCAGAGATCAGGTCCATCTCCGGAAAAGTTTTCTCCCTCCAGATGTTCCGAGGACAACATGGAAGACACGGTAAGTTCTGGTATTTTGCCTGTTTTTTTGTTTTTAGAAAGGCTCGTTACTTAGCAACAAGAGCGTGTCTTGCTGTGAGATGCTGTGTGTGGGAAGTTTTCTGTTGTTTAATGAACCTGATACACTGGTGCATCCGTGGACTCCATATCAAATTAAAAAAAAAATCAAACAAACAAAAAAAACCACTGGAAATGAATCAAAGGGCCAGAATGTGTTAGCAAGAACTCATTCATTCATTCATTTTCTAAGCCGTTTAAGCCTAATTAGGGTCGCGGGGAGGCTGGCGCCCATCTCAGCCGACTCTGGGCGAGGGCGGGGTACACATAGGCCATCACAAGGCCAACACTCACACAACCATTCACACTCACACCTAGGGGCAATCTGGAACAGCCAGTTAGCCTACTGTGCATATTTTTGGACTGTGGGAGGAAACCAGAGTACCCGGAAGAAACCCACGCAAGCACGGGGAGAACATGCAAACTCCACACAGAAACGCCCGAGCTGGGAATCGAACCCAGGCCTTCTTGCTGTGAGGCGGACGTGCTAACCACTACGCCACCATGCCGCCTAGCAAGAACTCCTATATCCTATTTTGGGGTATTAATCACATAGCATTTTTTATTGCCTAATGATAGCGGAAAAAGGGACTTTATTTATTCTCAGCGAGCTCTTTATCCTTTAGTTTTTGCTTCATTTTAGTTTAGCTGTAGTCTTACCTGTTAAGTCATCATCCACTTTATGATCGCATCAACCTGATAAGATGTCTCAGCTCCATCCCCTTGCTGTTACCGTAACCCAAAATCGCACCATGTAGCCCAGAAATGAAGATATACAAGTATGCTGGAGTGCTTGTGGTTTTATAATAAAATGAAGCTGAAAATGAATGAAGGGAAGGGATGTAGGGACGTCCACTTGATCTAAAGGAGATCATAAATCTCTAAAGAAGAGCCTCTTAATATTTTATTTAGTTACCCTAGATATATGTTTGTATGTGGAGGCTGGAGCATTGCTGCGTCTGTGCTGTTCCACCTCCTTGCTGATATTTTTGAATAATTCATCACTGCCAGAGCATGGAGGCCATGGAACAACAAGCCATGTCATTGTTCTGGGAAAGGCAGCAGACTGCACCAATGTGTCGCTAGTTCAGTCCCAAGTCATACATTTAGTGCTTTGAAAAAAAAGAAGAAAAAAAAAAGGTAGAGTAATTCTTTAAAGGCTTCGCATGGGCAGTCAGTTCTTATCACATATCCTGGCTTTTTGTCTGTTGCATGAAAAAAACACATATCAAGACAATAACATGAAATGGGTTAATTGTAACCCCCGTGAATCGTAGAGGAAACGGGGCGGTCCACATCCGCCGCCGCTGCAGCCACTTCTTGTTAACACTCTAGAAGTGCCCGTAGAATAGTGCCTGTTTTAGTTGAATGGTTCCTACAGCATTCCCTACCAGCCTATCAGAACCATGGATAATCAGTCCAGCATCAGTGTATGGTAATTAAGTGCCAGTAATTAAACAGACTATTTTTTATTTATTACTAGGGTCGCAGGGAAGCCACACTGGAAGAAGGCGGGGTACACCCTGAACAGCTCACCCGACCACTGCAGGGCAACACACACAACCATTCACTCTCACTGTCACACCTAGGGACAGTTTAGAACAGCCACTTAGCCTGATGTGCATGTCCTTGTACTGTGGGAGGAAACCCACGCAAGCACGGGGAGAACATGCAAACTCCACAAAGAAACGCCCAAGCCCGGGAATTGAACCCATGACTATCTTGCTGTGAGGTGGACATGCTAACTGCTACACCGCTGTTCCACCCTAACACATATTTGTTTACGCTGTATTTTAATATGCACTTTCCAAACATAGCAAGTTGTAGCAAATAGGATGTCCAGATTAGCACCAGGTAAAATACTACAGAAGAAGTAATAAATGATAGTGAATTCCTGTTTACGTTGGAATTATTTCCTCATTCACAAGGTGCTCTTGTTACCTAGAAGAAGTAACAAGGGCAAAACGAGGTAAAATGTGTCCTTACAATGGCTGAGAAGTAAGTAGGCTTTAGAAGAATGTGCCATTATTGTCGTTTTATTCACTAAAGCTAAAGTCAGTAGTGGTTATGTAGCAGGTTATGGTCATCCCTTGTTTCTACTAGTCTAAAGCATTTCTGGTCCTTGTGCCAATGTCATGGCCTCAATCTCAATCTCTCGCTTTATCTCTATCAACACTCAGCTTTCATACTGCAGTGAATCGAGTTTTTCATCACCTTCTTAATGAAGACACAACAAGCGATGGGTTAAAACCATTTAAAATGATTGCTTTGCTATTGAAGGCAGAGGATTTGCGCCAGGCTAACCTACATGAAGTATTTAGTTCTTTAATAGCTATATTACACACCATCTCTGATGGTTTGACCCATTGCTGTATGTCAGTCAGTGCGTTTGCGTCAACATGTAGTAATATGATTGTTGTTGTTTTTTTGATGTGGGCAGTATTACAATAAAGCAACTGGATTCTAGTCCAGTAATCAGGCTGTTCATTGCACGTACAGTATACTAACATAACAAGATGGTATAATGAGGTTACAGTAATAAACAAGAACATTATTTATGTATGGTGGTCCTAAACTGTAGATCATAGCAGCAACTCGGAGAAAACAATCACCATTCACAAACTAGATCCCCCGCACTAGCCGCTACAAACAACTGGCGGCCATTTTGCTGACCTTAAACTTGACCTATGATGCTTGACCTATTGATAAGCTCGCTTCAGCCAAATTTGACGGTGGTATGTCAAGCAGAAAAAACACTGACAGATGTGAAACCATCAATACCAGCTCTGCAATCGTGGCTGGCGAACATAACCACAATTCCCAAAACAAAAATCTGAACCATAAAGAAGAAAACACAATGATTTCTACTGGAAAAGGTTTTAGATTAATGTCACTGGGTTTTCTTCTTTGTGGTTGTGATTTCTGTTTTGCCCTTGCGTTTCGTGATTGTTGCGTTTGCACTTCAGGGCCACCTTAATCATGATTTTTTTTTTTCTTTTTTTCTTAAAAAAATTTTTTTTTGTATGTAAATTCAAATTTACGCGCCATCCTCTCTGAGACGCTAGTAGGATTAAACGGTTTGATAAATGAGTGAGTGAGTGCATGTTATGTTCATTTGTATAATGTAAGTGGTGTGAATTTCATACAGTTAGAAAGAAAAGTTATGTCTGAGTGTAAAGCAGTGACATGTAGCTGTAGCCAGTTCTATTTTTGACGTTGTTGTGTGGTGCGGTAACGAAGGCTACAAAGACTTGTGGTAGAGCCGTGCTGTCAAATGAATTTGTCACTTTCTTCCTTTCTTTTATGGGTGTTTGTCTTGTTCCATGTTTTATATATGATGTAAGATCTCCCAGCGGTGATTAGTTTGTGAATATCCTCTGGTGATGTGCTTGGAAGTGATACAAATCATAGTGGAATGACTTGAGTCTGTTTAATCTTGACAGAAATGTTGCCTGGTGCCGAGCTGTGATGTTAAGATACACTGTGATGATGCCGAAATCCCAGGAGGAGATTCAGAGTTTGAGAAAGAAGGTGAAAGGAATGCAGGGAAAACAGTTTCAGAAGGCCAGTGTCACAGCTTCCTCGTAGTACACTCAAAACTTACACTGCACTTCCCAGCATGCACCTCACCTATCTCAGTCATGTGACTATTGATACTCCGATCACATCCTCTGCACACCCCGCTTCCATTCCACTGATTGCCTACACTATATAAGCACTCTGTTTGCACATGCTCAGAGTGAAGTATTGCCCCCCGAGTCTTATTACCAGTGCATAATTAAGTCGTCGTTGGTTTTATTGATGGTCTTGATGGTCACTGTCCACTTCCAATCTGGCGGTTTTAGCAGGACAACTCAAAGGATAAGTCACATATCAGCTTGAAACTTTTACAATGTCTCAGTATACTCAAAACACAGGGAAAGTTTGATTCCCAGTTTGATCCGTAGTCAGTAAAGTGTTATTTTTGTTGATTGGATCCAGCTGTCTATTTGTATAGCGTAGCAGAGCTCATATTTTTAAAAGCACATTTTAATGACTTTGTAATTGCGAAATCGTCAAAATTACGAACGTCACACTGTCAGAAAAGGCACAAGTAAACCTGTTTAATTTCCAACACCATAATACTTTCAACAAATGGAATAAATAATTCAGTAGGAATCATCGCTAGCCGCTAGTCACAGCTTGTTGTGCTGTCTTTGCGCATTAGGGCGGTCTTCAGCTTGACTGCTAAGTAAAAAAAATGTTTGTGTTTGGTCCCAGTGTTTCCTGCCTGGGACCTTTTCCTGCCTTTTTGAACACTGTTTTCCTCTGATTTTCTGTCTGCCTGATCGATTAAAATCTGCCTGTTTTTGACTACAGTTTTGGATTGTGTTTTTGGCCTGTTTGCTTATGCTTTCCTAAAGACTTTAATTTTTTTTAACGGCATCATCTCTACCACGAAGCAGCATGACATCCAAAGAGCACATTTTTGCCCTCACTAATGCTTTTTTGGTCATAAATATTTGAAGATATTTAGTTCTCAGAGGGAGCGCACGTGTGGGCAGTTCCTCTCAATCCTTAAACCTATTCAATTTGCAACAGTCTATACCATGGTACACTTCACCCTCGATTTCCCGTACCCCTGTTTCCCGGATTTCGGATTTCCCGTACAAAATCTGACGCCGGACATTATTTGGTATTGCCGGAAAAATGCTCGTACAAGTCCGGGAATCCATGATGGAAGTCCGGGACGGTCATGATTTCCCAACTTCCCTCCTGTCCGGCCCGTTCCCGTCCGAGTGGATGGACGAAAATGAAGCAGCAGAGG
>JBCNYH010000005.1:19238995-19260025 GCA_039654325.1 Tandanus tandanus
TGTCGGATAAGTGTGTAAAAGTCCGGGACTGCTGCTGAATAATGGTGATTGCCGGACCGATTATGGTAAATGTCCGGAAAAGGGTAGGGACCCCGGATATTAGCGATTGCCGGACTGTTGAGGTTCCCGGACAGCCTAATAGTCTGGGAAATCGAGGGTGAAGTGTACAGTAAAGTATCTTGACTACCTTTGTGCCAGCATTCTTTTGCCATTCCCTTTACCCCCATCTTTTATGTTGCCACAAAGATAAGATCTATTTTTTGACCCAAAAAAAGGGTGTGCAACTAAACCCTTTAATATCTGTATAAAGAAATCCTTGGTGTTTTTTTCTTTTCTTTTAATTGACTATAATTACCTTAAAGACAGATGTTCCAGTCAGCTCGGTTTGTTTTCCTCACATCACATATTCTTGTCTGAATTGTGTCAGATCGAGGCAGGCAGTTGTACTTGTCTGTCGTGGTGGTTTGCATATTGGAAAGCGTTATTCAGGATTCATTTGAAGTCTCAGTCTCTCGAGAGTTGGGTTGGTAGGGGTTTGGCGGTGGGAGTCTTTGTGTGTGTCTTTTTATTTTGGGGAGATGGTGCGGATGGTGGCATAACTAGGTCATGCCTAGGAGCCCCTCCATCTATCACCACCAAAACTGGCATGAGATAGCAGTGGGGGAAAAAAAAACTGTTCAATTATTAATTAAACACAAATTTGTTCTGAATTTCTGAAGCAACCTCAGGAAGAGATTTTTCCTTTGTGGGTACACAAAAAGCAGAAACTGCAGACTTCAAGATTAATGTTTTCCTTTTCTGCTTTGTGGAGACGTAGCACTCGCCCAAAATTACATTATTGCAGCTTATTCTGAAGAAAAAATAAATAAATCACATAATATTCTTTGAAATAGGGGTTTAGTGTGGTGCCTTTGAATAAAATATAGACTTTCTGGTAGGGGGTTCTTAGTATGATATTTCCAAAATTGTATGTCAGAGCACATGGTTCTTTGAAGTGAGAATTTGCATTGCAATCCTCGGAACCGCTGATTTTTTTTTTTTCTTTACATTTTGGATGGCAATCAACAATTCGTCTCTCTTTTGTTAGAAACGTTTGCTGTCTTCTTTTGTTTTTCACAGTGTTAAGTCCTTTTTTAGTGCTTCTGTCCTTGAAAGGAGAAAAATATATCTAACTGAACTGCTGAAAATATGAAGCGAAGGAGAAACTGAAAACAAGGCAGTATTTATAATCTGTTTCCCATTCATGCTTTGGAGGTCACATTCTTCACCTTACTTTTTGAATAGTTCTTTCAGAAAATTTGGCTTGTGATGTTTTTTTTATCTCATACAGAGAAATATTTTATGCATTATAAAAAGCTAAATGACAATATACAAGCTGTACGTACAGTATATATTCATTTATTTGCCGAATCTCTAGTTATCTCAGCTGACTAGGTGAAGGTGGGGTACACCCTGTCACCCAAGTCCATCACAGGGCAACACACACACTACCATTCACATTCACACCTAGCGGCAAGTTGGAACATCCAGTTAGCCTAATGTGCATGACTTTGGACTGTGGGTGGAAAACGGAGTACCTGGAGGAAACCAGAGTACCGGTGGATACGGATCTCCATTAAGTGGTCTCTCTTTTTTTCCCCCATATCTGTATATTTGTATATTTGCTTGTGTTCATTGTCATTTTATTTTATTAGTTGCAAAATATCTTAAAATAATGCATGTGTACATGAATGCACCAACTCCACTCAACAAATCTTTTCAGATATCCTTAGAAAGTAGGACACGAGCAATACTAAAGCCTGAATTTACCCTTAAACGAGTATAAATGGACCTTGGCCAAGGTTTCTAACAGAGTGAAGGCAGCCGTGGTTGTTATCTGCAGGTGTATTTTCATACTATCCTGACCATTTGTTTGTAAATGCATATGGTAGAAAATTATAATTAACAATTATGTACAAAAGGTGAGGTGGTGCCTGAGATGAAAATTTGAGGGGACTGTTCAATTCAGCGACATCCACTGAGCCTGAGGTGTATAACTGTTTTATAATATAGTACACAGGAGCAAAAAAAAAAAAAAGGACACTACTGGCGTAGTGGTTAGCATGTCTACCGTACAAGAAGGTCCTGGGTTCGAGTTCCAGGCTCAGGCGTTTCTGTGTTGCGTACGCATGTGCTCTCCGTGCTTGTGTGGGTTTCCTCCAGGTACTCCATTTTCCTCTTACAGTCAAAAGACATGAACATTAGGCTAGTTGGCTGTTCCGAATTGCCCCTAGGTGTGCATGCATGTGTGAATGGTCTGGCGAGCTGTTCAGGGTGTACGACGCCTTCACCCAGTGTTGGCTGAGATAGGGGACCAGAAGTAAGCGGTTAAGCATTTTTATTAAAAAGTTTTTTTTTTTTTTTTTTTACATTTTTAAAAGTCATGACGGATACATGTGAGCTCAAGCACATGCATAAATGGTCTTTACCTGTCTTTTTTCCTTTTATCTTTGAGTCTCTTTAAGAGTTTAAGTATATATTACAGTTTGCTTGCTCCAAGTGACTGAGACAAGCTATGAGTGTCCTTCATTTTTGATTCAAGCATTATCCACTCAGAATAGTAATTTTTAATCCCGTGACAGTGGACCAATCAGATCATCCCGTTCCCATGAAACAGCAGGTTATCTGACCAGGCTGAACGTCTGTATCATATAATGGCTATCATGTCAGTGTAATTAAGAGAGTAATTACTTTTTGGTGTTCACAAGATGCAGCGAGACGACACGGACAGAATCGTATAAAATGTATATTTAAAGATTGAATAGGATAATGCTCTGTTTGAAGATTTTTCTCATGCAGCTTTGGAAAGGGAGGAATTTGATCATGAGCAATAGATCATCAGTTGATTTCATTTTCCCACTGCTGTATTATTTGATCCCTGTTCTAAGGATTTTAGCTACGGTGCATTTCAAAGAGAAATTGACGACAGTGCTGGCCTTCCCCCATAAACTATGAGTTGAATAATGTTCATTATGGTGTTCATCCACATCACTCACACTGCAGTAGATTAGATTTCCACAATCGACCTCAGAAAAGAGCAAAACTAATGTTACTACAGAGTTTTTAAACATAATACAGGAAATAGAATGCTCACACATGCTCATATTTAAAACATGGACTATGTACGTATTCATTTATGTGTTTATTTATATGTAAATACAACGCTATAGTACTTTGCCAGATACCGTGCAACACAGTGTAGAGTTTATTGTAGACCTTTAGCATTCCCAGGCTACAGGAAAGATGTTTAGCATAGGCAGTTCTTTATACAACCAGCCATACACAAGCACATCACTGTAGAATGTGTGGAATCAAGTATGAAACCCATACCATTGGGTATACCTGTGCATATGTGTGTAGTAAATACCAATTTTCTTGTCTCTAATACACTTCAATAAACAAAACCCCCAGTATCTGAGAATAAAATTACGGTAACCAATAGCTGGGAAGCAGTATTCTGTATGTGATTCTAAAAGAAAAGGAATGGGTTACCATTAAAGCCCCTTCTACAAACAACCTGCAATTTTTTTTGTCATGAATTTAGTGGAGCTACAACAAAAGGGACTGACGGAGGTTTGGATGAGGTGGATTTTGAAAACTTCATACTTGCGTTAACATGAAAAATGAAATTGTACAATGTTCATATAAGAGTGTTTCAATTGTTGCAAGAAAAAAAAAAAAATCCTCGTATGATACAGTGTTCTTGTAATAATCAATTGACGTACGACTCTGTACCTCTCAAACTAACACTGTTGTGAAAATGTCATATGGTGCTGTTTGTATACCGTAGGACTGTTGTAAAAAACTGTTGTATGTATGACTGTTGCACTGTACAATACTAAGCATATCAGATGACCCAAAGAGCATATTAAATGTGTATGTTTATCACAACACAACTGTAGGAGGTTGTAAGGCATCACACAACAGACGTAGGAAACGGACCTTACCTTACCCAGGAGACCAGAGTTACCTAGGAGACGGAATTTTTCTAAACTAAAAGTTCTAAACTCCACGATGAGGGTCTCCGACTACATTTTCTGTCGCACTACAAGTGAGTTTTGTACGACACACACACACACAACTGTGCTATAGAAATTTGCCAAGTGTAGTGCATATGAGTCCCAGTATGCTAAACAGGGATGTTTTATAACATGGGAGTCAAAAAACAAGAGTAGTCATTTTCAGATTCTATTCCCTTTACCTGTTTGATATAACCCACATCTTTCATACTACATGCAGCAATAGACAGCTGTGGTTGCGCAATAAACAAAATTTCACCTTACTTGCATTCTTACTTGTATGCTACACACCCCTTGTGTACGTTAGGTTTGACAGACATAATAGTATGTGTTATTAAACTTCAGTTTTTCAAGAGAGAAAAAATCGAGGCCTGCCCTGTAAAACCTTAAGTCTTAACTGCAAATGTTTGTTGCTTCAATATATATCTTCCAAGGTTTTCTGACCTGTAATCTTGGCATAAAAAGTCAACGTTTCAGCATGAGTTTGATCCTAAGATATGCATGAGGTAATTTGCAATCAAATTCTCTGGCAATAAGACCTTAATGTGAATATAATTTCCAGCTTTTTCTAATATCTTTTCATATATACTTTATACTGCAACACTTCATTTGTGTCCCCAGCTGTTACTCTTGGCACATTTAAGTGTCCAATACGGACATGTTTGGGATGTTACAAAATCCCAAACCCAGGTACTTTTTCAACTTCTATTTCACCTATAAAGAAACTAAATCAACAGATCTAATTGATACTGCCCATGCTGTCTAATCATGATGTCTAATTTGCTGTCAAATTTACTTATTTAAAGAATTAAAAGAACAGTCCCTGCCCAAAACATACCACATGGACACATACAAAATGTCAGACAAAATAATTCGGATACATCTGGCGGGAAAAAAAATAAATTGAAAATTTTCTGCAAAATTGGTTGCAATATGTGTATGAAAATTGTGACATTAGTTACTTACTTTGTGGACTGAGAATCGCACATCAATTTACGGTTCCGCGCCTAACCAGTGGTGTCCACACCACTTACATATGGAGCCGACCTATTTTTCTTGTGAGGGGTGAGGTTCCATGTTACAACGTTCACTGTACAATTGAGTGACCTCCTGAAGTGTGTTTACTTCACACATAGTCAAGCCGTAATTAATTTATTCCCCAAAAACAAATGGTATGAATTTCGTGTCCGTACGTAAATGAATTCGAATGTGAATTTGGTGTTCCATACAGATTTATTCCGGTTTGTTACTGATAAAAGTGCAGTTTTGTGCATGAAGTAGTTCTCTCACTGTCTTTGTAGCAATGGTTCATGAATTTATGCTCAATATAGAAGGAAATAAGAAGGACTTCACTGAAACTTGGGGATTGTGAACGTCACACTTTATCTCAATCCATCACCTAAATCTATATATTAGTTATAATTGGAAATGCGGATCAATTCCGCACACTTTTTGATGCTTCTATCGCTAGGGTTCTGTTTTATTTTAACCCTGCCCATACATGGTGTGCGGTTAAGGAAAATTGGCCCTCATCCACCGTTTCTATTCATCACGGTCGAGTGGGTGGATGGATGAAGGTCTAGCAGGAGCTGTGCTTTGACTCAAACAGCAACTCAATCAAACCAACCATTTGGATACAGTTGTTCCTGTGCATTTTAATCACTTTGCAAGCCAACCACTTGAATATATCTGCTTATACTTCATTTAGAAGCCAACCTATACAAATCGATATATTTAATTACATTGAAGTAGTCAGTGCTAGTCATGAATGTAGCCGAAAATCTCTTTTTAATACCACAGTCTGCTTTTTTTATTTGTATTTGTATTTATTTTGCAGCTGTAAGCCATTATGTGTTACAAAATGCACAATGCATAATACAGTAATAATACTCATACGAGGTCATTAATGTAACATGTATTAGCTTATAGCTTATTGTGAGCCTCCATAGGAAAATATGAAATAGTTTACTACAAAATCGCCAATTTGTGCTAGATTATTGGATGTCTTACTGTACGTACCATGATATTACATCGACTGTGCTCATACAGTGCTCACTGGAGATATAAATAAACACACAGGCTCTGAGACGGTGTTAATATCTCTGAAATTAAACGCCGAGTGTGTTTGAGAAGCACTAAAGTAATTAGCAGGGAGGAGTCTGTGCATCGGTAGAATCCCTGAGAAGGGTTGGGATCTAATAAAGTTCATTTATTAGACACACAGACATTTACCTGTCATGTTTATTTGTTTAACTGTGTTTTTGTGAATTGTGTGTAGCAGTTTTACTTGTGCCTATACAACCTGATAATGAGATACAGGGGTTGTAGACATGATGTAATTTCCTGTTTAGTTCACATCCCGCTGTCATATTCAGCGATCACGTCTCCATACGTCATCGGCAACATTGTGTCTCAAATGTAATGTTTGCGGAGTGAGTGAGGGGCTGTGTGTGTGTGTGTTCGTGTGTCCACTTGTGTGTGCCCGTCCTAAAGCCCACCATGCTGCCTCTTCAGCAATCAATAGGCACGAACATCATTCCAGCGTCATCTCCATGGAAACCAGCTCTCTCAGCAGTCGTGATTGGCTCTGACGCAGAGCCTGCCTGCTTGCTATTGGTGAGCTGAATGCAGTCATCCCACCCCCGTTCTCCCTCTTTATCATATAGATACACACAAACACACACAGCCAGTTTTCAGCCGAGCTTTCTTTCCTTTCGCGATCCTCTTGGATATAATGTCCTGTCTGACAGCACGGCAGCGGTAGGCAGCAGAGGACTGCTCCGTCTTATCCTCCAAGTGGCATGATTGCAGACGAGGAGTGTTTAAGAGAGAGAGAGGAGGAGGAGGAGAAGGAGAAGGACACGTAATGTACACTTGACATGTAGAGAAGCTTATTTGGAAAGCATTTTAAAGCAGGCGTTCTGTATATGTTGACAGATTCTGTGAAGCAGTAGGAACCCTTGTCTAATCGGAACACATAGAGAGGTTCTGATGCTTCAGACAGCTTTAGAGCTGAATCGTTAGGACTGAATCTTATCGGCAACGAACATGTATTTCTGACTTGGACTAAATTATCTCACAAGGGCTAAAACCTGAGGAAGCAACATATGTAACATCGCTGCAGTTTTTCTTTCCTGTGCACGTTTCTGAAGGGCATTTGTTTGCTAAACCCTGTACAATTTATCCTTACATTATAAGAGAAGAGCTGTTCCACTCTGACATGATACAATTCTTGCTTTTCTATGATTGAGCACCAGCTTGACCACTTGCATACTGTGACTGTGCGTTTTTGCGTTTCTGCGTGGCTCCTGGAGGCTGACTGATAAGCTGTGCAGGTGCATCTTATAAGAATTGATTGCTTTTTCGTTTTTAATTCTAAAGTTATCCTATGTTCGGTCACTCATTATTTTTTAAAGAACACCTCTTGCTTTTTATGGGTTTCTGTTTTGCTCCGTCACTTGACGTTAAAGGGAAAAAGAGTCACACTTGCCATTTTTTTAAGGTTGCATCGCAGCACTGATCTTTGTAATCGTCTCAGCCTCAGCCTTGAATGAAGCTCTGACACTGCCGTCCTGTTGTCTTGCAATTTAATGTGCTCCTTCCGTGGCAGTATCGACCCCACTGCTTTCCTCAGCGTGCAGTGAGAGGGAGCGATGCATGACCTATGCACCAGACCGGAAACCCCTGAACCCTCACAACATTTCTCCACTATAACTGCTACCAGTGCAGGTGAACCCGAACATCCGGCCGGTCCAGAACATCCAGAGCAAGAGACGCCAGAAATGGAGAAGGGAACGTCAAACATTGTGAACATGGCAAACCTGGGTCACAATACCATAACCAACGGGAATGCCAGTATGCTTGGAAAACGTCACCATTCCCTATACGAGGATTTTAACAACCATGAGGCTCAAGGGTTCAGAAAGGTATGCTGATTGCTAAACATATAAACATCCTGTTATAGTAAAACAGTCATTGACAGGTTGGTGTGATGCGGCCCAATTGTTTATTTTTCCAATCACAACTTGCCTTAGTGTGTTTTATTGCATTAATATTCTGACCAATCAGAAAAGTGAATTCAATAATTTTGGGTCCTAAAATCTAGAGAGTCATAGTATGTGGTATTATGACTGCAAGTATTATGTATTGTTTAAGGGAAGATATTATGCTTTTTCCCTTTTTTTTGACCCATGAATGTTGTTACAGTGTTGATGACGCCAGAGTGTAAAATAACAAGGTTAGCGCATGTTAAAGTTTTTAATCTGGGCTGTTTGAGCTGGATGTAAACACGAGGTTTCCACCAGTTGTTGTTCTTTTTGGCACACTAGTGCATTATGGTGTGCTGGGCCTTCGGATTGGCTGGCCTTCTTCCACTGCCCTCCCCGGTCTGCCTCCCAGCGCACTGAGCGTGGAGCTTTCAGGTGACCAATCAGAGAAGAGTAGCCACAAAGCCACAGAAAGTGGAAAGATCATAAATGGGAGGAGGAAGCCAAACAGACCGTTCAACACACTTACTCAAAGTCAGCATTTCAGGGGGAGGTGGGAAAGCAGCTTCCTGAAGAACGGTGGGATTTTTTTGAATTGGGAATTGTACTTTAGTGCTCCATTAATGTATGAAATCAAAAACAAAGGTCTGAAAATGGGTATAATATCTTACCGTAAAATGAAACTGAGCTTGTTCATCGCTCTATGAAATGTCCTATAATTGTTTTTGTCAAGTCTTTAACATTTCATGGGTTAGCATTGAAACCTGGCAGCCAATGATGTTTTGCTTCTGACCTGAGTTCTACTGGTCAGAATGTTTAATCCAGTACACATGTACATGTACTCTTATATGCTTTTAAATATAAAACAGCACTAAATTGCCCTGTGGTTTGTTTGTTATGCCTTGGAGGTTTTAACTTGTGTTTTTTGGCCCCGAATTTGTCCTTCATTGCCATGTTCACACACGTGTGCGTTCTAAAATAGTGCTGACCAGCTCGTCTGTCTCCCAGACGAGTCGAATGTGGGCCAGTTAGCGGTAGCACAGGGGTAATGCATTTAGCAGGAGCTATATTCAGACACAGTCCTCAAATACAACCCATATTTTACTGCTTCGGAAAAGAAAAAGGACACATGGTTCTGTGCCTTTTAAATCAATATGCCACTTTACTGGCTTCCTGTGACAGATATACAATCATGCTGGAGGTGAGACCCGGCAGGATACAACATGCAACACCAACAACACACCTTAAGCTATTACGGCCTGGCCTCAAGCCCATAGTTTATGTTGGACGGTAAACGTGCATACCAAGTATCTTGCCATGTTTTAAACATCCTGTATTACTGCCACACACATCAATCATGTCGCATCATCCATGAAGTAGAATTTGCTTCCTGATTGATTTTCTTGATTGATCTGTTCTTATGCCCCAGGATATCGGAGCATTCAGTGGTAGATTCTAACATGATATTATTTATTATTTATCATTGAGCCTGCATGCAAACTAGATGTTGCTTTACTATGATATAAGGTTTCGATTTTGAAGGATGGAGGTTAAATAAAGGAAAGAGGTAGAAGACAGTCATCCCCTGGTGCCCAGCCTCTGAAAAAGTCTGAACGTTCCACTCATATTCACCTGCTGCCCTCCTTCTTAAAGCCTGCCATAAAAATACTTCAAACTCAATAAGTGTACGAGAGTAGCACGAAGACGAAACCACCTTCACAAGCTTAGAATTTTTCACGGCTTTCGTGTTGGCCGTCACACAGTGCTCCTGTACTGTAGCTGGACCTTTTTTAAAGTTCATAATTATGTCCATTTCTGTAGGGGAAAAGCTGCGTTCGACTTACTGCACTATATCACTATTGACCTCCATGTGGGGCGATAAAAGTATTTCGTGAACAATCCAGCAAGCCAACTGTGATGAATGATCTTCAGAAAAGTGTACAGTATAGTCAGTGTTACAGATTTTACAAGTTAATATATTCATTCATTCATTTTCTGAACTGCTTAATCCTAATTAGGGTCGCGGGGAGGCTGGCGCCCATCTCAGCCGACTCTGGGCAAAGGCGGGGTACACCCTGAACAGCCCGCCAGACCGTGGGGAGGCTGGCGCCCATCTCAGCCGACTCTGGGCAAAGGCGGGGTACACCCTGAACAGCCCGCCAGACCATTACAGGGCCAACACAGAACACAACCACTCACACTCATACCTAGGGGCAATTTGGAACAACCAGTTAGCCTGCTGTGCATGTTTTTGAACTGCGGGATGAAACCAGAGTACCCAGTGGAAACCTATGCAAGCACGGGGAGAACATGCAAACTCCTCACAGAAACGTCCCGAGCCCTCTTGCTGTGAGGCAAAAGTGCTAACCACTGCACCACTGTGCCGCCATATTGTAATTAATACAGATAAAAGTTAATATAACTGTATTGTTGATTTGAAAGCAAATACTAGTATTACTCACCCCATTTATTCAAATCGGTCTCTTGGTGACTCTACTGCCATTGAGTTTTTCTTGGCATGCCCCCCCACCCAGCAAATTAGGTTACCAGGTTTTTCCTGACCCTCCCTCCCCATTTACCCAGGCCACAGTTATATGGCTAGACCATTCAGATTTTCATCTAGGGGCATCTGGATTAGCCGATTAGTCCAATATGCATTTCTTTGGACTATGGGATGAAACGCATGCAAGAACATGGATACTCCACAGAAATGTCCCCAAAGGGATCAAACCCAGGACCTTCTTGCTGTGAGGCAAGTAGTAACCACTACGCCACCAAGGTCTCCGAATACTAGTATACCTTCTACACTTATTACAAATATCTTTTGTTTGCTCTGGTCCAAATCAGTAGATGAGTTTGTAGAGCGTTTTACTTTGTTTGACTTGTTTGGCCACAAAGAAAATATATATCATATTCATATTTATATCAAGAGCTTGGTCCATTGCTCTATTGGTTGGGTTACCATCACTGCTGCTTAGTAAGTTGAGTAATTATAATAACAGATATTGATTGGCAATATAATGCTCAAAAACAGGGTCATAATGTGTATTAATCTTCACCTTTTCTGTAGCTAAAAATAAATCTGTGTTAGTTCAAACATATTAAAGCAGTAAAAGAGGAGCTTTAAATGATGCATTAGGGATGATCATATAGAGCGATGGCCTCAGCAGGAAGCAGAGAACAATGTGTGTGTGTGTGTGTGTGTGTGTGTGTGTGTGTGTGTGTGTGTGTGAGCGCGCACGCATGGGTGTGTGTATGCATGCCCTCTAAGGAGTAATAAGGAATAATGAGTTTTCATGAAAGTGGAAGCAAAGCACATCCTAATAATACTGGCATGTGTGTAGTTTTTATGTGTTTTGCATTGTGTGTAGGGGTAGTCAGGGGGGGTGGTTGGGGGGTCTTGAAATGTGGGGCTAGCAGTGTTATTTTTTATGGTTGTGTTAGTAGTAATGGGTAGGGCGGCACCAGCATCTTTTTTCTGTCTTTTTGTTTTATTTATTTATTTATTTATTTTTTAATTTCTGTTCTGTTAAACAGTATAATATTGTTTTCAGAGCCTGAATTCTGATACTAATCCATCCATCCATCCATTATCTCTATCTTTATTCATTAGGATTGCGGGGAAATCTGGAGCCAATCCCAGCTGATTTCAAGTGAGAGGTGGGGTTCACCCAGAAACAGGTCGCCAGCCTATTGCACGGCTAACACAGACACAAACATCCAATCACACCCACGTTCACACCTAGAAGCAATTTAAAGTAGCCACTTGACCTGATGGGCATTTTCCAGCAACTTTCCAGTTTATATTAATGGGAATTACAATGTACTAGGGTTGGCGTAATGACTAGCACGTCTGCCTCACAGCGAGAAGGTCGTGGGTTTGAGTCCTGTGCTCTGTGAGGCTGTTTCTGTGTGGAGTTTGCATGTTTCCCTGTGGTTGCATGGGTTTCCTTATGATACTCCTGTTTCCTCCCACAGTCCAAGACAGGAGCATTAGGCGAACTGGCTGTTCCAAATTGCCCCTAGGTGTGAGTGTGAATAATTGTGTGTTTGTGTGTGTGTTGGCCCTGCAATGGACTGGCGAGCTGTTCAGGGTGTACCCCATCTTTGCCCAAAGTCGGCTGAGATAAGCTCCAGCTTCCCTCCGACACTAGTAGGGTTAAACGGTTCAGCAAATAAATGAATGAGCAGCAACCTCCTCTAAAAGACAATAAACAGAGACAGCAAAGATCCAGAATGCAATGCAACTCATCTAACTGATCTGTTAGTCGATTAGCATTAAGGTGTTGATGGTGGATTTAACATAATAACTGAATTAGTTTGAGTCTTTTATTGTGTTGATGAAATACAGGATAAACCCCATTGGCGTTAGTATCCATATGTTAACAAATGGCATTGTGGGTAATGTAGAAAATGGTTAAGGAATAAAATTAATAATAATAATATAAAAAAGCCACTCAATGCAATTACAGGATAAATCTTTGACACTGCTGAAGATTGTATTAATTGTTTATTATAATGATTAGTATGCTGGTCATATATGGTGGATTCTTCTTTAATAAAATGTAATGCGAGAAATACCTGAAAAAAACATGGTTAATAATATTTGTATGCTTGCCAGTTAATATAGAAGGGTATTGATTTTTTCATATATATAAATGAGATTAAGTGTTCTGCCATCGTCCATGACTGTATGAGCTATTTTTAAACCATGTCATCTTGTCGCAGTAAAGCCATTTTTGATGGAAGCCTGCCTGATGTGGAAAAGACTAAAGTTTCATTAATTAAAGCTCTGCAGTGCTTAAGCTTTGCCAAGACGATACTTAAAGTAATGAAACCCACCGAGCTGGAAGATGGTAGAGTTGGACGGTGGTAAATGTACTGGTGCTTTGCAGTTTGCACACCAACTGTGGAGTTATGGTGAAGTAGAGCTCGTGTGAGCTTATTGAATGAAGCGTGTTTATGGACAGTGGGAAGTACCGCAGCATCCCTGTAGAATATATTAAAGTGTGTTTTAGATTTTTTGGCAGCATATTGCAATTCTCTCTGGACTCTCTATTTTCTTTTGTCTTTCTTTTCTTCTCGTTCAAGTTTTCTTCTTTATCCCAGCTGATATCACTCCAAAAAACCTTCTTTATTACTGGATGTCAACTGTGAGGAAATATGAGCAGGTGAATATTATCTCCTGTCCTCATCTGGGTTATTAAATGCTGAAGCTATTTATATATGAAGTAATTCTTTTAATACTTAATCAAGCCTTGATAAAACCACTACCGTGTGAAGCTAATGAAGCTAGCTCACATTCTCAGGCAGCAGATAAAGTCCTCAGTGATGTTTGGCGTTTGTTAAATTCTGTCTTTGGCGCAGTTTGAATTTTTGTACGCAGTAAACACAATGCTTAAAAAATTGGAAGTGAAAAGAGGTAAAAATAGCGAGAGGGCAGCACGGTGGTGAAGTGGTTAGCATATCCACCTCACAGCAAGGAGTTCCTGGGGTCGAGTCCCGGGCTTGGCAAGAGTGTTTCTCTATGGAGTTTGCATGTTTTCTCCAAGCTTATGTTGGTTTCCTCCCACAGACATGCTCATTAGGCTAATTGAGTGTTCCAAATTGCCCCTAGGTTTGAATGTGAGAATGGTCATGTGTGTGTTGGCCAAGTAATGGACTGGCTAGCTGTTCAAGGTGTACCCTGCCTTTGCCCAGAGTTGGCTGAAATAGGCTCCAGCCTTGTCACTACCCTAGTAAAGTTAAGAGGTTTGACAAATGACTGAATCGGAGAATAAATAAAATAGTGAATGTAAACAAAAAAATTAAATTTTTTTGTTTGTAATAATGTTTGTAATAATATTTATAATATAAATTTTATATATATATATTGGACATTCTTTGCTTAGTTAGATGAATTTTAGGCAGTTTTGGGTAAATATCATGACACCTTTGGCTCCTTTAATGAGTTAAAATGCACCATGCCTAACTTTACCTTTCAACAATACTATGTGAAGACGATGATCATCTCAGCTACAGGGATTGGCATCACCAGGGTGCACACGATACGATATTATCACTATACATAGGTGCTGATTCGATTCGTATTGCGATTCTAGATATGCAAAATAACAATTTTTTTTCTGCATTTTTGTTACAATTTTAAAACCGTTACCCATGTTACCCTGGGTTTACGCTGGGGCACGATGTCGGCGATCTCCACAATTTGAGAGAATCGTGATGAACATGGGGGGTCATGGGATCGAATCGTGATTATCTTGAGGGAACTTGGTGGATTTGTGAAGATGCGCCGCGATAATTACGCTGTATTTTACGCCAATCGTGATTGAAGATGGGAATCGTAATAGAGCGTAGTAGAGCTTAACAGACCTTAGCAGAGTGTAACAGACCATGATGCACCATCGTAGGGGATCTTGATGAACTTGGAAACACGATTCCTTCAAGTTTCATTCTCTTGGATGCACCCTGCCTCTTCTTTATACCCCAATCGTGCTCCAAGCATGGTCATAAATCGTGGAAAGTTTGTTAACTGCTATTTCGACATAGATTTAGCAAATAATTCACTCCTACCAGACGGGATATTATGCTGCCTGCCTGTTAATATGTGAAGAGTTTCGAGTGCGTCACCTGGAGGACTCTAGAGGAGTGACAATGTTTCTCCACCTTGAATTCAAACATATTAAATAAAAATGAACGATTTTGGAACCAGTGTGAAGATACATGAATCACCACACAAAAGAAACATGATACATAAGTGAATCAATTTTTCGCCTCGTCTCTACTCAATTTATTTAAATTGTTTTCATAATGTCGAACTACACACCATTGCCAGTTATATCACACATATTAAGGTACTACATGAATAGCCTATTTAAAATGGTACAGAACCAGGAGGTTTGTGATTATGATGGGCTTATCAAACAGACACATACTGAAGGAGGCATAAGGACACTGTTCGAACCCTTCCACCCCACCCCATACACACAGAGCATCTGTCACACAACCAAATAGCTATGTGATCAAGGTGACCCAAAAGCTCAGGATTTCATACTGTCTGGGTAAGAAAAGTGTATCTGGGGATGCAATGTCCTCATTTTCTAGTAAAACAAAGTCTAGTGTCATCTGACCATGGTGGTAACACTTTCTATTCCAATACTGTATATTTAATATTCCAGCACTGCACATTAAACATCCATTTTTTATGGTTTGAGTCAAATCTTACTTTACGATGATGTCATGATCGCTAATAATCCATGAAGTCCACGGTTAATAATCCATTAAATCTTTGGTGTCTCCCATTTTTTTCACATGTTAATAAATAAGCATTATTAGTCGATGAGGTAGGTATTAATAAAGCACATCATATGTAAAGAATGCTGTCTTTTTTTAAGCTTTAACGAGCTAGTAGATTTTGTTTCAGATAACCACAGTCTGTTTCATAGGTCAGTGATGAGGCATTGATGAGCTCATGGTTACAGTTTACTTTAACAGCTACCCAGATGTTTCAGCTAAAGCACAATGACAGCTGAAGTGCAACCACAAACATAGTTTATTTTTGTGTTGTACAACGTCTGGCACAGGGTTTACCACTTGATCATAAATTGCATCATAGTGGTTCTTAATGAGCAGATGTGCACAGCAGAAGCAAATTTTCAGACACAATACTTGTGAGAGGGGAAAAAAACAACTAAAATGCTTAATATAAACCAGTAGATGAAGCAAAAACAATGCAACTCTTCTTTCAAGTAGAAAGTAAAGCCAAACTTGAAAATGGAAAATTCCATTGAATGGGCAGTCAATCACTTAATAAATTGACCTTATTGAAATACAGTTCGAAAGATTATAATGCAGAATCCTGGTCAGCTGATTTGATTGGATGAGCAGACTTCCAAGGGTGCTTGAATTTGATGTAACCGTGATATGTTCCATTGTGTTTATCACTCTGCTCATCTGTGTTCTTTCCATAAAATTCCACTTCCTATTTACTAGTCAGCTTTAACACAAAACCTTTAACATCTGAGTTCATCATCATCCGTGGCATCATGGCTGGGGTAGTATAGGAATGGAAAGTTTCCAGTAATTGGGAAAATAAAATGGGGAATTTTGGAAGTAATTCATGTTGGAAAGTGGGAGTTTACTGGAATTAACTGGAATATTGGGGAATTTAG
This sequence comes from Tandanus tandanus, assembly GCA_039654325.1. NCBI lineage: Eukaryota > Metazoa > Chordata > Actinopteri > Siluriformes > Plotosidae > Tandanus > Tandanus tandanus. The sequence continues at coordinate 19,255,211 of JBCNYH010000005.1, forward strand.
AGAAATTAACTGGAAATTTAAACATTACATATTTATTTTGTCATAGTGCAGGATAGAAATTCATCAGGATTTGCATTAGATCTGGTTGTTTTCACAGTCTCTTAGAGCAATCAGTCACAAAGGGGTCAAAAAAAAGGTTTTTAATTTGCTAAGTTTTTTTTAAGTAGTAATTTTCTTAAATGTTCAAGGTCATAAAAACTTTTTACATTTTGGCTGTAACGTTATTTTCTTGGAAGTTATGGCCTTTGAAAGTATGCATGTCCAAAACAATAAAATTTATTTAAAAACTATCATTGTCAATAGTAGTAAGAGTCCAGTTATTCTTACTTAGAACTCAGCAACCCCATGCCCCTGTAAAGACACACAAAACCCACACCTTACACCATCACCAAAAGTAAGACATAGCTAGAAATAACAAAAGTAAGAAAAGCAAAGCATTAAATTTTGCAAGAGAAAGCAACTAAGTAAGATTAGTAGATGCATGCACATGCAGGTTTTAGTGGTCATTAAAATAAATCATAAACACACCCACATTCAAGTTGTAAATATCGCAAACACTGTGGGATGTCCAAATAATGTCCACTCCGACAAATGCTGGTGTATATCGATAAGCTGTGATTAAAAATCCTGAAACACTTTAATCACTGAATATTATTTACAAATTATGTTATTAGTTTATTATAAAGCAATTGTGCTATTTTCTACTGTGAGTAATTAAATAATTGTTCATTCAGTCAGTGTACCAATAATTATATATTATACACATATATAATCTGGGTTTCGAAATCACTTAGGTCTGTTAGAAATAGTTTGAAAGTTGAATAACATAACCAGTGACTTTTTACTTGTAGAAATAAATCTATAAATTCAGGGAAGACAACAAATATAGGACACCTTCAGTTTTGGAACAAAAAGGGTTCGGAGTGGACAAACCTTTTGACACACTTTCAGTGTGGGCGTGTATCCAAATTAGCAGCCTGTAAGATCCTAAATGTATAGTATATAAAATATGTAGCAAAAGGATATTTTTTCTGAGCTTTTATTGGTAGAAATATCTTTTGTGTTAATTTACTGATGGCATAAATCTAGATTTCGGAGTGGACACTTTTGGACGGACACACATTCACATGCTTGTGTAATCAACATTTCAGAGTCTGGTTTGCTCTCAAGTTACATACCTAGATGTACTTTATAAAAAGTGCATCTGATTGAAAAACGATACATTTCTTATTATCACAAGAGATAGAAAAGTCGGAGTGGACATTTTGGACGGACACTTCCTCGCATGTATTCAGATCTGCCCTGTGCAGAACAAATCAGGGATATTGCCACCAATGCATGATTTAGTTAAACGATATATGCTTATCTAATTTTGAACAGAAAAATTTCCATGACAAACATCCTCCTTTGAAAATTATTTCAGTTGGAATCCTGAGAATTTTTCAAGTGGGGAAACTCAAATTTGTCCAAAATTTAACTTCCGTGTATATTTTCAAGACAAACTGATACTTTTTGTTTATAATTTTTTTATTTGAAAGTACTCCATACTATTGTGTATTTATTCATATATAATATTTTACATAGGTACAGATTTTGGAACAGTAACCCTCATTTTATGTATCCTCAGTGCTCTAGAAGACTGTGGAATGGCTCCTAACTGGCTGTTCCAAATTGCCCCAGGTGTGAGCGTGAATGGTTGTGTGTTGGCAATGCAATGTAACGGTGACCTGTTCAGGGTGTACCATGCCTTCGCTCAGAGCCGGCTGAGATAGGCTCCAGCCTCCCCACGACCCTGTCCAGTTTAATCAGTCAAGTCTCAGAAACTGATCACGTCAGTTATTTTCCAGCTTTCTGATTACAGTAAGTCCCTTGACTTACGACAAGGTTCCGTTCCTACGTCATGGTGTAAGTCGGATTTTGACGCAAGTCGGATCACACCACTCAACTATGCTAACGCAGTAGCAAAACCATAATCTAGGATATAAAAACACATTTCTATGACACATGAAAGCATAACTAGCAGTAAGAAAAACATATGGATGACAACTGTAAAATGAAATGAAACAAACAAAAAAGAAAACAATTCCTTACTTTTACTCCTGCGGTTGACTTGCACACTGGATGGAATGTTACAATGAAAAGAGAAACAGGCTAATTGGGAGGAGGAAGGTTGAGAATCTGCAGAAGGTGCTGAAGATACTGGGGCTGGTGAATCAGGAGCTGGAGAGGCTGGAGGAGGTAAAGAAGCAGCTGATGTAGAGGGTACAGCATCTGGAACAGACATCTCTACCTTCTTGATGAAGCGGTTCAGATTAGTCTGGTAGGTTATCTTCCTCTTTTCCTCCCTAATCTCCCTGTAACACACCTGGCAATCCATGACCCGTCGGTAGACCTCAGTGAACCTGGCAGTCTTGGGGTCCTCAGCCTCAAACTTTGCCAATCCTTCCTCGATCAAGGCCATAACCTCTGCCAAGCCCTTGCATGTAAATTTCTTGGGCTCTGGGGTTGCTATGTCCTCCTTCTCCTCTTCAATCATCTGCTTCTCGAGTTGAATGAGGTCCTCAGCAGATAACTCCTCTCCATGAGATGCCAGCAACTCTGTGACATCATCATCATCCACCTCCAAATTCAGCTGCTTACTCAGGGTAACAATGTTCTTGGTGATAGCCTCAACTGTCTCCTCAAAACCACTGAAATCATTCACAAACTGGGGACAGTTTTCTCCACACACCATTCAAATTTGTCTGCTTCACTTCATCTCAAGCATAAGCAATGTCCTTAACAGCATGCAAAATGTAAGATATCCAAAAGTCCTTTAGAGTGAAGTCCTAGTACCCTAGGATAGTAATGCCCTTGAGTGCCCTCAGATTCTCGGCCTGATACATGAGCATGGGCTTCAGCTAGCAATCACCAGCAGCATTAGCCCCAAGAAGCAAGGTCACTCTCTCCTTGGCGGCCTTATGGCCTGGCGCTGTCTTCTCCTCCTTGGCGATGTACGTACATTTAGGCATACGCTTCCAAAATACGCCTGTCTCGTCCACATTAAACACTTGTTCAGGACGGGAGCCCCCCCTTCTTAATTATCTCAGCTAATGCAGCAGGAAATTCACTAGCTGCTTTCTCAGTACCACTAGCAGCTTCACCTTGTACCTTAAGGTTATGCAAATTTGCACGAGCCTTAAACCACATAATACAACCTTTACTAGCCAAAAACTCCTCACTTGCAATTCCCTCACCCTATCATGTTTCAATGCCTCAAACAGTCTTTTTGCCTTTTCCTGAATCATCATAAGGCCCACTGGGATATGCCGTTCATTCTGATCATTCAGCCAAAGAACTAAAAGTCTCTCCACCTTAGTAATCAGCCCAGTATGCTGTTTAGTTATCACAGTTGATTTCATCAGGGCTGATCCCTTCACATGTTCAAGGACGCAATCCTTATCCTTGATAATTGTTGCTACAGCCGATCGGCTTAGTCCAAGCATGTGGCCAGTGTTCGTCGGTGTTTCTCCATTTTCCGCACGTTTCGCAATGTCTAATTTCACTTCCAGGGTGATGGCTTTCCTTTTCTTCAAAGGACTGCCACCAGAAGCATCAGACTTACACTTTGGAGCCATAATGAAGGGCAAAAAAGTCGTATGAATGGAGCTTGGGATGCTATTTTAAATGTAACTTCCATTTGATTGTCTCGAGTCCAGTGGGTCCGGTTGAATTAGTTGTGTATTCCAGCATAAGCTGCTCAGCTTTGGTTTATGGGTCAGCCGCTATTTCAGCCTGCACTGTTGGTTTGAAGCTGAAGTGCGTGTGTACATGTGAGTGTGAGATACCAAGTGGAGCGCGGAGCTGCGTTGTAAAACCTGCTCCTTCCTCTACAATGCTTTCATTCCATTTCAGATCGGCGCATAATTACCTGTTAGAGGTTTTGAATAATTAAACCTCGGGATTTATTATTTATTTTGGACGCGCATAACAGACTAGATCAGCTTTCCGACTCGCGCTGATAATGAAAAATCCTGTATTATATCAGAGGAGAGATTATGTGGGAAATCCAAGTTAAACTAGTTATTCCAGGAAAAGTAAATTTAAAAAATACAGCAATAGATTACTGCATAACCTATATATATTTATATATTTCCCATATGTCCCCTGTAATACATCCCAAAGAATCAGATCATAGCACAAATGAAACAGATCTGAGTTGCTCGTTCCTCTGTCTGTTGTGAAAAGCAGCTTGAGCAGCAAGTACACTGACACCAGAACAACTATTTACATTAAGAAATATCATATTTTTATAATATGTGTGTGTGAGATGGCAAGAGGCACGTAGAATGTTTGAAACATGCAGATTTTTTTTTTTGAAAACTAAAGTGTAAATAGAGGCGCACAGGACTCCCGCCAGCCGCCTCTTTATAGAAGGGGCGGATTCGCGTGGCCTGTGCATCATTTCTCTGGTTTTTCTTTGCAAAAAATGGGCGGATTCGCGTGACGTGTCATAATTTCATGGGTTTTTCTTTGTAACAAGGGGCAGATTCGCGTGACGTGCAAAAATCAGTCGCGTGAGCCGTTCAAAAACAAGCAAAAGTGACCGAACTGCTTCCGAAGCTCTTCGCTCGTATTCAAGCCACTCTGAATTCGCACCAGATTTTGAGCAGGTCCAAAACTTTTCCAAAACCGCGAAAACCAAACCATTCACCTCGAATTCGAGGAGGGCATACGCTCCCTATCACTCACAGCGATCACGAGGGGGCGGATAGCGCTTTCCCTCCGAGTGTGTTAGGCCGCCCCCCAAATACGCATGCGCTGCAGTTCGAAAAG
>JBCNYH010000005.1:19268950-19284759 GCA_039654325.1 Tandanus tandanus
TCTGGACCTTCACCTAGGACCTGTTTGCCTTGGGTGACCCTACCAGGGGGCATAATGCCCCCGACAACATAGCTCCCAGGATCATTAGGACAGCAAACCCCTCCACCACGATAAGCTGGCGATTCAAGGAGGGGAGTGTTAATAATATGAGTGCTAATAATCTTCAAACATTAGTGTTGAATTAAAAAATTATTTCACATTATTAAATAAATGTGTTTATAATTAACATTTACTTGCTTCCAATCCATATTTGTAAAAGTTTTTTTTTTTTTTTTTTAAGATTTATATTAGGTTTTCTGCAATATTTCTTAAAAGAGACATCATTTATCAAAATATTATAACTGTCTTAGTCATTTTGCCCAGCACTTAATATCATATTGTCATAGAATGAATAGTATTATTAATAGAATTATTCGTTATTAGCCTTTGTGCATACTAGAGCACTCCACATCCCATTCCCTCATCAACTGTTCATTAGGAAATCTGAGTGTCTCTGGTGTATCCTGTTGGGAAATCATGGCCTGTGTGGGCCACCTGTGTTCAGAAAGAGAAAATAGCCATAGGATCTGAATACAAGTCGAAATCCTTAACACTTAGTCAGTCCAATATGGAGAATGTCTGACATTAATCCACCTCGACTCTAAACAAGGTTGCGAGCTTGTGCAAATGTAAATTTGTTAGTCTTTTGTGAGGCAAGTGTGAAAAATGACTTTCATCCTGCTGGAAGCCAGTGTCTGACAGTGATGGACGATAAAACGTGCAGACTCGCAAAAAAGCCATGAGGGAGTGTTTTAGCAAGTCGAGGTCACCTCGCCTCAGCACGTTGATTAGCTCTGGGGGGTGGCCGCCCTACTACGCCGAGCTCATATAATTAATTATTTAATAAGCATTATTGCAGTAAATATGTAGAGTTTACTGTGAGCTGAATGTGTCTTGGGGTAAAATAAGATTGGATACCAAGATTGGTTTAGCTGAAATGTGTCAGTCAATATATTCTGATCTGATTACATCTTTTATCCTGCTCCGTTTTACTGTCATTGTTTAACGGTGGAATAGTCGGGCTAATTTCTTCCTAATACAAAAATCCTGCAAAATAGATAGATCATGAAGTGGCTGACAAAACTGATCCGATCCGATCAGATAAACTGATCCGGGTGGACTGCTCATCATTCTGGGCCTCCTGTCAGTCTTTTTATAGATATTTCCAAATTCACATTTCATTCTGCACCCAAGTTGTTTAGATTAGAAAGAAAAACATGACAGAATCCTGTAAGAGTCCAGCATCAGATAATTTACTTCAAGTAAAAAAAAAAAAAAAAACACAGATTGGGTTACCAAAATAGTAATGTAAAGAAATATAGTTTCAACTTTTCCTGGATGAAGAAATTTACTACTGGTAAAGGGAATGAAACTGGACACAGAATTAGCAACAGTGTTCTTGGACAGGTATGAATCTGTATGAAGCATTTGACTGTTTATGTCAAAAGCATTTGACTGTTTATGTCAGCTGACTGTTACTAGCAGGGTTATCTAGTTAGCATTGTTAGCCACACTTGATTTAGTCGGCATACATCGATTTTACATATATACCGATTTTACATAGCAAATCAACTCAAATACCTTATATCATGTCGAGAGCCAGGTAATACAAATGCACAATGATCAGCCATAAAATTAGCACCACCGGACTGGTGTATGGCTAGGCAGCAAGCTTCAATGCACTGTGTTCGGACACCTTTATGCCATAGCCTTTATTAACAGTTTCAACTCTTTGTGCTGTAGTAGCTTTTGCATCAGTGAGCCTGGGAACACCCCACAAGACCTGCTGTTTTGGGGATGAATAGACCCAGTCATTTATCTATGACAATGCTGTTCTTGTCAAAGTCACTCAAATGTTTATGTTTGCTTATTTTTCCTGCTTCCAACACATCAACTTCAAGAGCTAACTGTTTACTTTCTATTCATTATATCCCACTCTGTGGGAGGTGCCATAGTAACGAGAAAATTAATGTTATTCCCCTCATCCGTCATGACTGATCGATGTACGCCGACTAAATCAAGTGTGGCTAACAATGCTAACTAGATAACCCTGCTAGTAACAGTCAGCTAAAAAATTTTGGGAACTCATTACCATACCAGATCAGTATAAATCAGCTCACACATATTTATACTATTATAACTTGGTTATAAGCAGTGCCTTAATGGACATAATTGCTAACAGTCATTTAATGGATCCGACTTTGGCATTCATGGGAAGCAGGTTCAAGAACTAAAGGCTAGGTCTCACACAGCCAGAATGTGATAGACGATAGATGCTTTTTAGCCCTTCCGTCGGGATACATGAGAGGCATGGAGCTACCTTGCTTTTTGCGAGGGCGTGGCTTCTATTAATGGAAAGTTTAGTCATGCTGAAATTAACCGTGGGTCAGGCATCTCTCAGGCATACATGACTTAGTGTAGATTTTACTGGGGGTAAAAATGTACATGGAACTGCACCTGCCACATGTGCATTGCAGTTGCTGCTGGCAGACATGATGGCTGCGACATATGCAAAATAGATGCTCATGTTTCTCACGCAAGTGCATGTTACCTGCATCCATATTTTTGAATGAGACCTGTCCAAGAATCTGCCTGAATGGCTACAGAATGGTGACGGTAATCCCAATCACGGTGCTCACGTATCAACCAATAGTGTGAGACCTATGCTTAATAAAATCATTCCACTCTTGTACTTTCCCCCACTTAACTGACAGCACCTTTAAAGTGACATAGCAGGTAGTTAATTTAAGTTTGGAGGCTATTTGCATTGTATCATGTCCCTTGGCTCTATATTTCAAGTCTCAGGTTAGACCCCATGTTGGCAGAACCATCTGATGCAGCAATGCAAAATGTCTGAGTCGGGCCCGGGCAATGTGCCATCTGTCCGTTATCGCAGAAAGTTGTTCATTCTGCTGACAGAGGAATGAAGATGCCCTCTCAGCAATCTGGAGGTGTGTTTTGATGGACAGGAGGTGAGGAAGGACACAAGAAGACTCATAAACAGGGTTCCTGCGTATATTATTTTTGGCTTGTACGCTGCATGTGCAAACCTGAATGAAGGCATAAAATATCGTCACAGTAGTGTTGCAGGACACGCGACAGCACCAACCTAATAACAATAATGAATAAATCAGATGCAGATGTTATTTACATATCAGTCCTTATTTCTATACTTTTGAAAAGGCCCATTGCTTTGTTTTTGTTTTTTTTCAATCCTCTCCTGTCCATTTTTGGTGAAATTGTGTCGGGCAGATTCAGATACATGCTTTTGGCGGAATTTTGGCATCTCATGGTTTGGTGTGATTTGTGTTCCGACATGCATTTCTCCTCCCCTCAGATGTTTATTCTTTCATTCATTTGGCAATTTGGGAGGCTGTCTCCCTATCTCCTATCTGAGTGAAGGCGGGGTACACTCTGAACAGCTCACCAGTCCATCACAGGGCCAACACACACAACCATTTTCACTCACACTCACAACTGGGGACAATTTGAAACCACCAATTAGCCTAATGTGCATGTCTTTGGACTGTAGGAGAACACCGGAGTTCCCAGAGGAACCCTATGCAAGCATGGGGAGAACATACAAACTCCACACAGAAACGTCCTTGCCGAATCCAGGGCTCGAAGCCAGGGCCTTCTTGCTGTGAAGCGGACGTGCTAACGACTACACCACCATGCAGCTCTACCTCAGATGTAAAGAGTTGTTATTTGAGCTAGTGGAGTCTTCCTGTCATCTCATCAGAAATGCCTCCTGCCTGGATTTCCTTTTCCATTGTGTCATTTTGTAATTTCAGTTGTGTATGCAGTTTGGATATTAGCAGTTTCTGAAATACTCAAATCAGCTCATCTGGTTCCAACGACCGAGTCATGGAGATTGCATTTACCCCACATCATTTTTTTGTGTTTGCTGTGGACATTAACCAAAGCTTTTGGCTTGGATCTGCATGGTTGTATGCCATGCACTGTTGTCACAACATTGCCTGATTGGATGATTGCATGAATGAGCAGATGTTCCTTATAAAATTGAGTAGTAAACATATACGTTATGCAGTATACTTTTCCATTTAGTGCCAATCAGGTGGATAAGCACTCAAAGCCGCAGCGTAGGGTATTGACCTCTTTTTGGGAATCTGTAAATGAAAACGGAGGGTAGATTCAGCAGTTTGGGTCAGAGTAGTTATAACAATGAGCCTTTACAATTACCCAAAAAAGCATTTTTTATACGGTTGGAATGTCTTGCTAATTTTTCGGGCTGCTTGCAGAGCCTGAAGTGAGTTCTGTATGTCGCATGAGATAACCAGAGCTCTCCGGTTTCTGAGATTAGTGTGTATTAAAGTGCATATCATTATCACCTGCCTTCTTATAACTGTGCTGATGCAGGCAGAGTATGTGCGCTATGGTTTTTGTTGCTTCCTCTGTGTAGGATTACTAGCACTGCAGAGGAGTGATGAAGAGGAGGTGGTAGGATGTGCAGTCCTTGACATCATAAAGAGTCTATTTCCATTTTAAGCGGAGGCAGAATGTGTGTGTTTGGGGATGATTGCAAAGAGCAGAATTAACACGTGTAGACTTTTCTTTGAGGACTTTCTTTCAGGTGGATCATAGCATTTAAACTATAAAAGCTCAGAGTTGAATTGTTGATTTCAGGTCTCGCACTAGCCTTTAAAAAGGGGTAAAGTGACCTCATGTTCAGCCCGAAAGGAAGGATGATGGCAGCTTGGGAGTGCGTGGGCTGGAATAATGTTAATTATACAAAGGCAGCGTGTTTGTTAAATCCTCCACACCAACGTAAGCCATAATTCGGAGGCAGAGATTAGCATCATCTACATCGCAGCTGTTTTTAGAGTTACTTATTAACTCTGGGGAAACTCTTGGAAATTGCAGTTGTTAGGGAAGATTGGGGTCGGTAGTAAGAAGTCAACTGGTATACTATTAATTGCTCAAATCGGTGACAGGCTACCATGGTGTCCCTCAATTTAAGCTACATTTATCTTATGTCAATGTACAATGCTTGCAAAAGAGCAGCAAGTTAAATTACTGTACATCTTTGAAAATAATTGTCATCAAAAGTCAGATGTACCAGAAGTAATGGCGTATTTGTGCATCATTCAATGCGTCCCATGCGCATGCATACAGACTCTTAGCAGAAAAAAAACAAATTTTTTTGTGAGTACCACCACATTACAGCTGACCCCACCCATTTTTGCAATGAATTACATTTCCTCTCATATTACATTAAAAGTAAGCAGCACGACAGCACAGTGGTTAGCACGACCGCCTCACAGCAGAAGGTTCTGTTTTCGAGTCCCGGGCATGGCGAGGACGGCTCTGTGTGATTTGCCCCGTGCTTGCATGTTTTACCCATGGTTAATGGGTGTGGGTTTCATCTGGGTACTCCGGTTTCCTCCAACAGTCCAAAGGCATGTGCATTAGGCTAATTATCGGTTCCAAATTGCCCCTAGGTGTGTGTGTGTGTGTGTGTGTGTGTGTGTGTGTGTGTGTGTGTGTGTGTGTGCGTGTGAGACCCCTAACCCCACACCTTAAACAGTGTAACATTGCAGAAAGGTCATGGATAAGCATTGCTCATTTGCTTTTAGAGCTTGTGTGTACTGTATGTGTGGGTGTAACTAAGCACGCATGATGCATGCACGAATGCACCTAATTGTTCTGTTTTGCAGAATTTTAAATAAAAGTCACGTCCTCAGCCAATCATTACCGAAGCTCTGACCTCGGTGTTCGTGTCTTTATTTGCATGCCATTAAAGCACGCGTGAGAGAAGCCCAGCAGTAATACCGAATTTAATGACTTGCTGCAGTTACAATCCTGCACCACTGAGTCAGGGGTCATGAAAAATACGAACTGAGGTCTTGCCCTGGAGCTGAAATCAACAAGGCTTTCGGTTGAGTGTATACCAGTTTTATTGAAGCTTTAGAAAGGAGCTGAAAAAATATTTACATGTCCTTCACTCTGATGATGGTTTCCAGGCTACTAAATGGATCACTTTGCGCAAAAAGAGAGGAGCGCGATTCATCCTCTTTAGCCACGGTAATTTGATGTTCTAATTTCTTTCAGGCCCGCTAAGAGTCTTTTAATTATCACCATGCATCAATTATATACACACTCGAGTCTCTAGATGTTTCCATCTCTCTCTCTCTCTCTCTCTCTCTCTCTCTCTCTCTCTCTCTCTCTCTCTCTCTCTCTCTCTTTTTCATAGGAGCAAACTAATTGAACATGTCTCCATTTAATCATAGAGCTCTGCCAGGCACTGCTCTCGCGCAGTCACTCAGGCTACTCATACTGTGCATATTTCTGTGCGACTGAAGATTTATTATCTGGGATGCCATCGGAGAAAATCTGATCGATCAGCTGGATTGATGCACCCTCTGCAGCAGAAGCAGCATGGGGTTTGAGAGTGGTGTATATCTTTTCCCATGGCTGTGTACTGCATGTGGCAGGTCAATCCCCCGTGCAGTGGTTAAAGACGGTCATGTGGTGAGATCAATAAGGCATTCGAACTAACAGTTTGGACTTTTTTTTTCTGATACTCAGATAGTGCTCCTATACTGTGAGCCTATTTAGAACTATAATCAGCGTAATAACAATGACCATCAAATAGATTTATTTAGACCACGCTTAGGTACGAGTCTACCTGAGGTTTTTTTTTTTGTTTTTTTTCTAATTCTGTGTGAGTTAGAATGGTGGTGTATGAGCTTCTATTTTTGGGGTTTCAGTTTTGTTATTCATAATAAATCTTTTTTTTTTATTGCCGCCCATTGTCATGCAAGTCAGCAATACGTCACAGCCAATCAACATTAACTGAGTGACACAGCAGCCTTACTGGGTTTCCTATTCTGGGCATGTGCGGACACTGGACATGACACGGAACAACCATCCAAGCCATGTTCTTTGACTGTGGTGCTCTGCTCAGGAGCTCCACTACAATAATGATATTGATGATCACATAATAATGATCATATTTGGTAGCGCTTTATTGTGCTGCATATGTTCCAGGAATCTTTCAGGTTGGTGGGAAATTAACTAGAACTAGTAGGCTGGTGTGTTATTTTTGAATGCACAGTAAGTAAACACCCTTTGTTTCTGTGATACATCATCATCATCATCATCATCATCAATATTTCACAGACCATACTGGCCATGTGTCCAACCATATGTGTGTGAGTGTGTGTAAGATATATAGATTATTAGTGTCTGTAAACATATTTTTTTCCTGAATTTGACCCAATCTTGGCCATCCCTGAGTGGCAGTGTTCGGAAGAGCAGGTAGAATGTTCTTCTACATTAGCATCCTCTTGAACACACACTGATTCAACACCTGGTATAAAACTGTGACCAGTCAGACGAGAGAAGGTAAACGGCACTGAAGTGATCCACGTTATGGCTTCCAGATGAGAATGAGGGACTTGATTGCTGTCATCAACACCTGCTTTGCTGCTAAGTTTCCTCTCTTTACCTTCTGCATTTCACATCCTTCATGCTTTAATATAGTTCTCTGCATTAAAGTGGCCAGCACTCTTGGTTCGGGATTTTCCGTATAAGGATGCAGAGTGCACTTCATTTTGATTGCATTCAATATTCACACTTGTATTGAAGACTTGAGTTAAGAGTTAAAGAGAAGGAGGTTACTTATACAAGGGTTCAGAGTAGAGAGAGGTTTAACATTTAGTGCACTGCATATTAAACTACATCATATGTTAATAAGGGGGAAGTATTGCCAGTTTGTAAAATATACCCTATAAATTATTCCTTTTCTATTTTATTTTGCATCATGTAAGCATTATACACATTTCCACACATTTCCATTTACAGTCATGCAGCAGCGTTCGATAGCACAGTGCTAGCTGTTGAGTAGATTCATGACCCAGATTTCGAAGAGAAGATGAAAGTGGTTGGGAAACAAAATGCTGACTTTTAGATCTATGGGATTCAGTAGAGAGCCTTGATGCTTATTTTCCCAGATCCGCATGCATGTGCAGGGATTATTTTTGGAAAAAGCGGCATGGCAGGGAGTTATTTGTGGGCGTACGTTTGCCACAAGTGTTTCAGTACAATGCAGAGTCTAAGCTTGGGTTTCATATGAGAAAAGCCACAAATGCAGCTCAGTGCTTTTTATTTAGGATAAATGTGAAGCCCATTAATGGTGTTGAACAGTGAGTTTCAAAGTGAGGCAAATAGCTACACATAGCAGGTTTCCAGGTATCCACTGGGATTCTTAATACACAAGACTTCTTAAGTAAAATGCGTTTTATAGTAAAAACACAATATTTTTGTACTGAATTGAATTGTATCGGGTGGCACGGTGGCGTAGTGGTTAGCACGTCCGCCTCACAGCAAGAAGGCCTAGGTTCGATTCCCAGCTCGGGCGTTTCTGTGTGGATTTTGGATGTTCTTCGAGTGCTTGTGTGGGTTTCCTCCGGGTACTCCGGTTTCCTCCCACAGTCCAAAAACATGCACAGTAGGCTAATTGGCTGTTCCAAATCATCCCTAGGTGTGAGAGTGAATGGTTGTGTGAGTGTTGGCCCTTCGATGGCCTGGCAATCTGTCGAGGGTGTACCCCGTCCTCGACCAGAGTTGGCTGAGATAGGCGCCAGCCTCCCCGTGACCCTAATTAGGATTAAGCGGCTTAGAAAATGAATGAATGAATGAATTGTATTGAATTAGATCATTGGTTTGAATAGTTCTGATGCTATGATTTTTTTTTTTAATGCAGTTCCATCCCAGTGGTACTTTTCAGATAACTTTTTTTAACACAGTAGTGGAAATAACTCACTGTTATGAATGCTATTATAACTATAATTGAGTTCTTACTGTTTGAATTCAGTGGGTTTAATCAAAACCTTGGTGACTCCAAAACCAGTTGATCAATAAATTTTGTCAGTTTTGATCTAATAGCTTCTGCCAGTTGAAAGTTCTGCCCTACCGCCTGTAATAACGAATTAAGCTAATTTGTCACCTGAGGAGCTTAAATACTAAGACGTCTCGACTGCCTCAGCATAACCAATAGTAGAAAGCCCCAAAAGATGGTTACACTTAAGTCAAGGCTTGCTTTAGTGATCTCTCTTATATCTGAAATTCAGTTTTATAAGCGGCCTTAAGGCTTATTCCAAGTTTCTGGCAAGTGATCAATGTTTTGTACTTTTCCTTACTGTGGATTAATAATGTGAAATGTTTACTTTTCATCTTTAAATAAAGATGTAAGCTTGACATCTTTATCAGTGGGTTTTCACATTGATTTTCAGGGGCATAACGTCAAATGGCAGACCTTGGCAAGTCAGTGCTAGAGATTCCTCATGGTACCCAGTGTCTAATTATAACTCGAGACAGGAAATTGAAGGACTGGGGAGAAAAAAGAGAAGAAGAAGAAGAAGAAGAAGAGTAATGCTCAGCATTTACTTTTGCACATTAGTCTTATTGTACTTAACTTGAAATGAAGCTGCATTTTAACTGTAATTAGTAATTTTTCATTGGATGGCATGTTATAGTACAGTACAGTCTGAATTAAGAGCTGATTTTAGATTATGGTGTATAAGAAAAACGAGTTTCTAATTACATCTGGAAAGAAGGTTATGCTTTTGGTTAGGTTTGTGTGTTTTTTAGCAGGATTATGCAAATCCTGGATTAAATTCTGGATTCTGGATTTTTTTAAAGGATTATTTAACAATGGGAGATGTTTTGAAAGTGTGGTTTTACAGCAGCCCCAGTAGGGGTGCTGTATAATTTCAAAAGTGTTATCGGCCTTGGTGGAGGTTTGCACTCTCAGAGTAGTCTTTTTGGTATAAGTTGGTTTACGTTCCATAATATGTTTTGTAGAGTGTTTTTTTTTTTTTTAATGATTGATGTCTAACCAGACTGACAACTTTTAATGATTTTAACACAAGTTTATGCTTCACTGGTTTTTACTAATTAATAATTTACATTATTTCTAGCTCCAGCCATGTCTGTTTGTTTCTCTTGGCACACCAGCGAGGCTATCATGTGTCTAAATACTCTGAATGTACTAACACCTTTTTCTAGTATGTTCTTTTTTGGGTGGCAGAATGGCGTAGTAGTTAGCGTGTTGGCCTCACAGCAAGAAAGTCCTGGGTTCTCGGCAAGGGCGTTTCCGTGTGGAGTTTGCATGTTCTCTACATGCTTGTGTGGGTTTTCTCAGGGTACTCCAGTTTCCTCTGACAGTCCAAAGTCATGCACATTAGGATAATTGGCTGTTCCAAATTGCACGTAGGTGTGAGTGTGAATCGTTGTGTGTGTGTTGCCCTGCGATGGTCTGGTGAGCTGTTCAAGGTGCACCCCGCCTTCTCTCAGTGTCGGCTGAGATAGGCTCCAGCTTCCCCGCGACTCCAGTAGGATTAAGTGGTTCGGCAATGTGAGTGAGTGAGTGATTGAGTGAAGGAATCCTTGTTTGGTTATTCTGAGGCTCCATTTGAGTTATGGAATTCCATGCTGTAAGTGTAGTGTGGTACCTTGTATAATACAGCTGTTAGCGGCTGCTGTCGTTGCTGTTTTTTTTCGTTATGTTAAATATAAGTTAGCGTCTGTAATTTACTCATTCACTGTATGATGCTGTTGTTCATGTCTTTGGTCTTGGTCCTCTCATCTTGTCATTGGCTTCTTTCCTCAATTGTGTTCACATGTTCTTCCTTCATGTCCTTCATTAGTTTTCTTAGTACACCCCAGTGCTTTAAAAAAAAAAAAGTTAATTATTTCCAACTTGTTTTAAGTTTTGTTGTCTACCTTGTTGATCAAATATCGTTTTCTCTGTTTTAATCTTGAATTTCTTCATCATTTTCCTTCCCCTGATATTGCAAGTAAACCTCGTCCATGGAATCTTACACACCTTTTGAGTCTATTATAGGATCTTGTATCAGATCGCAATGGATTCTAGGTCATTTCTTCTCTTGTAGTCTCTACAACTGTTTCTTCTTGATTTAGTTCCTCATGCCACCAAGAGGCTCAGCGAACAAACTTCACTTGAGTGGAACGTTATCCCACTAGGAGAAATGATGAATAGTAGGCCGGGCAATGCTAAAAGCAGTACTGGAATGTGTGGTGAAGCAAAACCAATGATGGAACAGACCGCCCTATATTTTGACATGGACACATTGTGTAGGGAGGAAGCGAGTGTTTGGAGAAAGGAGGTCTAGCTTCCTCTTCTGGATAAAGGAAAATAACCAATTTCCTCAGAGACTGAGAGAACTCATGGAACGGCACAGTTCCTGTCCTGGGACAAGATGGAGTAAAGGTAACCTTCTCTTTTTTTTTTAAATTTTTTTTTTTTTTTTTTTTTAAAAGGTAACCTTCTCTTTATAAGCCATGAAGTGCCATAAGAACCGATTGTTTAAAGGATGTAGGAGAGTAAATACATCTCAGTTTTAAATGAATTCACTCATACTGACTGTTCTTTTGTCTTCTCAGACAAGCCTTGTAGGGGAAATCATGTACGCATGCTTAAAAATACATTAGCATAAATTAAGTGCTTTTGATATCTTAAGATGTAGCTCATATCATGATCCATTTATGGCGTGTTACACTAAGATATCCTGCTGAAACCGGGAGCAACTGATTATACATACATTGGCTTCACATTCCCCAGTAATAATCCCCAACATCCTTGAGTGGCATAATCAGGGGCTTTGCAAGTATATGGTCTCTCAGAATAAACCATTAAGGGTTTGCCTTCATTACGTCCGCCTCGATTCTTAAAATATTTAATGAGCCTATGTGAAGCTCTGCTGATCAGCGTGATTAGTAGGAAAGATCATTTTAAACCAAAGGGGAAAGCAGTTTTCGTTTTCCTGTAGGAACAAGGCCAGTTTTGCAATCAAGACAAGTAAAGGTCTGTTTTATGGGTTCTGAAACACACAGGCTTCATTCGTCAGTCTTATAGTAAAAAACTAAAATTATCCCATATATTTATATTCATATAGGCCATAGGCCATGATTTACATTTAGTGACACCCACAAAACTCGATAGTAGGCAAAGCTCACAGACAGCTACGAAATTGAGACCAAATGGCCAAAGAGCTCCTCCAGCAGTATACAACCTGAAAAATCTGACGGATTGATATTTTTTTCTCATCAAGTAGGCTGATTATGTGTCCAATTAGTTATGTGGCTAAGAAAAATAAGATCGCTTTACCAATCCTTTCAAATGGAAGCAAAAGAGACGGTTGGCTGCCGCTGTAGACAGTAAGAATCCGTTTATTAAAATCGTATGCTGTGTTGCCTTAGGCTAATCTTCCCGCCAACATCCCGTCCAGGTGAGAAATCGAATCTCTTCCAGCTCTGTAGCTCCTGCAACCAACAGAATCCAATTTATGCTGTTAAAATGAAATTCACCCTCTTCCCGGGCCGGCCGCAGACGTCTCTGGGGGAGGAGCAGGGGAGATAGACAGGCGGGGAAGGTAACAAAATGGAAATCTGGGATTGCTGGGGGAATGTTGGGTATAAAGGAAAGCATGAGCAGTGCTTCTTTGTTCATTTTTGGCATTCCTGTTTGGGTACAAATTGTTATATACGTACTTTATACCTGCCATTTGTTAATGCTAATTGGTGTAACCTGATTAAGAGGGTTAAAATCTTGGGTCAAGTAGTTTCTCCTAGTAGGAGAACATATTTAATGTATGTACCCTTTTCCCATTTACCCATACATTTATCTCAGCTTTACCCCACAGCCTCTTGTAGCAGTCGACCTTTCATTGCCTTATTATTGCAATCCATCAGTTTATATTAGAACGGTGCATTAAGTAAAATGTGGCAAATCACACACACAGGGACCCACTTACATATACAGCCCACTATAGCACCAGTCCAGTAGAGTATCTCAATCCACCTCATCAAAAAATGCTTGCAAGATGGTAGATGAGGTATAAATTGCAAATTCCATCTATTCACCAGTAGATCATTAAACTGCAAATGAGCCTACTTCATGGTTTACAAATTACCATTCGTTCTTTCTGTCAGTAGAAGTCATCTATAAAGGTAAGAGTTTAAATCCGTTACATTTGTTTCATGGCCCATTTCTGGAAATTGGCTGAAAACCGAGACATTGCAGGTACTTTACTTCTCAAGGTGAAACAAGAACAAATCCGCAAAGAAAGCCTGCACGCGATACAGCCTCTGGCTAACTTGAAAACAGAGAAAGCCTTGGAGGCTGACTAGCAAAAGGAATTACCTACTCCCAGTGTGATTCGTCTCTTATTGTGGATCACGGGGAGGCTCTGAGCCCTCTGTGACTAATGGACAGATGTTTCAGCCTTTCCATTTATGCCGTGGGAGATGTTTCCTCAAACACCTGGAATGGCTCCTACGACACCCAAGAATTTAGCTTAAGATGAAGAGGATGGTGTTCTACTATGCTGAGTTGATAGTTTACAGAAAATACAGATATATTGTCTGTATCACAAAAAAAACAACAACTAAATATGTGCACGTTTTCCCTGCAGTGGTCTGGTGAGCTGTTCAGGGTGTTCCCCGCCTTTCCCCAGTGTTGGCTGAGATAGGCTTCAGCCTTCCTGCGAACCTTATAGTAGGATTAAGCAGCTTTGGCAAATGAGTGAGTGAGTGAGTGAGTACCATTAGCTAGAATACAACAGGATACATGTTGGCTCAGTGGTTAGCTCTGTTGCAACACAGCGAGAAGGTTCAGGTTAGAATTTCAGCTAAGGGCCTTTCTGTGTAGACATGGCATGTTCTTGTGTAGGTTGTCTCAGGCTTCCGCAAACAGTTGCCAACGTTTGAAAATGGTTGTAACACATGCCGCGAAAGTTATTTTTGGTTCGCCAAGTAGTGAACATTAGCAGCTGGTTTGCAACTGGGTCCATCAATAGGGCTAAAAGTGGTTCAGTTCCAAGATTCGCCTGACATTCGCCAAGTATTTCACCAGGAGTTGGCAAAATGTCCTGAACGTTCCCAAACAGTGGCAAAAGATTGGCTGATAGTTTGCTGTCGCTGACGTTTGCTAACAGACGATAATGTTTGCCAACTGTCTTGCGCAAACACTTTCAAAAACATCCGCGCAAAGGTTGCTAATTGTCGCTAAACGTCCCTAAATATACCCTGGATTTTCGCTAACATCCGAAAAGTTGCCAGATCAAAAAATCACAACATTCATTAGCATTCGCCGCTCTGTGAGATACTAGCCTTAAGAATTAAAACTCAATTTTATTTAGTTTAATTATAATTGATTAATCCAATCTGATCAGCATTGATATATGAAGAATAAGATTATGACCACCGGAATTGCATTAAACCACTATATGTGGAGTATCTGCCGTAGAACACAGAATATTAGTAGGGGTGTGGCATTGGGTGGGGCGGTGTGTGTTTGTGTGTTTGTGTGTTTGTGTGTTTGTGTGTGTGTGTGTGTGTGTGTGTGTGTGTGTGTGTGTGTGCATTGGGGGGTTGGTGATGGAAGGCCTGTGTCCCAGTAGAGTTTTATGCCACGCTTGCTCTCATGAAGGCTGTTCTCACACTGATACATCGTTTGATGGAAACAGTTCGTCTCCCTAGACAACCCAACCTGAGGAGCTCACCATCTGGGCTTCTCCATCTGCAGGCGAAGTGAAAGTGCTGATGTGTGGAGTTGTTGTTTAGTCTCGTTTGGTTTTTCTGTGTGTCTGAAATAAAGGTTTGAAAAATGCCCCTTATTGGGTCTTTCCTTCACTCAGCCGTATAAAGGGTTTATAAATCTACAAGGAACTGTTTTATTTCTGTGCTATTTTTTTATAAGGACACACTTTACGGTATGAGAATACTGTATACACGCCTGTATTTTATTATCTTTTATTCTAGTGCACCTCACACATACTTTCAGTGGTGCTATCTTTCATTTCTTCTTTTCTCTCTCAGCCCTTGAACAGTGCCCTTATCACTTTTGATTTACTACTCAATGTTTCTGGTTTTGCTGAATTGGCAGCGGCTTTCGGAGAACAAAGGAGCCAGATGGGATATTCCCCAACCCCTGGTTTTTATCATTATTTAGATATTCAACTGGGATAAAATGAACCATGTATTCATTCATATCCATCTCGATTCTAATAGTTTTTGTCTTATAGTATATTGTGACAGCCAAGAGGCTCAGTAAAATGGTACTGTCTTTGTTAATTTGATTTATTTCTTTATTTTTATTTTTTACAATATTACAATAAATGTATGTAATAAATAATAGTAATATTGTTAGTTTTCCAAAAAGTCATTATTGTCCAACCTAAATTTAGAAATTAAGATAGTGTTTAAAAAACAATCTAACCAACGAATTATTTATTATTATTATTATTATTACTCTCCTATTCCTCACCCATGATGCATTGGGTCACCTTCATGGTTTCCTTTGCACTGTATGTTTTTACCTGAGAGGGTTGCAAGCCCCCTGCTGAACCAGTTCTCTAGGACAAAGACCCATTTACACTAGCATTTATACCTGGGGCAATTTTAGAATAGCTGGTTAGTCGAATGTGGTAATCTTTGGACTGTGGGAGGAAACCGGAGCACCCAGAGGATACCTGCCTGGTCACAGGGAGAACATGCAAACTCCACACAGAAATGCCACTGCGGACATCAGGACCTTCTTCCTGTGAGGCACAAGTTCTAACCACTACGTCACTGTTCCCCCAATTAAAATAAATAGATATGTATATTTAAATAAGTCATGTTTTTATACTTAATGATATAAGCTGCTGGTAGATAGATAGATAGATAGATAGATAGATAGATAGATAGATAGATAGATAGATAGATAGATAGATAGATAGATA
>JBCNYH010000005.1:19287595-19298881 GCA_039654325.1 Tandanus tandanus
ATATCTATATACACACACACAAGCTGCTCAGCTCTGAAGCAGCTCAGAAAATTAAATAAATATAAAGTAAAAGAATCAAGGGAAACAGATCCTAGCTCTGGGTAAAAATGACCTTTGTTAGTTTTCTCATCGTGGTTCTCTCAATTTAACCACATTATCACTGACAGTGAAGCCATGTGCTGTCATAAATAAAGGTACCTGGGCTGGTACCAACAATGGTAAATCTTCCTTAACTTTAGGTATCTTTAAAGTAAAAATGTGAATAATGACCTTAATGACCTTCACATATATGTACACCACATGTAGTTTTTTTGGGCTACAGATAATGGTCCAAAGTGGTAACTTGATGGTACCACCCCAGTGAGAAGAAAGAACAGTCTATTCCTGCAAGCCTTATTCATTCCTTAAGTCATTCGTAGCTTTATTTCGGAGATTTTTTCCCCCTAGTTCCTTGTTCCAACCAACCTTAAAATGCATGACTATAAAGTTTGGAAGTGGCATGAGTGTATCAGTTTTTATTGGTGCCTAAATCTTGAAGAACTGCAGTTATAAGTAGAACATGAAACATTATGTTTCAGTGTTACACAAAATTACATCACTCTGTTCCTTTTCCTGTAACTGATCTTAGGATACCATCTTAGTAACACATTTCATGAGATTTATCAAGATTAAAGGAGACAGACGCCCACACAAGCAGAGAGAACTATACTGTAGATAAAAAACAAAGACAAGTAGAAAAAAAAAAAAAAACACATGTCAGAGAGAAACTTCTGTTTGTTTCTGGAATCAGCATCCAAAGAGGTAGGTGATCATGTGAGTGGTGACAGCATTAGCTTTTTAGATAAAGACGCAACGTGATCAATGATTTAATCAGTTTAAAGCTGCAGTGCGGAATGATTTTGTTAGTAATTAAAATGGTGTTATTGATCCACTGGGGAAAATTATTCCAAAAAAACACACACTTTGACTGGAAAGCTACAAAATTGGACCTGTCTAATTCTAATAAGGTCACAGGGAGGCTGGTGCCTATCTCAGCCAATACTGGGGGAAGGCGGAGTACACCCTGAACAACTTGCCAGAGTATTGCAGGGCCAACACACACACACACACACACACACACACACACACACACACACACACACACACACACACACTCAGTCTGAATGTGTTAGAAATCTCACTCCTCTTGTGAGGCCGAGAGCTCAGTGACCCGTGTCTTTCCAGCCACACGTGACAGGATCTCAAATCTTTAGAGGATTGCGTTCACTGTTGTTGACCACCACAAAGAGACCGTCCCGCCTCCTGCAACCGAAAAAAAAATTGGAATCGCTTCCGCAAACAGAGCTTGTCATTAGTCATCTATTAGCTTCATAATTAGCAATCAAGCCTTCAGAATGAAAAGCTCGGGGGAGGTCTCATCTTTCCCCCCAAGATGTTCCTCCTGTGGTTTTGTGTTCCGAATTAATAATGTAGCGTGTCGCTCTTTTGTCTGCTGCAAGAAAACTACTGCTTTCCACATTATTTATGAAGCGATTTATAAAAACTTGCAACAGTCGTCTTTCTTACTCGGTGAAGAAACCTCCAGCTGCGACTGTTGTGCTGATTTGCATCCCATAGTGTCTCTTTGATTGCAGTTGCTGTGATTTTTGTTGTTAATGTAGTGTGTGTGCTCGAGTGTGTACGTCCATCTGCACTTCATTAGCGAAATGTTGGGAGACGTGGGTTAAGTAGCTCACTGTTCTTTCTCTGCCCGTGACGGGACGCGCCGTAATGTACGGCATCGTCATGGGAACGGTTTCTCCCTTGGTCGCACAGTCGATGTGTGTGTTTAGAGCCACTCCTTGGTCTTCAACTGTCTCGGCTTGTATCTGTATTGAAGGGAGAAAGAGGGGATCACAGGGACTAGAAAATACATCAGTCCCACCTTTTCTCACTATTTTGACACTAATCTTTTCTTCCTCCCCGTGTTGTTCTTTGTGGAAGCACCGGCGGTGTCTGTGAGCGGACTCAGTAGACCGCTGCCAGAGCTATTAACAACACATGGGTACACTCCAGTGCCATTTGAATATGAATTAAGAGTGTGTGTAGATCAGACGTTAGAAACTGGGGACACTGACATCATAATAAAAGCTGTGCCAGATTTTAATTTCCATGATCCATAATAGCTCAGATGATGTTTATTATACAGACTGTGAGTTAAGTTAGGAATAATGCATGACCGGTCATGCTATAATAAGTTAGTGTGATGCTGTTACTATCCTCACTCACTCACTCACTCACTCACTCACTCACTCACTCATTTGCCGAACCGCTTAATCCTGTTAGGGTCGCAGGGAGGTTGGTGCCCATCTCTTATACCCTGAACAGCTCACCAGACCATCACAAGGCCACCACACACACACACACACAACCATTCACACTCGCATCCATGCGTAGGGGCAATTTGGAACAGCCAATTAGCCTAATGTGCATGTCTTAGGACTGTTGGAGGAAACTGGAGTACCCATGCAAACACAGTAAGAACCTGAAAACTCCACACAGAACCGTCCTTCTTGCTGTGAAGCGGACATGCTAATCACTACGCAGCCATGCCGCCCTAGTGAGTGTAAATTTAAAATATAAGAATGGGTAATACAGGTGAAGACACAGGTCTCAGGTGGGAACACTAAGACAGGTTTTACAGCTGTGTGAGTGTGTGTGTGCGCTGGAGGCAGTGTGTTAGTATTGTCTGTGACTGATTGCCCCCCTGAGAGCTGAAGGACAAAGTATGTTTCCCCTCCCGAGTCATTAAGAAGCTGTGTGCTGAGCGTTGAGGGGGATTAATGACAGCCAGGCAGTAATTGAGGTGTGTGTGTGTGTGTGTGTGTGTGTGTGTGTGTGTGTGTGTGTGTGTGTGTGTTGTGTCTACTGGCAGATTGGTTGTTTGGTCTATTTCTTAAATCAAATAATAACACATTTTCAAAGAAATCATGTCTGTTTCACACTTTGCCACAAGTACTCAAGTTATTCATGAGGTTAGGGACAAAGTAATAATAATAATTTCAGTCGAGATGAATTTTCCATTAAATTAACATTAGTTGGTGTGTGTGTGTTTGGGAATCCTTAACATGTGAGGTCTTGTTATTGACCAAATTAAATCTGAGCGTAATGGAATATGCAAATGAACAGCCTCCACATGCAGACAGCTTCATCACCCCTCATATTTTCCTCTCCGCTCCAAAATATGTGACACCCTATTTGTTCTTGTAAAGATTATCCTGCAGGTGTAAATATGTTTTCAAGCATCATATCCGAAACATGATTATCCCAAATATTGCTTAAAGCGACGTTTAAACAAGGAGATTGGGGCAGGACGGAGTAGATCATATAGACTGTTTACATGTGGTTAACCCCTCTGGGTCTTTGTGAATACTGCCTGAGCAGCTTGGTGGACCTTGTGGACCTTCTAGACACTTGGGATTAGAGGGGTCGTGTGTGTTGCTAAATGGATTTCCCAGGTGTCCAGGACAGATCCAACTAGTCCTGAGAGAATAGCGTTGTGCTTCTTAATGGTGGATCATTAAAGCTTTGGTTACAGAGATGTATATTTGACAGAGTGGAGACTATGAAGTGCAGATGGTGAGTATGTGATATACACCGATCAGCCATAACAATATGTATAAACTGTATGTATGTGTGTACGGTTCCGTTCCAGGAGCTACCCATCAATGTTCGTCTCGCCTTCACTGTCTGTACTGGACAAATCCTCCTGGTTAACTGTTTGGCTTGTAAAATCGTGATCTCATGCGTCAAACTTATGCAAAATAAATAAACACAATCCCTAACGAGAGCCACTCCACTTCCAAAATCGTTGGGACGCTGTGTAACATGTAACAAAAAAACAAAAAACAATGCAATGATTTGCAAATCTCATAAACCTACATTTTATTCGAATAGAATCTAGAAAAGGCGGCACAATGGCGCACTGATTCGCACGTCCACCTCACAGCAGGTAGGCCTGGGTTCGATTCCCAGGTTCGGGCGTTTTTGTGTGGAGTTTGCATGTTCTCCTCATGCTTGCGTGGGTTTCCTCCAGGTACTCCGGTTTCCTCCGACAGTCCAAAAACATGCACAGTAGGCTAATTGGCTGTTCCAAATCGCCCCTAGGTGTGAGAGTGAGTGTGAATGGTTGTGCGTGTTGGCCCTGCGATGGCCTGGCGAGCTGTCCAGGGTGTACCTTAATGCCTGGACTGGTGTTTTCATTATAGCACTGTAACCAGGATGGACTCGTGTAAAACCTGTCAAGGCGGACTGTTTAAGGTTGATAGCAAAGAAAAACAGGAAGAAAATTACTATATTTACCAAATTGGCCTAATTGTGCAGCTTCGTGTAGTCGTAATCACACTATTCATCAGGAAAACTGAGCTCCGGCGGTTGATTCTGATTGCACAGTGGTATTCATGCCACGTTGCGTCTGCTGATGTTGGCTGTCTCCATCTCCTTCCTCTACCTTGGCAGGGCTGTGATGATAGAGCCTGGGTGTTTTTCTTTTCTTTTTTTTTTATATCCTACAATTTTAATAGACCACCACATGTCTGTTAGTTGATCACTAGACTATAAGAGGCAGGTGTTTGGCTTTGTAATGACCTCCAGACCAGACACAATGGCCATCACATGCAGAAGTCTGGCATTGTGGGCACGACATCAAGGACTTCAGTGTGTCTAATTAATTGGGTTTCGGATACGGCTCTTGATTTGGCTCACTCTGAGGTAATGCAGTGTGTACCGTCCTTTAAAAATAAACCTTCAGATTTTATTTGCATAAAAAGTATATTATTCACATATTAAGGCGGCACGGTGGTGTAGTAGTTAGCACATCTGCCTCACACCAAGAAGGTCCTGGGTTCGATTTCAGTGTTTCTATGTGGAGTTTGTATGTTCTCCCCATGCCAGCGTGCTCCGTTTTCCCTTTTACAGTCCAAAAACAAGCACAGTAGGTTAGGCTGTTCCAAACTGCCTCTAGGGATGAATATGAGTGTCAGTGGTTGTGTGTGTTGGCCCTGCATTGGTCTGGAGAGCCGGAGAGCTGTTCAGGGTGTACCTCACCTTCGCCCAGTGTCGGCTGAGATAGGTTCCAGCCTCTCTGTGACTCTGTGGCAAGTTATTGAGTAAGTTTTAAATGTTTTCAGATATAAATGTAGGTAGAATTATACTGCCGCTGGTAAAAATACTGTTGATTTGTAAGAAAACAAACCCCCGGTGAGCTTATTTTAATTATCTATTTATTTACATCTAATAATCTAACTTATAATGAATCCCACATGGCCTCATTATTCATTCATTCATTCATTAATCCTAATTAGGGTCACGGGGAGGCTGACGCTCATCTCAGCCAACTCAGGGCGAGGGCATGGTACACCCCGGACAGCTCGCCAGGCCATCGCAGGGCCAACACGCACAACCATTCTCACTGACACTCACACCTATGGGTGATTTCGAACAGCCAATTAGCCTTTGCATGTTTTTATATTTTTGGGGGGTGAGGGTGGGGTGGGGGGTATGGTTTGCGTGAATGAAGCACATTTGCTCGAGTTTAAGTGAGTATCTTGGAGACAGTGAAAATTTATTTCAATCCTAAAATGGATCTAGACATATTCATGTGTGTTTGTCTACATATCTGTGTTTGGAAGTGTAAATCTATTCTCTGTCTTGTTATCTAGTGGGAAATAGAGGGCAGGGATATCGTGCTGGTCCAGCTGGCACTGGCTTATAAACACACGAGCATATACACACACAGATGAGTACACACCATGATTCTGGATGCAGAAGTGTGATAACAGTTCAGTTCATTGAATTAAATATTGGAAACATTACCAGTGTCAATTACAACAAAAGACAGAAAGAAAAGTGGGGGGAAGGAATAAAAATCATAAAATGTCATTAAAAAAATGTTATAATTAGTGATGAGGTGAAAGCTGTCTTTTTTCTGTTTGGTCCAACTAGGTTAAACGCTCCTGTGTTTTTCTGTGTGTGTGTGTGCGTGTGTGTGTGTGTGTGTGTGTTACAGCCAAGTAATATATTGTATTTCTTATTTAAGCCCTTAGGCAAGCTAATTTTCACTGAGGGCCACGTCACTAAATTTTGAGGTCATCGAGGGCCAAATAATCACTCAACATCTTTTCAAAAAGGGCAACCATGAAATCTGCATGGCCATATTATTTGTTTACACATTTGTCCTGTCAGAAAAGGAAAGCGACATTGAGAAGCTAGCTTGCAGTCTTTCCTGAATCATGAATGGCTCGCTGTTTACTTGAAATAGGTCGGCTCCACCTAGTGGATGTATGATGAATTATGTTTCAGGGTAATAGATGATGCTAAGAATGTACGATAATCATATTCTTTAAAAGCTCTTGCAGGCCACATAAAATGAGTTGGCAGGGTGGATTTGGCCCCGCGGGCATTGAGTTTGTCACAATCATAGAGTCATAATGAGAGGAGTCATACAAATTTTCCCTTAAGCTAGTATCTCACAGAGCGGCGAATGCTGACAAACGTAGCAAATTTCGGGTTTTGTCAGGGTTCGTAAAAGGTTGCTAAACAGTTTGCAACAGCTTTTAGGGTCGCAAACAGTTTTTGTAGAATTTATTTTTCCACAAACAGTTGCAAAACATATATAAGCGTTTGCAAACGGTTGTAACATGGGTCACTGAATCTATTTTTGGTTCGCCAAGTAGTGAACACAGTGCTGGGGAGGGTTAGCTCACCTTTTGTATAGGGTTGGGTACATCAATCATTCTTTTTATTCTTCTTTTACTTCCTCTTCTTTCCTTCCCTTGCAACAGCAGCCAGACAAAGCAGTTGAAGGGCTGAGAACCAGAGTGGTCTAACCAACAGAAAGCTCTTTGAGAAAAAGGGACAGGGATAGACGGGATAAAAAAATAAATAAATCAGGGATAATGCTTACGATATGATTCAAGGTCATGAGGAAGATGAAGGGACCATTCTGGCACACGTATACCTTATCCACATCTGTCAAAATATGACCTTATCTCATTTTTCAGTTTTTGTGGGTTAGACCACTGTGGTTCTTAACCCTTCAATTCTTCCTCAAGGGCAGCAGTACATTGGGCTTCTTCCTAACAGAAATCCCAGAAATCCAGCAGTGTTTCACAAACACTTCTGCAAACATTAGCAGGAATGTTGCTAATTGTCGCTAAACACTGATTTTCATCAACAAGAAAAGTTGGCAAATTCAAAATTCGCTACGTTTATCAGCAGTAGCCAAATGGTTAAAGAAGCGGCTTTGGGACCGAAAGGTCGCTGGTTCAATTCCCAAACCAGCAGGAAAAAAGTGTGGTGGTGGGGGAGTGAGCTGCACCTTCCCTTCCTCCACATTCATGGCTGAAGTGCCCTTGAGCAAGGCAACTAACCCCCAACTGCTTTAGACATTAAGTCGTAATAACTTTACCTTAATGTGAGATTTTTCAGCAATACATAAAAAGTGAGTTAAAATCCTGATTTCTTTTCTCATGCAGAACGGCGCAGATTACGACTACCTAGTTCGGCAGAACTCAGAGCTGCTGAGAGCACTGGAGGACCTGGAGAAGACCGTGTCCACACTCCGAGAGGAGAACAGCCTCCTGGTAAGTGCGACCTGCAGCTGATCCTAGAGCAGTTTGAACACTTCCGTCAGGATGGATCTCCAAGCGTTATTTTAGCCAGTTGGGAAATAAATGACTTTATTTCCTGTTCCATGTCTCTGTGATTGCCCTGTTTATCTTTCCCTTTTATCTCCCTCTTGTACTCTCTTTATCCCTCAGCGGAAGAGCAGTTGTCCTGAGACGGAGGACAAAGTGAAGAGGCTGAGAAAGAAAAATGCCGAGCTGGCTGTTATCGCTAAGCGTCTGGAGGAGAGGGCGCACAAATTACAGGAGGCCAATCTGAAAGTGGTAAATCACACACACACACATGCTCACACACACACACACACACACGCCCCTAGAAAAAGCTGAAGAGGTTAAAAAAGTCATCTGTTCCAGTTCTGAATAGTGTACTATCCAAAAATAGTCCTTACACCTTAAATTGGGACACTACCATTTGGAAGTTCTCTGATCTCTAAGGTCTATAGTTGTAATGTAGGGCAGCGGTGTCTTAGTGGTTACGGCTCTGGGTTACTGATCCATAGGTCGGTGGTTCAAGCCCCAGTGCCACCAAGCTGCCACTGTTGGACCCTTGAGCAAGGCCCTTAACCCTCAGTTGCCTAGTTGTATAAAATAATGACAAATGTAAGTCACTCTGGAAAAGGGTGTCTGCAAATGCCATAAATATAAAGATTTAGGCACTGCCTAAAAGCGGAGCTCCGAAAAAAGTAACTTGTCCTGATACAAGTTGATGACATGATATTATGTAGCATAAAATTGCTTTGCACAACAAACATGCCAATTCAGGGACAATTTTTTTGCCAGCTTAAAAAACGAATATACCTACTGCATGTGGCACATAGATTTCTGTTTACGATTTTTAAAAAGTGTATTTTATTTTATTAAAAAAGAGTATTTTATTTTATGGCTTGAAACAAGTAAGAGTTTGGAGGGGAAGAAGTTTAGAAGTAGAAGAAGTTACTGTCACTCAGACATTCATTCCCATTATGACGTAATAACACCACAGGGTTCCCACGTGTACACGTACGGACGGACACAATGTTTGCGACACAAAAAATCAGATTGATCGTATACCAATTTCTCATAAGTAGGGTGCTGTGCTATAATGTGGTGACATCCAGTTTGCTCTTTTTGAGAGGATCTTATTACATGCATTTGTAATTAATGAACCTGATCCAAATAATTAAGACTGAGCACAGGAGCAGTGTGTGTGTGTGTGTGTGTGTGTGTGTGTGTGTGTGTGTGTGTGTGTGTGTGTGTTGGACTGTAACTGTAATCGAATTCACCAAGAGGACCAGAGTTCTAGCACTTAAAAGTAGAGAAAAAAACACAAGCTAACAGCTAAACAGCCCAAACAAACCCATGCACTCTTCTATATGTCCTCGTTTCTTTTATTCTGAGACTTGTGACATCTGCACATTGATTTGTTTCCCAGCACAAGCGCTCCCAGCTGAGCGGAGACTGCCGCTTCTCAGTCGTGTGTTCTTTAATGAACAGGAGTACGATGTGCCTGAAAGGCACTGTTACTTTCCCAATTACAACCCAAAGCACAGATTTATTAATCATAGCTAGTTATAAAGGCATTGAATCATTTAACATTACACATGAGTCATTCTTATCAACTAAGTAAATAAAGGCTGTGTGTTAATATTAGCTGTTATTTCATAGAGCGTTTAATTTCATGGGTGACTAAGGAGTCAGGGTCGGCTGGCGTAAACTGAAATCCATCACCGTCTTTCACAGATTGGGTTTCATTTTTTGGCATCCAATCAGATTATTTGCTGTTAAGAAAGGAACCAGGCCAGGAGCCCATGAGAGCTAACTGGCCAACACTCATGGACCTCTGAGTGAGTTGCACCGTCTTGTGATAGGGAAAAACTCAACGATGAATAAAAATTGGGTCTGACTACTTTAGGGAGATCAGGGCAAACAACCCCCATCCCCCCCGATGCTGCGATTTTACTGTGGGAGTGATGGACAGAATTAGAAAGGAATATGTTAGAGAGACAGCACAGGTAGAAGTGTTTGGGGATAAAGTGAGAGAGAACAGATTGAGATGGTATGAGCATTTGCCGAGGATGTACAAAGGGTATATTGGTAGAAGAATGTTGATCCTGGTGGGAGGAGAAGAGGAAGGCCGAAGAGGCGATGTATGGATGTGGTGAAGGAGGACGTGCATGTGATTGGAAGGATGCAGAGGACAGAGCGAGATGGTGAATGATGATTCGTTTAGCAGACCCCTAACAGGACCAGCTAAAGGAAGAAGAAGAAGAATGGTATAAAGAGGTGGGGCCTTGGCTGATTTCTTTCTAGCCCAGATTCAAGATTCATGCCACTGATCAGTGAAATGCCCCCTCAGATTTATTTATTGACTACATTTAGACTATGTGACTACACTTTGCTGATTATTTCTCAACATATGTCTGGAGAGCAAGAGGATATTTTCCTACTCCGAAATGAGCAAAAATTAAAGGGTGCCTGTGGTGCGTTTGTATTACTAGTTCTTTAAAACAATCACGTTATGACAGCAGTGGTTTCGCAACGCAATGTCAGACCTTGCCATTACTATTACTACTAGGTATGCGCAACGACATGTTACCTTCTTCATTGGCTGTTCCAGCCCTGATAGTGACACGAATTCGTGGTTTTGTATTATTGGCTGGGCTGCATGCAGCAGACACCAGTCTAAGATAACACATTATCGGCCAGGGCTGAGCTGTGTCGCCAGGAAAATGGCGGAGTGCAAAGCATACGACTGCGCAGAAGTATAACATAACATCGGCACAGGCCGTACTCTGAAAAAGTTTCATTTCGGACACAATTCAGTAGTCTGTGAAGACCATTTCAAGCCGACCTGCTATCGTTGTGACCTCCAGGCAGAACTACTTGGCACGAAGCCCAAGCTTTTACTCCTAAAACCAGACGCTGTTGTTGGGGAATTTCTTCATAAAAAGTCAAAGAACGACAACGGATGGGAGCAGTGCCTCACAAAAAGGAACCAGTAAAAGCTAAGAGCCTTTAGTATTCGGGGAGTTTTATCACCTAAAATGTC
This sequence comes from Tandanus tandanus, assembly GCA_039654325.1. Taxonomy (NCBI): domain Eukaryota; kingdom Metazoa; phylum Chordata; class Actinopteri; order Siluriformes; family Plotosidae; genus Tandanus; species Tandanus tandanus. Next base: position 19,298,288 of record JBCNYH010000005.1, read on the forward strand.
GCTCGCTGCTTGTGTACTTGCGCTGGACGACCCGGCCCAACGAGTTCACGTCACTTCCGGGAAAAAATGGTTGTTCCGCATTGGTTCAGCCCCTGCTAGTAATCCACTTTACGATCTTTTATGTTAAAATAAACTCTGTATCAACACATTACATTACGCACGAATGCTGTAAGGATGACCAATACCGCTACTCTTTAAGCAACTTTTTCTTCTTGTTTTCTATACTGTGACACAGCCCAGCTCACCTCTTTAAATACTTTATCATTCCCCCACCACAAACATGCCTTTGGAGGAGAAAACAGAAAACGACAGACATTGAGCAAACAAAGTACAAATGACACAAAAGTCCTTGTCAAGCTATTGATGGTAAATTTAAGCTTTCGGTCAAATACCATGACCAGCCTTCACTGCAGGGGCTGGACACCTCTGTCCCCTGTGTGTGTGCGTGCGTGCGTGCGTGCGTGTGTGTGTGTGTGGAGAGAGAGAGGGAGAGACCTGAGAGAGGTGTGATGAAAGAAGTGTGTGTGTGTGTGTGTGTGTGTGTGTGTGTGTGTGTGTGTGTGTGTGTTTGTGTGTGTGTGTGTGTGTGTGTGT
>JBCNYH010000005.1:19303794-19322527 GCA_039654325.1 Tandanus tandanus
AAATTCTTAATTTTTTTATTTTTTTGCCTATTACTATTCCATAATCTATTTTGATTTTGTCTTGGATGCCCCCTGGTGGACAAATTCTGCCACTACTTATGCCACTACACAAATACTGTATACATAGCTATACAGTATATTCGGCTTCAGAGAGCCAGGCCTGTATTTATAAATCATGGTTAATTAATGTTTACATTTATTTCTAAACACTCCCTGCATACCTTGCCAATTATTCTTTAACATATTTTCACAAGAGTATGCTTTAAGACATATCACTGAATAATAACTAAATAATAACTTTAAGGTGTTCAGTATAATCTGAGCAATTATCTTTTAAATCAGCAGCAAACCCCACCTTTATACTCAACATGTCCGTTTTGTAAGGAGGATCTTGAAGGTCCTCTGTACAGACTGCATGACTCAGCTTTTCCCACAGGAACAGGGAAGGAGGACTAATGACGTGTATCAGAGGGAACGTATAAGTGTGATGGCTAGTCGTTTCCTGAGAAACATAAGTTGTGCCAGTGGATAGAAATATACCTGTATGAAGATAAGGATGGTCTGAAGATCACTGATACATCACTGACACACTTCTCAATCATGATCCCACAGTCTGACTTAAATTGTACTCTGTACTGCTGGGTCATGCTTACATTAGTATCACTTGACACATTGATTTTTCTCCTTTCCTTTCTCTATCTATCTATCTGTCTGTCTCTCTGTCTGTCTCTCGGCAGGGTGGTCCTGGTCCGGCAGGGGCCGGGGAGTTTGAGCGGTTGCTGAAGGAATCTCAGAAGGAGGTCCTGCGTCTGCAGAGGCAGCTCTCGGTCAGCTCGGCTCGGGATCAGAGCTCTGCTGGAGCAACCGAGAAAGAACGAGAAGAGGCAAGAAAGGTTTTTTTTTACTTTACAGCGCCCCCGTGTGGCTCCTCATAGCACAGTTTAGGTCCTAAAGGGGCCCCAGTGTGAAGTTATTATACCCCTTCTGATGGATTTGTGTACCATTTTACACACATCACTTTGTGCTGCAAGTGGCCAGTCATTAAGTGATGTAGCTTTCTTAAACTGCACAAGATATTTAAAATACTTTGATTGAGTGTCGGCATGGGGGTGTAGTGATTAACACGTCCGCCTCGCAGCAAGAAGGTCCTGGGTTGGAGTTCCAGGCTCGGCGAGGACGTTTTTGTGTGGAGTTCGCATGTTCTCCTCCTGTTTGCGTGGGTTTCCTTCAGGTACTCCGGTTTCCTCCAACAATCCAAAGACATGCACATTGGGCTAATTGGCTGTTCAAAATATAATGATAGAGCATGCCTAAAAGCGGAGCCCCCATATGAGTTCCGTTGCTTAACACGTTTTTGGTGGGAACTCTCCCTCATACACGTATCCTATGTATATAAAGATTAATTCATTTTAATAACTTGTTTACAGAAAGGAACAAAAACGAGGGAACCAAACACGCAATCTTAGATCTCGACATGAAAAGTACACCATTTATAAACTGTAGCTTTAGAGAACATTTCAATAGCACAAGAATATCGTTAGTTGTTTTTTTATTCCACATCATTAACGATGATGTCACGTGACCTGAGTGTCATACGCTTCTTGTTCTCTATGTTACTCTATCCCAGAATTATTATTATTATTTTTTTTTTTTTAAGTTTTTTTCCTTTTTCGAGGTATATAAGATTTTCAGAGAATAACACAGGGTTCCCATGTGTACACGTTCGCTAGAGGGACGGATGGACGGACAGACGTACGCTATAGGTTTTTTCGATGTTCCAAAAGCAACTCGATGGTTAGACCCTTTTTCCTTATCAGGGGTGCTCTGCTCACACGGCGCTTTGCCATTTTGCCCTTAGGTTTTAACCCCTCTAGCTAAACTTTAACCAATGAACTGAGACTGTTACTTGCAGAGATCAAACATAGCGAGCCGTATAATTCCACCCTGTGCTGTGTATCATGACAATAGAGACATATATACCTTCTCTAAAGGAATTGATGGCCCTGAGGCTTTCACTCAGATAAATCTGTCCTTACATCCAGCAAATACTGTTAGGTGAAATTGGGTTGAAGAGTAATATGTGTGTTACCCAATTTACTGACTTTACTTTTCACTTTGGCTCATCCCTACTGTCTGTGTAAAGCCTGGATGAGAATGACAGCACTGGTAATCTGGTCATCTGTGACGGACACGCATGCACACACACACTCATGCCTTGTGCAGAAAGGGGCCAGGTTGCATGTACTTTAATCCCCTGTGACAATGGAATGGTATGGTCCAATAATCCCCTGGCTGTTGCAGTGGTAGCGGTGACAAGGTTTTGGATGGTTTGGACTCTGAAACTGGTGTCCAAACAAAACAAGTGACCAACTCTACTTACGCATGGTCTGACTTTCTCTCTAACCTCTCAGCAGGCAGACAAGGTGGTATGTGTGTGTGTGTGTATGTGTGTGTGTGTGTGTGTGTGTGTTGTGTATGTCACTGGTTTGCATTGTCAGTTGCATGTTGTATACGTAGTTGGTGTTAGCATTATGTCAGAATACGTGTTGTGTGCATGCTAGCCATGTTTGTTTTAACATGAATGATGCATCATTAGTGTGAGATTTCTTAAGTCCCATTGATGCGGTATTTGCTCCTCTTTACGTGGATTTATCTTCAAGGCCATATAAATTTTCAGTGATTTCTGTGGATGTGCGTGTGTGTATAGGAAGTCTGTTTCTCCGGAAAGTACACTGAATTCTGCAGTGATGGACTCAATCTCTGTTGTATAAACCACAGAGATTTTGAGCTTAGCGAGATCTGGGGAATTTGTACACCGAGACGTGACGTGAATCTACAGACTGCATGCAGCAGTCAGTACCAGCACATCGATTTGTATTCAAAAAGGGAAAAGGCACACCCGGGCCAATCCATTAAGGTGCTTTTAAAAGGAGTGATCCGGTTACCTGTTTCGGTTGTCTACAGGGATTACTGCAATGTGCTTATGGCAAATGAGGCCTACTGCATCTGATCTACCGGCCTTAGCACTACTCCCTATAACGGGTTAGCTAGCACAGTTAGCCTAGCCGACTCTTAGATCAACTGTTAAACAGAGTTCGTACCGGACTGGACTGGGAGCCGGAGTTAAAGGCTTAGACATTTACCACCTTCTGTATTATCAAACCATCCTATGATGTGCTAACATGCCATCCTTGAGTTTAGCTTCCAGCCTAAATAATACGTCCATGGAGAGAGAAAGAGAGAGCGGGCAGATGAAAATGAACTTGCTAAAGCAGTAAATTCATGTAGTATTAAGACAATATTTACATTTACACATATTACTTTACCAGCATTAACCATCAGTGTGAAGTCAAACCATCCCAATTCTGTTGATATTATAGTGGAGCTCCACAGGCATGAAGCACCTGGACAGAACCTAGTTCTGATTTTTCAAAGTTTTAACATCCGCATGTCTACAAACCAGATAAAAAGCTGTTTAGAAATGGAAATCTGTTCCAAATGTGAAAACTTCAAAACTGTAGTGTCCCATATTTTAATATTTTGTTGGAGCATCTTAAGCCTTCATTACTGCATGTAATCTCCATGGCACTGATGCTCCAGTTGGTCAGGTCGAGGCTCAGCAACATTATGTGGCAATAAAATGGAGTCAGCTGATGATCTGAATGTGCTGAATGACCAGGTTTTTTTTCTGATGGCACGGATATATTCAGGGAATAGATAGAATAACCTTAATTGTCCAGCCAAGGCCAGAAAATCGTCTTTGGTCTCAAACACACACTTTAAATTAGATAAGATACAAAAATTCAAACATACTTATACTTATTTTGACTGCATTTGGAATAAAAGAACCCATATATATCTCCTTCTTTGCCGGGGGCATTCTATATCATTGTCCTGAGGGGAGCAGCTCAAACTCCGGGTAAGAGGGTTGTGTTTCATCGCTGTAATTGACTGGGCTTCCCTATAAACATAAGCTGCTGTTCTATAAAGATATCCCAGCTGTTTCTGAGCCTGAGGAATCATTTTCACACAAGAAGTGGCACCACAGAGTCCTAACCTTAACCCTATTGCAGAGGTGTCCAATCTTATCCACAAAGGGCCGGTGTGGGTGCAGGTTTTCATTCCAACCAAGCCGGAGCCACACCTGAGAGTTCATATTGAAAGTGAAGCTCAATAGATTTAAACAGGTGAAAGGTGTGGCTCCTGCTTGGTGGGAATGAAAACCTGCACCCACACCGGTCCTTTGTGGATAAGACTGGCCTATTGAAAGTCTTTTGGGATGCGCTGGAGAAGACTTTATGGAGTGGTTCAATTCAAGATCGTAAAAATAAAAAATTAAACCCAATGCTGGATAGAAATAAATGTTGTGATGTTGCTTAGGTTTGTTGAAACAGTTCCATGGCAGATACGCATTGTATTCAAGGCTGAAGGCAGGCCAGCAAAACCTTTTTTTCTTTTTGGCCAGTCAGTGTGTATTTTTAGGTGAAATACGTAAATTTTCTTTAAAAATTAATGTCTGAACAATTTTTTCACTGCACACTCAACTGCCCACGCAAAGCTGAAAATGCTTATCACGGAACCCTTGTATTGATAGCATTGAGTACTTTTGGCAAACAAAGGGAGTTTTCCCAATGCTACTACTGATTTTTCCAGAAAACAGTAAACCTTTAAACATCAGCACGATAAAGAAATCTGGCCTGTTTTCTGCCGCACATGCATATCTTACACACTTAGAGGCAAAGCGTTATCCACCCCTTTGCACGAATGAGCTCACAGTCGCATATGATTGGCTGGTGATCGCTGTGAGTGACAGGGAAGTGAACGTATGCCATCCCTTGGTTAATTAGCTCCCATGGACTCCCGGTCACAAATGGCTGTGGCATCAACCTCATCATCCTGGATGCGAACTTGCGATCTCTGGGTTGATAGTCGCGCACATGGTCGATGCGCCATTCGGGCATCGACACTGTAAACTGATTTTAAGAATGTGTTAAAGGTTGCTCTGTTGTTATTAATAAGATCATTATAAGAAGAATTGCTGAAAAACTGTTGTGGCATAAGAGGAATAAATTACTATTTTATTTACCTCCTCCCAAACAGAGCATCACCAGCATTTGTTTTCCTGTCTATCCATCCATCCATGCATCAATTTGTTTGTTTGTTTATTTAAAAGTTTTTCTATAAACACAATCTAGACCATAACCATGCAAGGATTTTCCCCAAACTCAGTGGGAACACTGCCCTACCCGAGACCCAGAGATGACTCTATTTTGGAATGTCTGGGTTAAAGGTGAAGGATAGAGCAAAGTCACAAAATCTTAGTGATCAAGTGCTTATGACATTGAAACAAATGCCGATAGACATACTGTACGCCGACTAACACTAATGTGAAACCATGTGTTCACTTTAAAATGAGATAATTACCTTTGACCTTGAGTGACCTTCAAAGGTCAAACCCCATCTATCTCATACACCCTTCAAATGAGAGAGGGTTTTTTTGTGTTTTTGTTTGGTTTTTTTTTGTTTTTGTTTTTTTTTGGGGGGGGGTGTTTGCTAATTTTCTCGCTGCAATATTGCCCTGGTGAAAACTCTTAACTGCCTTACACCATTGGCCGCTTGCAGCACAGTATAGGATGCTACTGTATATATGGTGGAAAAAGTTTTAGTAGAAATTCCCTTGGGAGTAAACATACAGGTTCCATCTCGTGATGTGTTTTTAAAAGTTTTGTGTAGTACCCTGTGATAGATACACTTACATACCCCTTGTGTATGCTAATCCAGCAAATTACCGCTAATAAAATCATAACTGGATCTTATGATGTGCTAAAGTCAGTACTGGAATTGCTTCAGTATGGGAAGGTCCCTTTAGCGCCCCGACCCCAAATTAACTGTTGGTCCTCAGATAACTCCCATTATGACTCTGATTCCAGTAAACTGCAGCCTTCTTCTTTTCTACCTTGCGATGCTTCTGTTTTTTTTTTTTTTTTGGTCTTTTTCTGAAGTTTTTTTTTATCCTTTCAGGTTGTATGCAAGCCTGTAGTTGATGAAGCCCTTGTTCAAGGGGAGGAAACCCATGGGGAGAAAGGGGAGGAGGAGTCTCGAGCACAAGTAACCCCAGAACAGGATACCAGTTCCACCCACCAGGAAGAACAGACACAAAAGGACCGTATAGAGTTTCTGGTGAGAGAAATGTTGAGCAGGGGTCTAAAAATATCCTGCTGGAAATAAAAATGATTACCTCATCTTAGACGGATTCTGATTGTGATTTAAATATGAAGTGTTCGGTTAAATTTGTGAACACTGAATAAAAATCTTTCTCTGTAGTTCTGTATAAGATTGATTGAGGAAGTGCTGCATATTGGTTCAGTTTCTGCTTTCAGATGTGCTGTTTGGCTAAGAAGCGAACAGGAAGACATGATACTGAAAAACCTATCGAGCTAATCTTAGTGATGAATGATAGTTTTAATTGGGGTGTTATACTTTATCCAGTTTAAATAAATAGTTATACATAAGGTATAATGTATATTAGTATGTATTGCATTGAAATGGTGTGATTTGATTGGTTCACTATGAGGGGTTTAAAAAACAATATCTTAAGGGAAGAATGCTTGAGTCAAAACGAAACACAGTCAAGGTTTTTCAAGGTCACTTGGAGCGGGTGGGGGTCACCATTATCCCACTTTAAAATAGAAAAAATAAACCATAACAATCATGTTTTAGTTTCTTTTTCTTGTATTTGCATGTAGTATATACTGCAGATTTAAATAAGTATAAAACACCTTTAAAGTTCATGGAACTGGGTTTACTGTGTAGTACTAGGGTTTCCGTGTAGTATGTACCAAACTCTGAATGAGTAGTCTCAAAAAACACCTGTAGCTACACAGCGCTACCTTGGCTTGGAGCATGCAGAACTCACCTGACCTGCCTCTGTCATGGTTAAAAACAAACTATAAAAATCTCATTGTATTTTTTTTCCTTTACGTTTCCATATAGTTTATACTCTGAAGTGGGTTTTCAATATGTTAAATAATAATAATAATAATAATAATAACATAAAAATATTGGTTTAGTGTGCTTTTCATGCTTATGTTCCTGTGTAGTATATACTTAAACAATTATTCAACTTAGGCACAGTGGATGTTGTTGGATTGAATAGAATCTCTTCAGCGTTTCAGTGACTTAGCGACTATTCAGTGACATCCACCAGGCACATAATTACTAATTATTATCGGTTTAGGAAGTAGACTAAATATGTGAGATTTAATTAGTATTTTACTAGCTGAAGGATGACAAAAGAACCTTAGTGCAAGTCCAGATTGGACATAAAGGTTTGGAGATATAATTAAATGTATGAAATCATTTATTGGTATTACTAATATAAATATTTAATATATAAAAATATATATCCTATCACCTTCAGCATTGGTATTATTCTGATTTAGACACAAATGTAAAATCATCCCAGACTTCATCTGACAATGTCACTTCAGTTGCATATTTGCACATTGTCATTTCAGTATCATAACTGCACATGGCCACTTTTCATATGTTGCAACTGTCACTTTCTGCTGCTGCTGTTTGTTACTTATTTATTGCTTATTGCTTAGATTTACGTGCAGTATATTTTTTAGTATATATTTTAAGACTTTTTTATTATTTTTCTTCATATATTTTTGGTTTCTCTAGCTTTATTTCCTTCCTACATTTTGTTAATTATACGCATAGTCTGAGGAGTGATTCATCATACCATTTCACTGCAGGTTGTACGTGTATAACTGTGCATGTGATAAGTAAAATTCTTGAATCTTGACAGGGCTATGTCATACGGCGTAATCCCAAATCTGGGACAACTACATGCTGGTTCACATCCCCAGTGTCTCTTTTATACGTCGGTCATTAATATCGTTCCCTCCGTGACACACTGTGTACTTATCCCACCGCTAAGCACAACTCAATGTTTTGTCTATCCACTGTTCCCACTGAGTCCAGTCCAAGTCCCGCCAAGACTGTGTAAGCTGCAATTAGGATAATTAAACAGGGCTAAGCTTTCGAACTCTTTTCATGGCAGAGGTCAGGGTAGAAATTCAACATAGACCACTTTGTAGAGAATTAGAATTGATTTGTCCTACTGTATGCATTTAATGTAAATTGATACAATTTGCTAATTATTTTTAGCAATAAGCACAAAATGCTAGATATGTGCTTATACAATGATTTGTTCTGAGCATGTTCATTTTATGCACGTTATGTTGAAGATTTTTTCCTTGTTGCTCCAGGAAAGCGAGTTGAGCAAGAAGAGAAAAGAATGTGAGGGTCTTGAGCATGAAGTAAGGAAAAGGCAGAAGAAATGTCTCGATTTGGTGAGCCTATTCTAACTTTGTTGACTTGTGCATGCATGTACATTTTGAACTTAACTCGCCATGTATTTTTGCCCACTGTTCGCTCAGTCACTCACTTTATTTGCCAAACCGCTTAATACTACTAGTGTCGCGGGGAGGCTGGAGCCTACACCCTGAACAGCTCGCCAGACCGTTGCAGAGCCAAGTGACAAACCATTCACATTCTCATCCACACATAGAAGCACTTCGGAACAGCCTATTAACCTAATGTGCATGTCTTTGGACTGTGGGAGGAAACCGGAGTACCCGGAGGAAACCCACACAAGCACGGGGAGAACATGCAAACGCCACACAGAAACACCCGAGTCCGGGACTCAAACCCAGATCCATCTTCTGTGAGGCGGACGTGTAAACCACTAGACCATCATGCCACCCATTCCACTGTGAACATTCATTCATTTTTAAAATAACTTACCTTGATGTTATGACACATGCATAGAGAGTGGTTTGTGAGGAAATTGTACATAAGTATTTTACCAGTGTGGATTTTCAGTCATTTACACACGAAGAATTAGTGATAACTTGAGCAGAATTACAAAACAGGCTGATTATTTTATGTGTGCGTACAGGAGAGCCAGCTTGAAGATGAGCGTGGCAGAAATGAGCGATTAACAGAGGAGGCCGAACTCCTCAGGAGGAAGGCTCAGCTGCTTGAGCAGGTCAGTAGCAGGACTAAGGTGTGTGTTTAACCTGCTGTTGTACCTTTACACCCACAACATGAGCACCGTGCATTACTGATGTGCATCATAACATTTTATTTTTACTTCTTATTCTCTCTCTCTCTCTCTCTCTCTCTCTCTCTCTCTTTCTCATGTCTAGTCTCAGGTTGAGAATGAGGAGCTGAGGGTAGAGCTTTCTGCAGTGAGTGCTCGGTATAGTTCAGTTCTCGAGGAGAACCAGAGACTCCGTGCCAAGCTGGAGAACCTAGAGCAGGTGTTGAAGGTAAGACTCGTCCTGGCCTGACGTCTCACTGACCCTGCCCTGTCTAGTTTACTTCTGATTATTTTTTCTATCTATACCATGTTATGTCTGTCTATCATTGCGATGTCTTACCATGCATTCATGTTTAGTTGTTTTCTTGTTCATTGTGGTTGTTGACTTTTTCTCTTTTTTTGATAAGGATTATAGATTACTGTTGTCATTCATTCATTCATTTGCCGAACTGCTTAATCCTACGAGGGTTGCGGGGAGGCTGGAGCCTGTCTCAGCTGACTCTGGGTGAAGGCGGGGCACACCCAGAACAGTTCAGCACTCGATCGCAGGGCAAATACTCCTGGGAGCAATTTGGAACAGCCTGATGTGTATGTCTTTGGATTGTGGGAGGAAACTGGAGTACCTGGAGTAAACCCACGCACGCACGCACACACAGGGAGAACATGCAAACTCCACACTGAAACGGCCCGAGCCTGGAAATCAAGCCCAGGACCTTCCTGCTGTGAGGCAGATGCGCTAACCACTATTCCACCATACCGCCCAATTCACTGTTTAGTTATTTAAAACAAATTTAAGTCTATTTTTATTTTTACTCATTTAAAATTCCTTGAATTGTTCATTTTTTATCATTATTAGGGCAGCACGGTGGCGTAGTGGTTAAGACCTGGGATCGGCGAGGGCATTTCAGTTTTTTTTTTGGGCCTTCTGATTAGCTTCCCCTCCATGTACAGCGGTATCTCGACCCAACACGGTCTGCCTTTTAGCCGACCAATCAGAGCAGAGTAGGCACAGAGAGTGGAAAGACTATAAATGGGAGGAGGAAGCCAAATAGGCCGACCAGCACACACACTCAGAATCAGCGTTTCAGGGGGAGGTGCATAGGAAAGCGGCTCCCTGAAGAAATATGGAGGTTTTTGGATTAGGAATCATACTGTGGTGCTTCACCGATGTCCAAAATGAAAAGTAAATGTGTGGGAATAGGGATAATATCTGACCTTTAACGTTATAAGACAGCCATCTCGGATATCCAGCACAAATTCATCCCACTCTTATATGAGGATTTTTTTCAGATTGATTTTTGATTAGATGTTTATTAGCCTTAATTACTTATTACCCTTTTCTTCTGCTAAATGACTGCAATTACAGTAATAGGAAGAAAACCTTAAATTAGATTTTGGTTTTTTTTTTTGGGCCAGACTGTTCCTCCGGATGTTCCCTGGTACTGTATTTAGCGACTCTAGCGTAATGCTTTTTATTCGAGAGTTCGACTCTAATTTGACTCTGTAGGTAGTAATAAATGTCAAGCAATTAGAAGAGCAATCCTGGTTAAGCCAGAGAGCTGAGACGAGAGTCGGAGAGTCTTCTTCTCCACTCCTGAGGACCGCCGAGAGACGGATGAGTGTGTGAAATGAACAGGTTTTAAGTGGCAGATGTAGATGAGATGATGGAGATACAGTCACAGGCGTTTGGAGATGATTCTGCTGGCATTTAAGGAGGGCTGGAAATGCTCTTAGTGTGTGGGTTAAGAATTATTTTATTATCATTGACTCACTGAGAGAGAGAGTGATTTGTCTTCTTCGTCACCTGCCCCCATCTTTATACCCATCATTCTTTCTGTTTGTTCATTTTTTCCCGTCATTGTTTCTCAAATCTGTGAGTCTCGTCCTCCTGCTGATGTCTCTCTCTCTCTCTCTCTCTCACTCTCTCTCTCTTTCTGTCTCGCTTTCTGTTTCTTTCTCTCTCTCTCTCTCTCTCTCTCTCTCTCTCTCTTTCTCTCTCTTTCTCTCACTCTGTCTATTTTTCTGTTTCTCTCTCTCTCACTTTTTCTGTCTCACTTTCTGTTTCTTTTTCTCTCTCTGTCTCTCTCTCTCTTGCTCTCTGCCTCTCTCTCTTTTTCTGTCTCTCACTCTCTCTCTCTCTCTCTTCTCTCTCTGTTGCTCTCTCTGTCTATCTCTCTCTCACTCTGTCTCTCTCTTTCTCTCTCTGTCTCTGTCTTTCTCCCTCTTTCTCTTTCTCCTTTTCTCTTTCTTTCTGTCTATCTCTCTCTCTTTCCTTCTGTCTGTTAAACTGTCTCCTCTGTCTCTCTTTCTTTTTCTCTCTTTCTGTCTGTCTCTCTTTCTCTCATTCCCTGTCTCTTTCTGTCTGTTTTTCTCTTTCTCTCTCTCTCTTTGTCTCTCTTTCTGTCTCTGTCTTTTTCTCTCTCTCTTTCTCTCTGTCTCTCTTTCTCTCTATCTGTCTCTCTCTGTCTTTCTCCCTCTCTCTCTCTTGGTCTCTCTGTCTGTCTCTGTCTCTATCTCGCTCTCTCTCTCTTTCTCTCTCCATCCTGCAGCATATGCGCGAGGCTGCTGAGAGGCGGCAGCAGTTAGAGTTGGAACATGAACAGGCCCTGGCCGTCCTCAGTGCCAAGCAGCAGGAGATTGACCTTCTGCAGAAGGTGAGAGGTCGGAGGTCACGGCACCTGAGCGTCGGGTTTGGGTTAAGCAGTTAAGCAGCTCTGTGACACAAACCATGCTGTGCGTAAATCCTGACAGCAGATATATTTCTGACAGACTGATGTATAATGTATACCACTTGGCAACAAAGCGCTGCAAGACGTGGATGAAATATCAGCAAGAGAAAGAGAATTAAATAGAATCTGATTGGTTAAAACCAACGATAGCATTAATGGCTGGATCCAACCACAATATTCTTAACGGAAGCATGAAACCAAGCATGATAACAAACAGCATGATTCTCTTGGATGTTTTAGTATCTTTACTAGCCCAATCTCTTCCCCTATCCGGGCTCTGCTTTGTTACCTGATTGTGTTCACCTGTTCTGATTTTAATTCCAGTTATTTGTCACTCCGTACCCTGTCGTGCCAAGGTGTCATTTTAAATCAAGTCCTACCATGCACTTTTATATGGGATACAGTATTTCTTCAAACCTGCGTGACACGGTGGCGTAGTGGTCAGCACGTCCACCTTACTGTAAAAAAGTCCTAAATTGGGCTGGAGTTTGTTCTCTCTGAACTTGCATGGGTTTCATCTGGGTTCTCCGGTTTCCTCACACATTCGAAAGACATGCACGTTAGTCTAATTGGCTGTTCCAAATTGCCCCTAAGGTGTGAGTGTGAATGGTTGTGTTTGTGTTGGCTGAGCTATTCAGGCTGTACCCTGCCGTTGCCCAGAGTCGGCTGAGATGGGCTCCAGCCTCTGCGCAACGCTAGTAGGATTAAGCGATTCAGCAACTGAATGAATGAATGTATCTAAACCTTGTTTTGATGTGTCCTTATTCGTTCTGGTTTTCTGGGTTATCCTTGGTTACCTTCACCTGCCAGTGGTTTAACCCTTTGAACTTGCATCCTGAGTATAGATTATGGTTTCAATTTCTCAGTGTTTGGTTTGCGGATCGTACGAGTTGGTACCGCTTGGTTCATGCCACTGCACACTGCTCCCCCATCGCTAGATCAGAGTCATCTCTAGGTACCACTGAAGTTCATGTCTCACGGTCTTTATTCTTGGGTTTCCATCACCTTGAGAACCATGAGTGTGAACCCAGTCCAAGGGATACTTGGATTTCCTAACAAACCACATATTGGGTTTGGTGCTTGCATCCTGCATGTTATGGCATCCCAGTGCCAAAAATTACTCGGGTTGTCAAGAGAGACGCAAACCTGAGGAAAGATACCGCCTACAGGATAAAAAAGTGAGAACTTGGCCTGGTAAAGTTAATAGTGAAGCAGTGTTATGCTGTTTCTGTCACAAGACTGGAACCTATGGACGCCGCTTTTCCAGCATCATGGATACAGCCTCCCATCTTCAAGTCACCTCCCACAGTTTCTTTCAGCCCCCGATGTTCCTTCATCTTCAGTTATGGTCTCATTGTGTTATTGCAGCATTTGGTTGGTTTGCCATTGGGATCTAAAAATCACACAAGGACTTTGCTGTATGGATTTGACCTCCGTCTCTGGTTCATCCAGTCCACTGCTGGCCATAAGTAGTGCTACCCCTTATCCTTTCTTATCAGTGGAACATCCCACATTATAGAGTCTGTAGAAAAACAACTGACTTCACCAGTCGGTCAGTGATCGTAATCTTACAACCGACAACCAGGATCTGTCTCTGTGCACGAGGGAACAGAAGTCATGACCTTACTCGTATCCGCCAGGTCTCATCTGGATTCAGGACGAATACAACAGAGCAAATATGCAGTAGTTGCACACATCTCAGGATCGCTCCCAGGAGCTATTGCTTGTAGCTAAAAATAGCCGTGGCTCAGCGTAGGGCATGTGAGATATGGTTCGACCTCTGCAAACACACACTCCGAATAAGGAACATGGGTATAAAATGTCATTTTTATCTACAGGAGGGACCAGAAGTCTGACTTCACTGCTTTATCGGAGTATATTTAAAAAAAAATGTGGTCAAGACGGGGCGGCACAGTGGCGTAGTGGTTAGCAGCAAGAAGGTCCTGGGTTCTAGTCTTAGTCTCGCTGAGGGTGTTTCTGTGCGGAGTTTGCATGTTCCTGTGCTTGCGTGGGTTTTCTCCGGGTACTTCGGGTTTCCTCCCACAGTCCAAACGCGTGCGCATTAGGCTAAATGGTTGTTTCAAGTTGCCCCTAGGTGTGAATGGTTGTGTGTGTTGAACCTGTGATGCTACTCCAAACTGTTCATGGTGCACCCCGCCTTCACCCAGTGACGGCTGGCTGTCACTGGCTCCACCCTCCCTGCGACACTCTAGGAATAAGCGTGCCACCGTGGTTGAAACATGGTTAACAAATTTATAGCAGTAATGTGTGTTTGTTTTGCACCGTGTTTTTACCTACTGCTCACAATTGTCTAGCCACACTGCCGTCATTTTTTGGTAGTTCAGCGCAGTTTGGAACTGCCTTCAAAACCACCCCTGTGTGAAGCCTGCTTTATATAACCTAATTATTTTAATAATATAATTTTTTAACAAAAAACTATATTTCAGTTCTCCCGAGTAGCGCCTCGACAAGGTGCGCGACTATCAACCCAGAGCCTATCGAACCGCACGTTCGAATCCAGGTCGATGCCACAGCCATCCGTGACTGGGAGTCCATGGGAGCTATTTGGCCCGAGCTCTCACGGGAGGGAGGGGTGGCATACGCTCACTTCCCTGTCACTCAGAGCAATCACCAGCCAATCATGGGCGTCAGTGAGCTCATTTGGAACGAGGGGGCGGATAGCGCTTTCCCTCCAAGTTCTATGAATATGGAAATTGCAATTTTTTGCAAGAATTTGTTTACAATGCAGCTATCTTTGGTCAGATATGAATAATAACCAGTTCGACTTCACCTCGTGAGTTATTAATTCATATCGGATCAGAGGTCGTGGAATAACTCTTAAATATTGACCATATTAGGAAAGTACTCAGTGTCGCAGGACCAAACTTGTACAGTGTATAAACACTGCTTTTCTATAAATACAGGCTAATACGGGATAAATAATGCAGTTAAAAAATGCAGTTGAAGTGTAATTATTTAATTTGGGTCATACATTAGTGAATAATTCTAGATTTAAACCCAGAGGGAAAACCACTATATTTCATCACTGCTTATATATGAGA
This sequence comes from Tandanus tandanus, assembly GCA_039654325.1. Lineage (NCBI taxonomy): Eukaryota > Metazoa > Chordata > Actinopteri > Siluriformes > Plotosidae > Tandanus > Tandanus tandanus. Next base: position 19,318,698 of record JBCNYH010000005.1, read on the forward strand.
GCTTTCTTTTTATTTAACTGTAAAATGTCCTCTAATCTTAATCTGACGTTACCTCATAAATCACTGACAAGCTGAATAATTTAGTCATCACTGCGTACTGTCATTAAACCGGAGTTTGTGTAACCTGGCGTCTGGATGGAAGTGTTTGTCTGAGAGCGACGTTTACTCTTTCATTTATTTCCACCTGATTTGAATGTTGAGAGCTGCGGCGTCTCGGCACGGCCGGTAAATTGCTGAGAGATGGGATATGACGATGTGCGAAGTGTGCGATGGAACGTTTGACACACTGTCTGACGGTTTCATGAAAGCAGCGGAATGAGGCACGCGCTCGGGTAGAGGCGCACACGGGTAGACACGTAAACGCTGTGATGGAGAAAAAAAAATATCCGAACCTGCCGCATCATTATGACACCAGCAGCATTACTGAAATGAATTTTCATTTAACGTCGATCAGCCAAGGCGTGTTTATTGTGCGATGCTTGCTTCTGGAGTCGAGAGATGAATTATAGAAATAAGATGTTCATGATTTATTTTTATTTTAGATTTATATCGTCAAAATGAACACAGCGCTGTATTTTATTTAAAAAAGTACAGAAAATACTTTCTCACTCACTCACTCACTCACTTGCTACACTGCTTAATCCTATTAGGGTCATGGGGAGGCTGGAGCCTACAAGGCGGGGTACACCCTGAACAGCTCACCAGACCATTGTAGGGAAACACACACAACCATTCACACTCACATTCACACCTATCTGTGTGGCAATCTGGAACAGCCAATTAGCCTAATTTGCCCTTTGGACTGTGGGAGGAAACCGGAGTACTAGGAGGAAACCCACGCAAGTACGGGGAAAACATGCAAACTCCACATAGAAACGTCCTTGCCGAGCCCGGGACTTAAACCCAGGACCTTCTTGATGTGAGGTGGACGTGCTAAGGACTATGCCATCCTGACGCCCTGTACAGAAAATAATAAGACAGTAACTCATATTAATGGGTGGTGGTAGCTCAGTGGTTAAGGCTCTGGGTTACCAATCAGAAGGTTGAGGGTTCAAGCCCCAGTCCCATCAATCGGCCACCTCATCTGCTTGGTTGTACAAATGACATAAAATGTAAGTCGCTCTAGATAAAGGTGTCTTCCAAATGCCGTAAATGTGAGCGTAGTCGGTGTATTGTTTACAGTGCCGTTCGCGATTATTGGCTCCCCTTGTATATTAGGAAAAAATGGTTTTAAAACAAATCCAGCTTTTTGTAAAGTCGCTTCATCTCCCGCTGAAAAAAAACGAGAGACATCTTACCTTTAATAGAAACAAATATATTCGGAGAAAAAAACAACAACCCTATCACCAGATCACACCATCTTTTGTACTTCCTAATAAGCAGCTCGGACCAAACGTCCATCCCGAGCTCCTTTTAGACGTCACGGCCTTTTAACTCGTATCTAATTCCTTTTAGTGCGTATTGTCTAATCTTCGATTTTCATGGCTCCAGGCTCAGGTTGAGGCGAAGAAGGAACATGAAGGCGCCGTCTATTTGTTAGAGGTGAGTATGAAAGAGTGTGTGTGTGTGTTTGATGCATGTGAGCTTTTCTCTTTTCAGCTTGTAGTTTGGATAAAACCATGCATCATTTTCATTTCATACGCACGATGACTCATATCAGTGGCCCCCTCCTCGCTACCTGATAAGAGTTTAAGCTTCCGGTATGAAAATTGAGTCTGTCTGGGTTTTTTTGTTGTTTTTTTTTTTTTTTTTGTGCAGTCTGACATTTCTTTATTACAGCATTGCTTCTTGTGGATAAGGGTGAAATTATTTTATGCTTTCGGTGCTCATGGTGTTAACCGACAGCTTTAATTTCCACAGCACACGTTCTCATTTACGGTTCTTACTCACGTTTCCAAAGAGTTTGCATGAATTCTGCTTCTTCTTCTTTTTCTATTATTTCTTTCTTTTTTTTCTGGAAATAATTCAGACTGTTTGCAAGAGTGATTTGGTTTCTCACATCTCTTGTCACTGTGTTATTGGTCTTTTTTTGCATATACAGAATCACTTGGACAGCATGCAGGTATTGGCCAGTTATTTCTCCTCAACGTGTTTTCCCATTTTACCCCCCTCCTTCCCCGCCCCTCCCCTTCCACCCTATTTTTCGTCTTGGGAATGTGCTCCTGTAGCGTAGCCTGTAGTGATTTTTCTTCTCTGTCCTTCGGCCCAAGATGAAGAGCAGCTTGAAACAAGCTACGTTCATCTGTGGGATGTTATGTATCAGTGTAATTTTTTTGTTTTGATTGGGTTTTTTTTTATGTTTTAAAAAAGATTTCACCAAGTTAAAAGTCTAACACAACCTTTCCATGATCAGTGCAGTGCAACAATAGAAAACTAACAACCTTTCACAAATGAGTGTGTCATAACACACCTATCAGAAGTGGCTGAAATGGATGAGTACTAGCACTACTAGCAGTATTTTCGATTCAGAACTGTTCTTTCTGGAGCAAAATACGTTCACTGGTTCAGTGAACAACCAACGTTGCCTATCGAGCTAGCTATTGAGCTAGTTAGCTATTTAATTTCCAAGTTTTTAGGTGTTGCTCCTTTTCTGTTGTCCCAGATGTAGCCAAGACACATTAGTTTTGTGTTTAGTGTCACTTTCCTCAATTTTTCATTCAATCTTCAATGCTAATGTAGCTAACGCTGCTATAAATCTCTGATTAAACTCCATTATGTAGCTAGCAATATATCATTACCACATTTTTCCACAGTGCCGTTTGGTATGACCCTACCCCCTTGTCCAACCTGCCAAAATTTGAGGTTGTAGCTATATATCTTTTAACTGTACACCAGTCCAGATGAACAGTGATTTCTGATTGGATTTATGACACTACAGTAGTGAAAGGACTAATTTATAAAATTCATGAATTTTGTGTGATCTTTGTTTCAATTTAAGTTTGATCTTTCTTTTTTTTTTAATTTGTTCACCCTTTCCTGTTTTAGCCATCCGGTGTTATTTGCGTAGTATATTCTGTCTTAAAGAGGGGAAAAACCCAAACTAACGGGAACCTAACGAAAATCTGTCATTTATGTTGTTATGACCCTTTATTACAGCAACAAAATGCTATTGCTCTGTTTTCTCAAAAATTAAGTTTATAAGAAAATTCTTTAGTGTTTTGTGAGCATCTTGTGGGTGATTTATCAATAAAAACTAAGGAAATTGTAATAATAAATGATAAGCTTAGAAAGAATGAGAGAAAGAGAAAGAGCGAGGTCAGGACAAATGAGAAAAATGTCACCAAAGTATAAACTAGTCAAAAAAATTCTCAAAATAACAAGAAATGCAGTTAAATCTAAAGCGGCACAGATAGATGGCAAGGTGTCTTCACCAGGCACAAATGGATGACAGTGACAAGTGACAGATTAACTAACCTGCCTAACACTGCAGGTTTCATTAAAATTTGGCCTAGTTATAATGAAATGTCTCCCCCTTACTTTACTTCACATATTATTTGCACTTTTTGACCATAACGAATTTTTGCACCTTATCCCATGCACAGATCACCTCCAAAATTTTGTTACTTGTACCACACCCTACTTTCGACAAAAAAAGTCATCCAAATCCATGCCTAACTTTTTGACAGACAGAAAAACTAACAAACTAACTAACACCAACACAGGTGGAAACATCACCTCCTGGCAAAAGTAATTATGAATGTATTACCACATTATAGTGGTTTTATGATAATTAATCAGCACACTTCCTATTATAGAGCTGTCCAGGGTGTACTCTGCCCTCGCCCAGAGTCGGCTGAGATGGGCGCCAGCCTCCCCGCGACCCTAATTAG
>JBCNYH010000005.1:19369908-19380487 GCA_039654325.1 Tandanus tandanus
GAGAGAGAGAGAGAGAGTGTGTGTGTGTGTGTGTGTGTGTGTGTGTGTGTGTGTGTGTGTGTGTGTGTGTGTGTGTATGCCTGTGTGTGTGTGTGTTGTTTGATGTCAGTGATGGGAAATGTTAGAAAATGCTGAGGGCTGGTGTTTGGGGGGAGTGCAATATAGTTTGCTCTCAAGACGTACATGTGACTGCATGCATGTGTGATCATCATATTACCTAGTATCATATGATAACTATATTTTTCTCTCCACACACTTACGGCACAGGAAACTACACAACAGCATGCTGTTCTCCATTCAAAACCATCTTAACACTTATTCACTTCTTAGTAAACACATGCTATCTTTTTATGTTCTCCATGTCCTTATTTGTACATGTGCATGGCTTAGCTGTTTTTTTGGTGTCTGTGTGTGTGTGTGTGTGTGTTTACTCCTGCATGTTGGCGTGCAGAGGCACAAGCGAGGTGTGCACTTTAAACAGTGAACCGTAAGTCTCATGCTGACCCCATCTTTAGTTTCCTTTGTAGACACAACTGTCCTACATATCACGCTTCTTTTATTCACCCTTCTCACTTAAAGCCCCTAAAGTGGACCCCAGTAACTTGTTTGCCATAAACACTTTCTTCAGTGCCTTTGTCCTTTAGACATTTCAGTTCTCTAGGTCTTTCAAAAAAAAAACTTTTACAGACACTTCCATCTTTTTGCCCAAAAGGTGAGTCACTCTGCGTCTGTAGAGCAGACGGAGCCCTTAATGTCAAGTCCTCAAGACGATACACGGACCGAACCCAATTCTCAACCTGATTCGCACCAGAATCCTCTACCAGACCAGCAGTGTGAAGTCCAACTGGGTCCTTCTCCATTCTCAGGCCATCCTCCTCCTTTCCTCCATTCCTCAGAGGACCATGCTGTCACTGACACCTCTCCACCTGGCAAAAAGAAAAAAGGCTTTTTCTCTAAAGGGAAGAAGCTCTTCAAGAAACTGGGTTCCAGCAAGAAGGAATAACAACTAAAGACTGTTACATTAACTAATTCGCTGATTGCACTTTCTCCATGTTGATGTTAATTTATCTGCATGTATTTGCCATTTCATGGATAGATTTAAGGGATGGCACAGATTTCACTCTGTGTGACTGACTGGTGCTTTTTTTTTTAATGATTCCTCTGATTTTGTGTCCATTAGCCACCATGATAAAGATGCGTTTTTAATTTGCTTCATACAGTATAGCTCAACAGTACAGCAAAACAATTTTCTGAGACTAGTAAATACACAGAATTTTCAGAAAGCTGTGACTTAAATCATCTGTAACATAAAAACACTTCTTAGCAAATTCAGCAAATGTTGCTTCTCAGTCCGTTAGCTGTCCATTCTGTGTGTATGGAAGAAAAAACAACGAGTGTCTGTTTACAGTCCTGGCTCTGTAGAGGAGAAAAAAGCAAAGTGGCTTGAAGTGAGTCACGCAACATGATTCCAGCCAATCAGCAATGGGTTGTTTGTGCCTGTGCCAACACAAAAGCATTTCTGATTTGCTGTAAGGTAAATGGAATGTCATTGTTCATGTCATTGTCTTGTAGGGGCGGAGCTTTTGAAGGTGCACTAAAGGAAGGCATGTATTTGTTTGAATGTTATGTACAAATACTAAAGTTGGCCTCACACAGGGCAGCTCTGAGCACGATTCGAAAACTGTGTTGGACCACAGGGACATCTTGTCATTGTGATTGGTGTTTGCCGTCGACTGGCACTAACTGGCATAATCTGAGAGATTTTCAAAATGCAGAGCTCAAAACCACGTCTCACCGTCTAGCTGCCTTGTAGGTGTCATGTTGTCACCTTTCGAAAGCTTTCTAAACCATGTTCAATACAACCTATTCACATTGTGTTTAAACCGCGCTGAACCAGCATCAAAAAAGCCCCTTTGTGAGGCTGTTTTGCCACACCACCATCATATTTTGAGAACAACCCCATATCAATCATACTCCAAAATCAATGACCCAACAGTGGGTGACGTTAAATTATAAACAAACATTAAACCAACAACGCTGGCTTTTACAGTTAAAGTAGTTGTATTCATATATCTGGATTTAACCTTACAGCCTAGATTTACTAAGATTTGCTCTATATTTACATAAATATTTGAGTAATTATACGACTCACATGATGTGTAAAGTAGAGGGAAGAAACAAGCTTTTGAGTGCATTAAACTGTTCGAGGAGCACCTGTAGTTTAACAGAGTGTATGACCCTTAAACAAAAGGTCATGGTCACATGGCCGTGTCTATGTGGCAGCCCTTCATACCTAAACAGGCTGGTACGTATATCACACACTCCCTATCATTTTCTGATGTTGACCATATGATAACTAGTTATGTGAAAAACATGTAAAAGTTGTCTGTCATCTTCCGAGCCTAAAAAGATGAACAACTCAGCGTAGAATGTCAGAGCAGTCATCTTGTCATTACTGTGATCCCAGTGCCCTATAATACTACGGTTGATTGTCATGTCACCTTGGTGAAAACATCAGATCAGACCTGATTAAAGCAGGTGGATGTGGTTTTTGCACTCATTGCTGTGTACTACATGGCAATAAGGTTATACGGTTCTGTTATATGCTTCACACTAGGAGGAAGTCGAATTTTTTTAGCTACTCTCTGTACTAAATATGTACGCTACATCCTTTCAGTGTATAAGAAAAGACTTCTTGTCTGCCTTTGCATTGCTTATTGGACACAAGTAGCCCCAAAAGGCATGTGTTGGTACAGGGTGACCCAATAAAACCTCCCACATTTCAAAGGTAAATAAAAAAGGTAAAAGATGAAACTTTATTCAATACAGGTATTTATGTATTAGTATTTGCACACATAACACTTAATGCGGCAGGAGAGGCAGTCTGTTGGCAGCCCAACCCCAAATTGAACACCTTGAGTTTGAAGAATTAGATGGAGCTACGGCACACGCAGCTCAAAGATCATTGGAAGTGCTGAGGGAAATGTTTATGGATCAGGTGATCTTGTTGCGTGGCAATGTTGGGCGGATTCCCCTGACCTCGCCCCTTGTGATGTTTTTTCTGTGGGGCTGCCTTTAAATCACATCAGCACCAAACTCCTGAAACAGGAGATAGTCACTGTTCCACACAGCATGGCCCGTCAAGCCATGGCAGCCTTCAGAAATCGCCTCCAAGTGTGTATAGACAGTGATAGACATCATTTGGAGGATCATCTTTAAAACATGATATATAAAAACCATACTGAATGAAGTTTCACGTATGCAAATAATAACTTGATTATCTTTAACGGCGAGCTGTCCAGTGTGTACCCCGCCCTCGCCCGGAGTCGGCTGAGATGGGCTCGAGCCTCCCCGCGACCCTAATTAGGATTAAGCGGTTCAGAAAATGAATGAATGAATGAATGAATGAATGGATTATCTTTAATGATTTTTATTTTTCATTTACCTTTGAATATGGGAGGTTTTATTGGGCCACGCTATATACGTATAAAGCTGGGAATTTCTTCATTTCTGCTTGTGTGGACTGAAAATTACTAGGGAAAAAACCCATTCACAGTATAACTGACTCCCGTCCATGATGCAAAAATTAACCATGTGTAAAGCGTAGTATGGTGTTTATCAGTTTCAGTATGTGTTTCCTGCTTCATGTAGATGAAAAGCCAGGTTCTAATATATGATCTTTGGCCGTGATCTTTTGCACATATTCACAGGCAGCAATAGCACATGCGTGAGTTTTCTTCAGTCGCGAGGTGAAAATGGTGGTGCTGGAAGGCATAATGCGGTTAAACGCAGCAACTTTTATATTAAAATCCTAAACCGTGACCTGTGCTACGATGTTCATCTAAACAATATAGGATTACATAAAACTCTCTGAGAGCCACAATTACGGTAGCATCAATGACAATTTAGCACAAACAACAACAACAAAAATGCTCACATCAATTAATGTAAAGTTACATGTCTAGACCCTTGTACAGTGAGTTGCAAAGATAACCGACAAAGAAAAAGATCCTTATTACCTCAAGATTATTTAGAAGTCCTCTAAGTCGTAACCTTGCTACTGTTACAACGCTGACCTGTTTTTATTTATGTGACGATTTTCTGCACAGGCACAGATTGTATTCAGAGGTCTATCATCTGAGGATTGTCATTGTACTGTATAATCTGAGACAGAAAATGTTGACACGCAGCCGGTTAGAGATTTCAACTACCATTTTTGTTTGGATCATCTTATGCAGTGTGACATACAGTATAATTAGATTATTAAAAGGATGTTTCAGCTTCTTGGACAAGGTGGATGCTCCAAAACAGAACTTTTGGCACCCTTTGTGTTAGGGAGCTGGTGAAAGAGTGAGGTCTACGCCCGATTTACTCATTAGACCACGAGTCTAGGTTTAGGTATCTGCTCAAGCTTGGTATTGTTCTGTGCTAAAACAAAATCTATATTTATTTTATAAATTCTGACTGTATTAATCTTAAATATTTAAAAACAGCAGCCCTAAAGGAGGCACTACATTGTACAGTCAAGCTATTTCTCTCTGTAGCCTGGAGGTAACTCTGGTTTTTAGGCAATCAATGGTCTCTATTCTGTGCTACGTATAATCCTAAAACTTGCTTTTTAACCAGCTACTATAGTTCTCAGGCTTAGACCACATTGAGCCCAGTGTTATCGCTAATGCTAAGCTCCTCTCTGCTAATCCGCACCCACAGCTAGATCACAATAACTTATTAGCCTTACGAGACCTTGTTTAGTCTTACTTCAATGTTTACTTTTACTGTACTTCTACTGACTGCATGCATGATGGTGTCGCACCCTGACACGGCCTTATTTATCGATATTTAAATATTTATAATAGTACCTTGCAGTTATTTTCTCCTACAATATATTTGTAGGATTTTTTTTTCACTGAATGCAGTGGAGGCTAAGCTGGAAGATACTTTTGGTCTGTATATGATGTACAGTGTTCAGGTCTACGGTTTGCACTTTGTGATTTTGGCGTATGGTATTTTACATTTAAAGAAGCTTTATTCTCCTGTCAGTCTCAGAAATTCTGCAAGTGTCACATGGAGAACAGGAAACTGTTTTGTAAATCTGGGGTTTTGTAATCAATTTTTGAAACTTGTAAATAGACTTGTACATTTTTTTTTTTCTTTGCATGATGAAGTAAGTTTTTTGCGTGATGATCATTAAGATCACTATTGCTCATTGAAGGGGCCATTGTCATTTAGTCTGACCTTTTTACAGAAATAAAATCTATTTTTACAGAAAAAAAAAATCTCACGCTGCTGTTTTGTGGGGATCTTGTGTGTGGAAAAATAATAATTTTATTATTATTATTATTATTATTATTATTGTTATTGTAATTATTATTTTAGTTAGCATTTCTATAAAACCATAGAGTGAACATAGAGACAAAGTTAAAATGCAACAGACAACACACAAGTTTTTTTTTTATTTTTGTTGGTTTTATTAATGAAAAGGAAAAGTGAAAGCAGATTCAACAATAGCACACATTTAAATATTCACTTGTGATGTCTAGAACAAATCAGAAGGGTTAACAATTACTAGCTTGGCTTTGTTTCTTCACATGCAACAGCTCATGTGGCCTTAAGTTTACACAGTGAGCTGTGCACGGTCTTATGAAACAAAACCAAGTTCCTCTTTTCTCTTTCCACCATGTTGAGTCGTTAAAATGTGACAATGTGCTCCCAGTAGCCAACAGTACACTCATCCATAAAGTAGGAAACACTACACTGTGGCGAGGGGTTTAGTAGTGCTTTCTACTTTATGGATGACTGCACTGTACTTCCCAAGTGTAGCTGTCTCCAGGTCTTCATCTCGTCTTCGCTAAGTCACACCTGTAAAGTTAGTGGTTAAGATTCCCCTCCCCCCAGACACTCGCACCAACAGTCTTCCATCTCATTTACAGCTGTCTGCGTAAACCACACCCAAACTGTTACTCTTAAAATTAACTCCTAATATTATTATATATTGTATATTAATTATATTTACAGACAGTATTGATGATTTTTTTTATTTTTTACATCTCTCAGTATGTTTATACACAATTTTTTTTTTATCTATTTAGACCAGAAAAAAAAACGAAAGAAATCAGTCAACAAAGTTCCACATTTCCACGTAAACATCAAAGAAAGTATTTTTCATATATACATATTCACAGATTCGCTAACTGAAACCAACAGTATTGATTTTTTTTTTTTTTTTTAGGTAAATATTCTCTAAATTAAAGATGAGGTACAATTGTATCCTGTTATTACTTCTTTATTTTACTCCATGCTATGCTAGCTTGAGCACGGCGGCCATCTTTGTCGGAATGACTAAGCTGTTTCTAGCATGCCGACTTAAACTTTAGAACGTTATTTGTGTTACTATGAATATTTTTTACAGAGTACGTTAAGATCTTGCAACACAGATATAAGTATACAACTTTTTTACATTTTGAAGAAACATGCGACAACTGTACAAAAAAAAAGTGTTAATTTACCGCATTATGCGCTAACAGGAAGTAGCTGGCGATTTATGTTACATAAGATTTCTCAGCCGCAATACATTAAAATTCCAAAAATTATTAGTAAGTTTGTAATTATATTATAAAGAACAAGTTTATAAATTTATTTCTACAAATTTAAGAATTTAAAATGTAAAATGTATTACATGTTCATTATATGAATATCAAATGCATGAATATATACTTTTTTGCATACAAAAACACACTGAAGTCTAATATTATGTCTATTTCAAAATATATATTTAATTATGTTACCAATAAAGTGAACAAGTAATGCAATTTTATGCATGTTTAAAAATTATTTCTCACGTATTTAATGCCAAATTATATCAATTTGTTCCAAGTAAGTCAATTATGAATGTTCTCAGTCATTTATATACCATACCTGTACAAGCAATACCCATTGAAGGCTCTTTTTTCTTTTCAGTGTCTTCTTGTCTCTTGATCTTACCAGAGTCGTGGTTGTCTTCGGCCCAAGTTGGAGTGAACCTGTGAGAGGAGAAGTGCTCCTTTTAAACTCCTTGGCCACGTGGTGTCTTAACCACACAGGAAGAGGTTTAACAGTCACAGCCTTGCTGTCGTTCTTTACTCATTCCTTCTTTTGCTTTTTCCTCGTCTTCGCCTATGCAAAATGCTAATGTCGATACTTATTCAAGTCGATTATGGTGCTTTATGTCGCATTTTAATGTGGTAATCATTGTATCAAAAAAGTGCTGGGTGAATTTCAGAGAGAAAGTGGCGCACCTCGTTATCTTATGAACGTTACCTGTCTAAAGTTCTCGATGTTTCTTCTAAACTTGGTTCTACGTTGTTTTAATGAATACACCATTTTGTCCCGCACTAATCATGATTACATCCGTTTAATGCTAACTATATTAATGAAATATGAAAACACGCCACATGTTCAAAGACAAACATTTTAATCAGCAATAGATAATAATTATTTTTAGTATTAATTAGAGTCAGACATAATGAAGCATAATTTGTGAATCAGTCTGTTCATTACTAGCTTTTTACTTTCCAGCCATCTTGCACTGCAGTAATCTTTGTTCTCATATATATATCATTTGTTCTCTTTTCTCTTTGCATGCTGTTTCACTTTTCCTGGTCATTTCTTAACACTTGCAACACTGTGGAAATGTTGAAGTAAGCCTCTGAAATAGTCAGTGGGAAGTGATAGGTCAGCCAGTGCAGATGTTTGTGGGAAGTATGTGGGAATTTAGACAATGGTTGCACCATGGTTGCGGGTCCACCTGCAGAAACAAGTACAGAACAGCAGCATCCCAATATACCCATACAGGCTTTTTCAAACTATATATCAAATGTCAACATAAAATATCTACAAAGATCAAATTTTCACTGAGATTTTTATACTGAGAAGACATATTATATTACATATATAATATGTGGGGAAATTGATTAAACCGTTCAATGATGGAACGGTGTATGGAAAATATATACAGCAGATGGAAAAGTTTACACAGGTTTTTGTCATGTAAAAAAACCTGAATCTAAGATAAACTAACAGGGCCCTCATGGGGTGCAAGATACCTCTGCCATGCAGCATGGATAATGTAGCAAATAGGCCCTATAGGGGTACAGGTTTTAATTACCCATGTGCTCATGTTTTTTATTTGTGTTCCATAACAGCACAAATGTAGTGGTGTAACCACATGTCCATAACAGCACGTCTGTCAGCACTCCTTTCAAAGTTATAAGCGTTCAGAATCCTGTGACCTTGATTTTGACCTTTCAAGGTCACCCAGCAGCAAAGGTAACCGTGTCATTTGAAAGCATGTATGTGGTTTCCTATATGTCTCTCATCTATGGGTCTGTGTCACTGTGTTTCTGAGATATAAGCAGCTTTAATTTAACACAGGAAATGTCTATCTCTGAAATTTTGTGACCTTCACTTTTGACCCAGACATTCCAAAAGCGAATAATCTCTGGGACTCAGGTAGGGTAGTGTCTCCACCAAGCTTGATGAAAATCCGTGCATAGGTGTGGTCAAGATTTTGTTCACAGATGAACTGACAAACAGGAGCACAAAAGCTTGTTTTTCAGCGTTTTGGGTGGAGGTGATAATGTCGGGTTTTTTTCTAGCAGCTAAGTAAATTCTAGGGAAAAACTAATTTGGGCGGTTTGCAGTAACATGGTTGTACAAGTGCACACCTCTTTATAATAGAGCATGTGGCTGTGCTCAAAATTAACCAATCTCATTCAAACTCATGTTTAAATGTTGTTATCATACATGTTTTATCAGTGAATTGCTTCTGATTAACCCTAAATAATAATTATCTGTTTCTGTAAGCGGCTTAGAAAATGAATGAATGAATGTTTCTGTAAGATTTTTTTTACCTCTTGGCTTATTCGACTAATGAACCCATGATCCTCTAAAGAGCTTACAATCACTGTGGAGAGGTATTGATAGAGAGGGTTACAAATGAATTTCCCTGGAACACTGTAAAGGCCATCATCATCAACGTGAAAATGCAACACCACAGTGACATTACCAAGAACAGAATGAAAACTAAACAAGGATGCTACCATGAGCCCAGATACTTTGTATTTTATCATCACTCCATCCATGTGACAATGGTTTTTCATCTTGTTTTGGTCCAGTGAGACTAAGGTACGTGACACTGTGATGTAGTGGTTAGCAAGTTCACCTCACAGCAAGAAGGTCCTGGGTTCGAGTCCCAAGCTCTGGCGTTTCTCGGCATGTTCTGCCCATGCTTGTGTGGGTTTCCTCCAGGTACTCTGGTTTCCTCCTACAGTCCAAAGACATGCACATTAGGATAACTGGCTGCACCAGGGTAGAAATTTTGGACATAATTTTAATAGATAAGGCAGTGGTGGCTCAGTGCTTAAGGCTTTGTGTTACTGATTGGAAGGTTGGTGGTTCAAGCCCCAGTACCACCAAGGTGCCACTGTTGGGCCCTTTAGCAGGGCCCTTAACCCTTAACAGCTTCAGTTGTATAAGTGAGATAAAATGTAAGTTCCTCTGCTAAAGGCATCTGCCAAATGCAATAAATGTAAATGTAGCTATCTTTGGTGCATAAGCTACTTTTTTATTACTCAAACAACAATATAGCCTGAGTGAAGCATGATGGTGGGAGCGTCATGCTCTTTGGATTGGCCTGGAGCTCTAGTCAAGATTGAAGCAATCATGGATAGTCCCAAATACTAATCTAGTGTACTTTGGCACAATACCTGCAGGCCTTCTTTTCAAAAAAGTAGTAAATACAACCGTTAATCAATCGGAGCGATGCAACTACACATATGCACAGCAAAAAAGGTTCTGCTTAGTGTTTACCACTTCCACCTCACAGCAAGAAAGACCTGGGTTCAATTCCCGGGCTTGGTAAGAAAGTTTTCATGTGGAGTTTGTATGTTCTTCCCATGTTTGCGTGGGCTTTTTAGCGACACTTAGGTTTCCTCCGACAGTCCAACATGCGTCAGGCTAATTGGCACTTCCAAATTGCTCCTTGGTGTGAATGAGAGCGGTTGCTGTGTGTTTGCTGGCCCTTGCAATGGTCTAGCAAGCTGTTCAGGGTGTACCCCGCCTTCACTCAGCAACCCTAGTAGGAATAAGCGGTTCGGCAAATAATTCAGTGCGTGAGACATACATACTATATACTTTAGAGATTAGAAACACTGTTCACGCTGTTATGCTCTTAGAGGCATCAAGTTTCCGTTTGTACACTTAACAGGAAACATCATTGCACATTATTATTTGGACTGATCATCTTTACTCAGTGTTGAATCGTTTCCATTTCAGTGGTACAACAGCTCATTAAATGGTTCGACGCAAATGATAAACTATGGATTTCCCAGTCACTCAACCTCAAGCCAACTGAACACTCATGGGAGATTTTGGGAGCAAGTGCTCTGTACCACCATCACCAAGCACAGTGTTCATCCTCTTGAATATGTAAACTTCAATGCCAAAGTGCATTAAAGCTGTCCTGTGATAGTCCAGCGCCTGTTTTTCCTTTCTAGTTTTTTTAATGTAGGTGGGTGAGAAATTACATATATATATATAAATA
>JBCNYH010000005.1:19389077-19411903 GCA_039654325.1 Tandanus tandanus
TATATATATCAAAATAACTAGCCTATGACTTGTATTCTAACTTGTTTAAATTAATCATTTTTGCGGTAAACTGAAATGGACTCGACGGTTGACTCAGTACATAAACAGTTGAAACTCTCTTAGTAAAAAGGGTCCCTTGAAGGTCAGTGTACTTTCAGTGTTCTACTTTACATGAATTGATACAGTGGGTATTGAAAAGAATCACCTGCCTTCAAAATAAGTGAAAGTTATAATATCAACAGTTTAGAAACAAAAATGGAATCACTGAGATGATTTAAGGATCACTCCTCTGGGTCAGTACTTTGTGGAACCTCCTTTTGCTTTGATTACAGCCATGAGTCTGTTGGGATACTTCTCTACCAACTTTGCACATGTAGACTTTGCAAGATTGGCCCACTTTTGTTTACAGAATTGCTTAAACTCTTGTTTAAACTCGTTAAAAAAAAAATTTTTTTAATTGACAGTGAGCCATCTTAAAATCATTCCATCGAATTTCAATAGGGTTTAAGCCTGGGCACTGTGTGGTCAACTTCATGTTTTTGTCACGTTGGGAGGTGGCGCTTCTTCCCATTGACAATTTACTGTCAGAGGGCAGCAGGTTTCCCTCAAGAATTAGACAGTACTTTGCCTCATCCATTTTTTTTTCTCTCTTGACAAGTGCCCCAGTCCCTGCTTTAGAGAAACACCCCATAATGGTATGGTGAGTGAGCTTAGATCTTTCTGTTTGGTTTTGCTATGACACCTACAAGTTTTCTACTGCAGCACCTTCAAATATGCAGATGACTATGTATAGTAGTACCAAACACTTTCCACTTATTGATGAAGGACTTTACTGTGCTTCTAGGGATTGATAAAACCTTAAATTTTATTTTTATCCATCCCATCTTGTGCCTGTCCACAACTTTGTCCCTAGTATCTTTTGGCAGTGCCTTGAAACCCATAGTTGAGTGTTTGCTTTCAATTATGCTACCAAACATTGTACTGCTCTAGGAATAGCTGTTTTTTGATTACAATCGATCAGAGGTGGAAACCAATTAGCTTGGTGTGCTTGATTACGAGGGGGTGCTTGCAGTGATTCTGATTTTTAAAAAATAAATAAATACAAATCTGAACTGTTGCTGTTATATCTTTCATCTGGCGGTTAGTTGCATTGAGTAAATGCAGCTGGAAAAATATTTTTTTTGTGTGTATCTTTATTTTAGGTTACAAAGCAGCAAAATGTGAATATTTTGAAGAGGTGATTCTTTTCTATACTTACTGTAAGTACCTAGTCATGCTGTGTGCTTTTATTCACTTTGTGGCAAATGAAGCCAGATCAACTTACAATTCAATAGTTGGATAGTTAGCTAACAACTTTGCATTGTTTTTGAGATCAAAAGCAAGTAGCTAATATAGGTAACGTTAGCTACTAGCACAGTGGTTCTCAATCCTGGTCCTGGCCCTAGTTCCAGACCTTTTAGTGTTTCCCTGCTCTATTACACCCACTTCAAGTCATTGCTAGTTTTTTAAATTAGGTGTAGAACAAGGAAAACACTAAAATGTTCAAGCCAGGGGGTCCTCCAGGACCAGGGTTGGGAACCCCTGTATTAGCAGGCTCTAAGTAGCTTGTATAACTAACTAAACAGTATGATGACCAGCTTTTGTTCATGGATAATTTTAGTTTTTTATTTTGATGTCACATTTAATAAAATAACCTGTGTTATAATAAATACACTGTCATGTTGGTGCCACTAGGTGCCTCCGAGCCACACTTGAGGACTACATTTTTACAAAGTGCGCTGTGGACATGGCACAAAATACACAGCTGCCACAGGACAGAGCTCAATCATCAATGACTTAATGAGCTCACCAATAAAGGGAATATAGATTGTTTCAATTTAGGAGCTAAATTTAGCTGCTTGTCTCGAGCTACAACCATTATCAGTGACCCGTCACACCCCCACCATGGACTGTTCTCCCTGCTGGCCTCTAGGAAGAGGTTCCACAGCATTCAGTGCAGGACCACCAGGTTCTGTAATACCCATTTTCCATACACTGTCAAACTGCTGCTCATACCAGACACATATTTCTATACTGGCCACCATGTCTTTTGTGCAGTCCTTCATAGCTTTTAATTTTACTTTGTATCATATCCGAACAATCTTCTTTTTAATTATTCTTGTATTTTTGTATTTTGCACTACTGGGATTCCACAGGTCACTTTCTCATAGGATTTTGCACTATTGTAAATTCCACAGGTCACTTTACTGCTGCACTTTATAGTATTTTTGCTGCTATCCATATCTACAGGCTCTATATTTTAATCCTGTGCTGAGCCAATTGCACCGAAGTTTCTTTCTTTCTAAATTCAAATTTATTTGTCACATACAAAATCATACACAGTACAATATGTAGGGAAATGCTTGTTACGACTGCTCTATATTTGAAGAAGAATAAAAACAAAAACTATCAATATCAAGACGAGAAAAAAAAAAGAAAAAAATCAATAACAATAACTATTGAAGGACACAAACTATTTCTGCACTCGCTGTATACTGAATGACAATAAAGTGGTCTAAGTCTATTACCCTCCATTTAAATATCAAACAACAATTTAAATTGCTGGATAAATGCATTGTATTTAACTTTTAAGACCTTTGACAAACAACAATTTACAAGACTTTCCCTAAATAGATTAAATGTGTAAACCTTTACACGGTTACAAACTAAAGTACCAAATCAAACATATCTCTGCAGTCACTTTTGCTTTTATATATTGATTTATATCATGCTTATACCTCAAGATCTAAGCACTTTGCAGTTTAAAGTTGTACTATGTTCATTTCTAACAATATTATGTATCTTTTCTGTAGGGTGGTGCATGTAGAAGCCTCTAAAGCAGCACATATTTAAAAAAAAAAAAAAAAAAAACATACTAAACAACAAAATATGCAACAAAGAAAACTTGATATCCTTATTTCTGAGTGTGTGGTACTGTATTTAACCTTTTGTCTTAGAGTGTAGTATCAAATCACTGTTAGTTTGTTGGATATTCAGATCAGATCTTGTGGTTAAAAAATAAAATCACCAGACGCACAAAACAAGAAAGTGGAAAATCTCGGAATCTTGAGTAATATCTTAACAATAGGCAAAAGCTTAGGAAACTCTGCTTCACTGCCAGGCTGGTTTAGCATTCGGAGAAATAAAACCATGATAGTTAAGACAGAAACAGGAAGTGGACACCTGATCTGAGCTACAGTCAGGCGCACAGGCCTCGCTCGTTTGGTTATCACTGATGCTTAACATTTAACGTTGTTGTTTTTTTGTTGGCTTGTAATGCTTCAGATCATCCAAATTCACCAACAGCAGGTGGGCTGATGGCTGCGCGACAGCCAAAGATTACGGGCTTGAATGTGAAGCAAGAGTTAGTCAGATAAAGAGTAAATTATTACAACAAAAAAGTACAACAGTTTACTTTTCCTTCTAACTCGGTCAGGGGTGTGAAATACAGCCTTTCAGAGATCGCGAGTGACTCCATAGAGGTGTGTGATCTACAGTGTGGGTTGCTGTATGTGTTTGCAGGTCTGGGTGCAAGACAAAGGCACTTTGAAGTGCATGACTAGCTTTTGAGCAGCAAGAATCTATTATGTATTTGTGGTCAAGTGCAGCAGAGCCTAAGGCAAACATACTTACGACCCCACTTTCCCGCCAGATTATCTTGTAGCCCACAAACACAGCCAAGCATGAATGCTTACTTTTCTGAATTGAATGTTCACACAATAACTAACACAATGACTTTTTTTCCAGGATATAATAACAATACAAGTTTACAAATTTTAAAATACAAGTTTTTAAAATAGGTTTATGTGTAGTTAAAGGCTTTGCTCTATGGTATAAACAAACCTAAAGCCAGAAATATTTCACATTTCTTTCATGAACTTAGCACTCATGTTTCTTTTCTTTTGGAATTACTTTGCTGATATACTTTTTTTTATATGAATATGTAAGCTTAATTATTTGTTGCGTCACCACAAAATTAAGGTCCAGCTGGACCGTAGTTAATTTTCTTTAAAATAAGGGTGCAATTGTGAATCTTGGTGTCACCAATCAGGAGAAATTTGTAAAAATGTTTGAGGTATCATCACCTTAGAAAGGTTTCAGTTGTAAACGTTGATGCATAAATTAAACTTAATGCCTAGCACAAATTTATTTTGCCTACAAACTCCCATTTACATATTGTTTCAGACTATAATATTTTGGTGGCGAGTACATTATAGGTAAAGGGATGTATTTACAGCAAAATTAGACTTAAAACAATATGTGGGTAATTTTTTTCACCCTCTGGTATCAAATCTCAACATCTCAAAATGAACTTTCACTACACTGAACTTATTTTGTGGTCACATGCCCCATTTAGTGAATTTAAAGATCAGATGGATGTTGGAAGAAGTTGCATAATGTCTATATTAAGGCAAAGCTAAACACACTTAATGTAGATAAATTTACAGGTAAAAGTAGAAAATAAACAATAGTTCCTTTCTGTTGGTGGTATAATGCACTTGATTTCTTTTGAAATTGATTTAGGACTACAATTACGATTACAGTTATAAGATAACCAGCGAGACTTCATATTAAACTATAGTGAAGTTTCTACTACACGGTTTGTATTTTTAGCTGGTTTCACCCAAATGAATATGGGTTTCCCTTTTAAGTCTGGTTCCTCTCAAAGTGTCTTCGTCGTATCGACTGAGGGAGTTTATCCCTTGTTACCTTCGCCACAGGCTTGCTCATTAGGGATGTGTAGGGTTTATCGAGAAATGTTTAAAATCGTAAGCTTAAATTCTTTACGAAACTAGTTTTACTATGTTCAGCTGTTTTGCGACAGTGTCAACTGTAAAAAGTGCTATACAAATAAAACTGAATTGAATTCTCGCTACGTCAGCTAACTAAAATTTCTGCATGTGTAATCAGAGTTACTATATATCTAGCTAGAGCTTGATCATGGAGAATACACCTTAGCTATTGTTTTCCTTTGTTCTTGAAAGTGACAGAAATTTGGTATCAGTCCCTAAAATCAGTGTGTGATCAAGGCTGTTGTCTTTCATGTACTTTTACATAAAGTTATAAAGCAACTCAGGTTTTAACCCACCAAGGACAAGTAGATTTTTACATGGAATTTAAATTTAGAAATTGCTTAATTCTGGATGTACAGATCGCAAAAGCATGACAAACCTTATATGGGAATTAAACCCAAACTTATTAAAAGCTTGCATGCACACCTTCATAGTTTGTCCATTCCTATCAAAACACACCATGCTTCATGAAAATTTCTGCATTAAAAAAAAATAAAAACGGGTAATAAATCCGAACACAGGAGGAAGCTGTAAACAAGGTAGTGTTTGCATTGGAATGCACTGCGGTACATTCGTTCATGTATACGAGCAGATGCTTGTTTGATGTATGTAAGTGTAATGTAGTATTATGTGCAGATGTTCATTAGTTTATTGCTGATTTTTTGATATCTGTATTTTGTTATTTTTTGCTGTTATGTTTGCCTTATATGAGCTGACACATCCACATCCAACCTCACATGAGTGATACGGACTCCAAAGAGTGACCTTTTTTAAACTGATCAATACAAATTGTCGAACAGATTTTAGCAGATTACAACTTCGGAAATGTAAGTAAAAACCAGCCGATGATGAAAAATTGCATGTTTTCTATGTAACAGGAGAGTTTGGAATGCTTTCCTTTCATTTAATTGTAAACGTTGTTGTTACTGCTCACTCAAATGAGGCTCTACAGAGACGTAATCATCAGTGTAAAGAAGACCAAAATTATGGGCCAGGATGTGAGTAACTTTGCTCAACATTGGTTGTGGAAGACTTCACATATCTTGGCTCCACTATCACAAGCAACATTTCCTTTGATGCTGAGGTCAGCAGGCAGATTGATAAAGAGGGTATGGGACAATTCCAGGTTGACCATCAACATCAAGATTCATGTGTATCAAGCATGCATGCTCAACATGAGGATCCCCTACTCCCCTACCAAAAGCACAGACTCAATAACATGGAAAGATCTCATCCTGTACAAAGTAGTTCTTGACCTGGCAGGCATTCCTAGCATGTTTGCATTTCTGACCCAACGATGATTATGCAGGATTGGCCACATCAGTAGGATGGATGACGGAAGAATGCTCAGGGGTATGCTATATGGAGAACTTGCCACTAATTCAAGACCTGTCGGAAGATCTGTACTGTAACAAAGATGTTTGCACATGAGACATGAGAGCTTGAAACATTGACCATGCAGGCTGGGAAGCAGCTGAGGACAGAAGCAGCTGGAGAAGAGTAGTGAAGGAAGCTCAAGAATCAATCAAGGTTGATCAAGAATTGGATTACATAAAGACAGTTGGCTATGCAACTCATGGATGGCTACCTAGGTCCATAAGTATTTGGACAATGGCATTGTTTTTGTAATTTTGTCTCAGAACACCACCAAAATGTATTTGAAAACAAGCAATCTGTACGCAATTTAAGTGTAGACTTTCGGCTGTAATTTAAGGGGTTTAACGTGTTAAATTAACCATAGGTAATTTACCCTATTTTAGTACCCTATTTTCAGAGGCTCAAAAGTAATTAGACAATTGACTGACATGCAGTGTTATGGCCAGGTATAAACTGTTCCCTCAGTGCTGTTCACTGAATTTCTCAATATGAGGTCCAGAGAGATGTCGATGCAAGTGAAAAAGGGCTACTGATAAAAAAAAAAAAAAACAAGAAAACAAAATAAACCTGTCAGAGAAGTTGCAAAAACTTCAGGATTGCCCAAATCAACAATTCAGTACATTGGTTAAAAGTCGGAATGCGTTGGTGAGCTCAGCAACAACGAAAGACCTGGAAAACCACAAAAGACAATTAAAATGGATGCCCAGAATTCTTTCTTTGTTGAAGAAAAACCCCTTCATAATATCTAGCCAAGTTAAGAACACTTGAGGAGGTGGGTGTATTGTTGTTTAAGGCTACAATAAATACAGGTAAATACAGCGAGTTTACAAGGTTGGAACCACTGGTAACACTCAAGAACAGGAAGGCCAGACTACACTTCTAAAAAGTCTGCCCTGTTCTGGAGCAAGATTAGTTGGACAGATGAATCCTTGTACCGGAATGATGGGAACAGAAAAGGAGAAGGAAAGGGCCCGCTTGTGATCTAATGCATACCACGTCCTCTGTCAAACATGGCGGAGGTGGGTGCTAATGAAACTGGGTCGCCAACGTTTACTGATGTGAAGGCTGACAGAAGAAACAGGATGAATTCTAAAGTATATAACAATGATTCACCAAAGGAAAATTGAGGGAACTATTCAAATATATCCACCGAGCCTGAGATGAATAATCATTTTAGTATATACTACATGGGGAAATAACGGACTAAAATGGGATTATTGTGGTTTATTTTCATGTTTTTATTTACTTCAATCATTCCCCTCTGTTTTGGTATACTACACAAAGGTATGCTCTCCGATCAGCCATAGAGTAAATAAGAACATTACTATGACCAATCAAACATAAAGTAAATAACTATCTCATTACATTGGCACCTGCCAAGTGGGGAATATTTTAGGCAGAAAGTGAACGGTCAGCTCTTAAAGTTGACGTGTAGGAGACTGGAAAAAATATATAAGGGCTATATTGTGATGACTATACGCCTGGGTTTACTCATCTCCGAAACAGAAGGTCCTGTCGGGTGTTCCTGGTAAGTAGTGGTAAGTACCTACCACAGGATATCCAAAGCCGTAATTGACCAATCAGAATTGAGTATGCTAATGAGCTATTTCTTAAAACATTTAAACCACTAAAATGTTTGGATTAGATTCATTAGAAGACATTAGAAAAACTATATCAGGAACCAAGTAGAATTCAAAAAGAACTTTAAACTGAGGCTGGACGGTGGTATAGTGGTTAGCACATCCACCTCACAGCAAGAAGGTCCTGCGTTCGATTCCCAGGCTCAGGTGTTCCTGCCTGGAGTTTCCATGTTCTCCCCATACTTGTGTGGGTTTCCTCTGGGTATTTCGGTTCTCTTAGGCTAGGTGTGAGTGTGAGAGTGAATGGTTTCGTGTGTGTTGGCCCTGCGATGGCCTGCCGGGCTGTTCAGGGTGTACCCTGCCTTCGCCCATTGTCGGCTCCCCGCAACTCTAGTAGGATTAAGCGGTTCAGCAAATGAGTGAGTGATGAACTTTAAACTGAGAATCTTCTTCAACAGTTCGAAAATATTTTCCATAAACAAGCCAGAAAGATAGTGCCTTAGTGTTGAGGTAGTGTGAAGGTGTAGGAAGGAAGTGGAACTGTTTTTAATCAACCACTAAAGTCTCTTTAGGCAACAGTTGGCCTTTTGCACTTACGCCATCCCTGAAAATAGCAACTTCTCCCTTAAGTCATCGCCCCCTCTCTTGTGAAGGAGGTCCAACTGAGAACTCGAAGCAGGATCGTACTATGAGCTTTGGGATCTTTATGCAAAAGAATGATTATTCATTTCATTGTTCTTATGAGTCAATGTGAAAGTGTTTTGCTGTCATGTGAGGGGGATTGTGGTGGTTTCCCTTGAAACGTGATAGGCGTATATGTGAGGAGAGGTACAAAAAAAGCAACCCCTCTAAAACGAACACCTCTTTTTTTTCCTTTTTTTTGAACCTAGTGGTTTTGGGTTTGAAACTTACTCCTGCACATTTTCTTCTTCTGCTTTTTATGTGAAGTTTTTTTTTTTTTTTTTTTTTTTTTTACATGATATCCAAAACCACACCTGAATGAGTAAGGTGGTTATAATTTTAAAAAAGAGCTTTGTGCCATCATGACACTGAATATTATGGATATTGCAGGGAAATGTTGGTATGACCTTTTAACATTTGATGGACTCTTGAGAAGCACAGACAACTTTAACATCCTCGTCTATCAATTCCTCCAGTTTTGGAGGAAACCCGTTGTTAAAAACAGAATTCCAGCCGCACACCTCCAGGATCTTGAGTTCATTCCTAAACCTCAAATAACGGTCCACCAAGTTATCTGATTTGCTCCCACCTCCAGAAAGATGGCAGACGAGTGATGCTGGGTGTGAATGAGTGTACGACTGGGTGTATCTCTGACACTGATTGATGTCCCATCCAGGATGTATTCCCACTACACACACAATGTTCTTGGGATAGGTTCCGGATCCACCTCAACCCTGAGCAAGATAAACTGGGTACTAAAAATGAATGAATACTAGCAGTAAGGAATTTATTTTATTTTTTTTTAAACCTTCCAAAAGAGGATAGGCTGCTGCAGCACACATGCATCTAATACTTATTTTAACCCTCATATTTCAGCTCTGGCTCTCTGTCCTACGTACAGCTTGCACTTTTATCGATGTCTCCTGTTTGCTTTGTACATTTAAAAAATCTCTTTACATTAATGCATGTGGCAAAAGAATAAATCTAACTGTATCTTTATTGTTAGCTTAGATATTAGCTCTGAATTTGAAAAGTGCCTCATTTTAAATCTAGTTTAGTCTAACAGGGTGCAATAGAGCTACAGCTCCCCCTTCTGGTAATAGTTTAAAAAATTCATCTTAAAGAGATTTAACCATCTTTTTTATTCATAACACCAGACAGGATGATCCCAAAATCTTCGCCAAATTCTATGAAGACTGATGCAGTAACATCTTAGTATCCCTGTCAGGTTATATGATAAAGCTACAATTAAAAAAAATCATAATTTTTGGCTTTTGCAATACTGTATTAATCCCGCAAGGGAAATTATTGCCTCTGCATTTAACCCATCCAAAGTGAGCACACACACTCGGAGCAATAGGCTGCCACACACATTATTGGGGGTGCCCGGAGAGCAGTTGGGGGTTAGGCGCCTTGCTCAAGGGCACTTCAGCCATGAAGGTGGAGGAAGGGAAGGTGCAGCTCACTCGCCCACTGCCACACATTTTTCCTGTTGGTTCGGGAATCGAATCAGCGACCTTTCAGTCCACAAGACGTTTCTCTAACCAATAGGTTACGGCTGCTGCCAAAATGATGACGGTCAGTCACTCACACACACACACAAAAAAAAAAAACTGGCACCACTGGCAAGCACTCACTCATTTGCCGAACCGCTTAATTCTATTAGGTCACAAAGAGGCTGGAGCCTATCTCAGCAGACTCTGGGTGAAGGCGGGGTACACCCTGCACAGCTCACCAGACCATCACAAGGCAACACACACACACAACACCATACACATACACACTCACACCTAGGGGCAGTTTGGTACAGCCATTGAGCCGACAGTGCAGGTCTTTAGACTGTGGAAGAAAACCGGGTTACCAGAAGGAAACCCACACAAGCACAGGGAGAGCTGCCGCTGTTGGGCCCTTGAGCAAAGCCCTTAACCCTCAATTCCTCAGATGTTTAAAAATGTAAGTCGCAATTGCATATTTTGATCATTTTTATTCCCACATGTAAAATCAACACAAAAGTGTCTTGGTTTAATCAGTGATATGCAAACAACTGTCCTAAACTCTAAGTTTCCAGAAAATACTCATTAATCAATCAGCGTTTTTCAAAAAAAACAAAACAAAAAAAAACAAACAAAAAAAGATTTTATTTAAATGTAGTCGGCACTGTCCAAACAATAAAGTCACTACTGTGGAGCTCTTACAATCAAACAAGATCAACATGAGAACATAAGACTTACTCAAACGTAAAGCTTAAAAGAAACAAGCTTTTTGATGTAAATAAAGCAAAAGAATTTTACAGCGCTATCCACAAACATTATCAAACTTCACCAGTCCAGTCCTCAAGGGCTTTTAGCTATTTATTCTTACATCGGAGTTGAAATGCTACAGTCTGTATTGCCCTGTAAAGCTCAGAAGCTGGAATACAATCTAAAGGACAATATCATCTGTGACGATTAACTGAGGAACTTTTCTGGGATGTGATGCCAAAGCTGTGCTGTGTCTCGTGTTTACGTCTTCACGGCTGTGTCTCTGGACCTGTAGATGACTCCTCTGCTCTTCAGTTCTCGCACCACTCCTAATAAACACACCATAAAGAGTGACACAGTTTAACATTAAATACCCAAGACATTTGAAATTAGGATTCATTACAGCTCTGATCACTACTTGAATGACTAGCATTTCCTGTGCTATTCTAATGAGAAGTCTATTATTCCTACAATTCTTATTTCTAACTGAAATAAATGAATGCATCACCGCTGATGTCTTTATACTATCCAGTATTTCACTTTAAGCTAATAAAAAGCTTACATGCTGATTAAGAAACTGTTTCATATATCGATGTTTCACTCTTAATCTAATGAATAACCGCACAGCCCTCTTACTCACAATATAAGCTTGAACATTTTGCCTTTACAGTATACAGCTGTACAGAAGTAATGATTTATACTTCTGGTGTCACACAGATGATCAGGTCTCCTTTCTTTTTCACATTTCTGTAATGATGCTTTGTAATTAAAAAAATACTGTTAAAAGCTCTACATAAAGGGCTCCCAAGTGGCCTAACAACAAAGTGGGGGGGCGATGTTCCACAATCCTGGTTAAAACAACTAGATTTCCTGTAAATTCAGTTGAATGTTCACCTTGTATTGTGCATTGAAAGCCAAAATTGTGTTTAGTTTTTTTTTATTTGTATAAAAAATGTTTGCATGCATGTCTGCTTATGAGAAAAAAAAACTTTTATATTTGTGTTTGTATATGATACAGTTTATAGAAATTACCTAAACTGTTTAGTTTATTCCCATCAATTTCCCATTTCCACCATCTCCATCCGAAGTTCCCATGGAAAGTTCCTGGAAACTGTCTGGACATTTTCTTAGAAATTTCCACCCTATTCAGCCCTAGTTTAGAGTACTTGTGAGAACTTGTTTGTATGACATCTCCAGCCTGCTTCACAGTGGTGAATTAGAATTTTATTTTTTTTATTTATTGAAAAACAGGAATATCGTAATCAGCCAGGCAGGCATTTGCCCCTCTTGGACGATGGAGGACTGTGTGCACAAACTCTTTATATAATATACAGTTGCATATCATCAATCACACCATAAGGCCTTATGAATAAAATCCTTTACCAACCTGGGGGTAATCTTCCGGTTACAGTTACAGCGTAGACTCCTGCCTTGAAATTTACTGTGAAAGAAAAGAACACATTATTAATGCAATCAACATATACACAGAAGAGACATTGAGTTAGAACGAAATGTACAAACATTACCTATTCTTTGCCATTTAGCCACCCAGCTGTCTTCCGGACTCATCATTGCAATGACCCTGTAAGGAACACACACAGTAAACAACCTTAATAAAAATATATACATACATGCATAAATAAGCAAGCTTTATTAAAAAAAAGAAATCAAAAGAAATGCAGCATACCCATCGAAGGAGGAGCTTGTACATTCATACACCATCTCTCGGTTCCCCTTCATTTGCAGATATGACTCACAGTTATCACAGCCATCATACTCAAACTGGTCAATAGTCTGGAAAAGCAGAAAGTGAACACGTAACAACACTGTATCTCTCCTATACCCTTTAACTCAGGAGTAAAAGATTCACACTTGCTTTCTAATCTATACACAATCATTTACGGCAAATTTGTTATTAGTTGGAAAATTATTTACTACTCAATTCTGTATTTTGCAAATTTGCCTTACTCTGTAATTGTTTACATTTATGGCAGATGCCCAAATGTAAGAGCAAATGTTATACAACTGAGCAGTTGAGGGTTAAGGGCCTTGCTCAAGGGCCCAACCGCTTAGTGGTACTGGGGTTTGAACCCCTGAACTTTGGGTCAGTAAGCCAGAGCCTTAACTACCTGATCCACCACTGCCACTTTTACTTTTTGCTAAATTAAAAATACTACACTTCATGCTGCTTTTTTTTTTGCCTTAGAGTTGGCAAAATGAATGAAACCATTCTTGTAACACAAAATCAATATTTTATAAGGTCTCAGGATTTTAAAAACTGCAAGCTGGAATGCTGAAAGTGTCCTCAACCCTTTTAGATATTATAGGAAGATGTTCAGTGCTTCAGGGAAGGTACCAATGATATCAAATGTTGATAATATTACAGTCAATGAATAATTTACAAACAAAGGGACATAACCAAGAAAAAGGTATTAATCATTATTATTACTACTACTACATTATAAAGGTGATAATGATTATAATAATAATAATAATAGTAGTAGTAGTAGTAAAAACAATGGAACCTAATAAAAACACTGTTAAAAGTTAGAGATTGTGTGTTGAATAATTTTTACTTTACTTTAATCACATATCTTATACATTTCTACCCTTTTTGAGGTGATTGTAAACACTGGAGATAACAAAACTCCACATTTACACAATGTATACCTGGTTAGCTACTAAAATGTCATGAAAATGCTTGTGTTATTGAAAAGCAAAATAAGAGACGTTTAAATAAGCAAATACTGCCATCAAATATATTAAAATTGTTATGTATAAAAAAAAAAAAACCCCACACATTTCCTATTTAGCCGTCAAGCTAACTCGCTGTAAACACCAGTCTGAAGCAGCCCCAAAAAGCCCACCTTAACAAGAGAACACAGCAGACAAGCCCGCAGATGACGAAGATCTTTTGGTACGGTGTCCATAGACATTATGTGACCTAAATTTATTTATTTTATTCCAGAAACTGTTAAATTTGGCTAAGAAAGTAAATCGGTAGCTTGATTCGCTTTTCCGGCGACTGTAAATGACGTCACAAGCCATGCGCCAGCAGTTCAGATTGAAATAAGCCTTGTCCCAATACGAGCACTAAGCCCTAAGATTTTCCTTGAAGTGCGCACTTGTTTAAAGCAGCATAAGGTGCGCAAGGGTTCGAGGCTCTTACGAGAAGAATTGGGACGCGTCACTAATTACGTCACTTCCTCTTGTGCTATTTCATTCATCTGTGAGCCACAGTTTCATGTCAGGACCCACGGCTGAAGTTAAAATGCACCAACATTTTTGTAAATCGATGATTATTTGCCACGTCATTGTTGAAAATCAATAGAGACCGTTAGTGATGGTTGCTAGGCTCGTGACGCGCCACGTACCCGGATGCTCGAAACTGTTAGTGTTTCACAGGCTCGGTGTCATCACTCTGAATGCGGGTATTACTTACTTTCGTCACATTTCGTGCACAGTTTCTGAATAAGTGTTACGAATTCGACACAATTTCCACAAAACGTCGAATTGTCATAAATGTCCCTCAGTAATACCGCTTAAAGTTTCGAGCATACGGGTACTGAACGCGTCACGAGCCTAGCAACCATCGCTAACAGTGAAGCCACTGCTTGACAACGTTATTAAGGTAAACACTGTGTGAATTTCCTTAACATATCGTTGGAGAGGATATCTCGGATAAAGCACAACAGAAACTTAAAACAACACCTACAGCTTAACCACATGTAGTGCATGTCTCCAGTTGATCATTATTTACACTAACACTGGTGGATGGGCTGTTTTTTTAAACCCACCTGCTGTCGCTGCTGGTGGACCACTGTACATTTGATATATCATTGATATTCATCATATTCATTTTCTAAGCCGCTTAATCCTAATTAGGGTCGCGAGGAGGCTGGCACCCATCTCAACCGACTCTGGGCGAGGGCGGGGTACACCCTGGTCAGCTCGCCCGGCCATCACCCTCAGAAGAGTGCAATGTATAATGAATCATATAACATATAACGATATGTTATAACATAAAACAACCTTGCGCACCAATTCAGGCTCCTTCCCCGCCAGAGAGGCGACATTCCATGTCCCAAAAGCCAGAGTCAGTAGCCGAGGATTGGTCCGACAGAACCCAAGCCTTCGGCTGCCACCCGGCTCACATTGCACCCAACCCCTATAGCCCCTCCCACAGGTGTCGGGGCCATGGGAGAGCAGTCCCATGTCTTTCCTTCGGGCTGGGCCCAGCCGGACTCCATATCCGAACCACCCTCCAGGCCTGGCTCCAGGGAGGACCCCGGTAACCCATGTCCGAGCAAGGGAGACTGAGTCCTTACAGTTATTCTGCTCATGGGGTCTTCTGAACTGTGCTTAGTCTGGGCCTTCACCTAGGACTTGTTTGCCTTGGGTGCCCTTACCAGGGGCATAATGCCCCCGACAACAAGGCTCCTAGGATCATTAGAACAAGCAATAGGTTGTAGCCCAGGCGGTCGCCGATGCAAAATTTTATGTGTGGGAGGAGTTCGGTGACAGCCTGGAAAGCAACCATCAGTTGGCCTTGAAAAGGTTGAGGACCACCATCCGACCCCTCAGGAGGGGGAAGCAGAACTCCACAAACACGGTTTACATTAGAAGTGGGGGGCTGCTCACCTCGACTGGGGATGTTGTTGGGAGGTGGAAGGAATACTTTGAGAACCTTCTCAATCCCACCAACACACCAGCTCTACACACTTTACAGGAATCTATAAATAAAGACACATATAGTGGTATAAAATTGTTTAGTTTTAATCCATTAGACTCTTTGAACACTAAACATTTACACTAACTCCATGGTATCTTGGGAATTTGACATAATAGAATGCAACATATTCAGTTTAGAACTCTAGAATTCTGACTGTCATGACATCAAACTTTAGGACTCTACCAGATTTGCAATCACGTGACCAAATATGTGCAAAGATGGGGGTCGGTCTCTGAGTTCCTCTGTCTCTCTGTGATAATGTCCCATGACCTACACATTCTGTGATGTTGTCACAGAATGAGGCTTCTGTTCTCAGTGACATCACAGAGTGTGGGAGACCCTCTCTGTGTCGTCATTCCATTTATATAAGATTCTTTGTTTACAATTTCTCGATTTAAAATTTTTTCTCTAACATGGAAGCAGACAAAACACGCGTCACCATTCCGATCAACCCCGACTACTTCCCCAGCAAGTTGTGGTGTTTAGTCAACGATCCTGGAATTCAGTCAATCTGCTGGGACACAAGCGGGACGGGAATAGTAATTGATGAGGACCGATTTAAAACGGAAGTGCTGTTTTCTCCTGATCAAAGCAAGTACTTCAAAACGAAAGACTTCGACAGTGTAGTTCGCCAGCTCAACCTGTACGGCTTCAGGAAGGTGCGCTCAGATCGGGACAGGTTAGAGAAGGAACTTAGCAGCGCTTCCATCATGTCTCAGCTGCACCACTTTCAGAACCCCAACTTCAAACGGGGTAACCCAGAGCGTCTCGTCAACCTAAAGAGACTCACACGTCACAACAAATCCAAGCTTGCCAGTGGGTTAGAGGTGCCCAGCTACTTCCGTCAATCACTGCTGAATGTACCCCAGGAAAAGCCAGGTTGGTAGAGCGGCATCCACAGTGCGAAGTCTGCGTGACATGCGACAGAAATAATAGTTGTACCATAATAGTTGTAATAATTGTACCATACTGAACAAAGCTTTGAGGCAAATAATTTTGAAAAACAAACAAAAAAAACATTTCATCCATTCATTTTCTGAAGCGCTTAATCCTAATTAGGGTCGCGAGGAGGCTGGCACCCATCTCAGCCGACTCTGGGCAAGGGCAGAGTACACCCTGGACAGCTCGCCAGGCCATTGCAAGGCAGAAACACGCTGACGGCTATGCAGCCTACTCGACGAAAATCAGCAATGGTTCTTTTACATTCCTCTCACCATAGACAGTGATAGACATGGCCTGCATTTGATAACCCAGTTAGCTGCACTGGGGGGGACAGCTGTGAAATTCTGTTGATAGTGGGGCTTGAACCCCCGACCTTGTGATCAGTAATCTAGCACCCTACCACCGGGCCACCACTGCCCAACTTTTATTCCTTTTTGTCTATTAATATCTGACATGTCTCTGTTTGTTTAGGATCAAACTTGGTTGAACATCCGAGACCTCCTAACCACAACAACGTTAATGGCTCCCAAGCGTTTTTGATACACCATGGTGAACAGAGATCTGTGTTCCGCCACTCCTCGATGAGCACGACGTATGCATGTCTACCCGGGCCCAGTAACCCATCAGTCATAACTCCGTATTCACAGTCCGAATATTATGTACCAGGTACTGAATAGTATAATAATTTAATTACTACAGTATAATCCTACTGCACACCCCACTCACTGAAGCAAATACTGTAGCGTGGTGCACTATTTTGACATATACATTGGTTGCATGCAGTTTGGGATGAAGCCTGATCCACTGTTTCACAATTGTGACCCGCTCCAGCATAATACGGATTAAGTCGCAAGGTGTTGTTGTGAGTAAGAGCCAAAGTAAGTGTGATGGCACACAAAATGGTGTACCTGGATGAAAATCGCCAAAAATACATCCTTTATAGCATAATCTTCGACATGACCAAGTTCAAATATCCATAAACACAATCTATT
The DNA here is from genome assembly GCA_039654325.1 of Tandanus tandanus. Taxonomy (NCBI): domain Eukaryota; kingdom Metazoa; phylum Chordata; class Actinopteri; order Siluriformes; family Plotosidae; genus Tandanus; species Tandanus tandanus. The sequence continues at coordinate 19,406,454 of JBCNYH010000005.1, forward strand.
CATTCATTCATTCATTTTCTGAACCGCTTAATCCTAATTAGGGTCGCAGGGAGGCTGGCGCCCTTCTCAGCCAACTCTGGGCGAGGGCAGAGTGCACCCTGGACATCTCACCAGGCCATCGTAGAGCAGAAACACACTGACGGCTATGCAGCCTACTCTTAACGAAAATCAGCAATGGTTCTTTTACATGCCTCTCACCATAGACATAGCCTCTCACGTGAGAGACATGGCCGGCCTTTGACTTAGCTGCACTGGGGGGGACAGCAGTGATATCCCGCTGATAGTGGGGCTTGAACCCCCGACCTTGTGATCAGTAATCCAGCACCCTACCACCGGCCCACCACTGCCCCTTAAACACAATCTATCCATGCTAAAATATACTTGTTTAAGAAAGAGTTCCATGTCCACGTTGTAGTAAAACAATAGAAATATCCACTTCTTTTGCCGATATTCAATCCGCTTTTGTGGTTGCTCAGGGTATTTCCTTATTATCCATATTCACTACCAGAATCCTCTCCCTACTTACAGAATCCCAGAAGGATTCCCCCAATCATATAATGCTAAACCAACCAGAAGCCTCAAAACGGACATGACTCAGTTGCAAATAGAACTCATCTGTTGTTAGGAAGACCCCAGGAAGATCGCACTGATTGGTCGAAAGCCGGATTCATTTATTTTATGGATGTTAGAGAGTTTCAGATGCGGACATTCAGAAAAAGGTTCTGTAACTGTAATTGCTATTTTCTCAAAAGTAGCATTTCATGATTAGCAACATACCAAGTGATGTAACTCAGTCAATTTTCATGCTATAATCATGTATTATACCTCATTTTGAAGCAGAATAAATTCTCTTTCCAAATATATCAATATCTCAGAATGTCAAATTTCCAACCTAATCCGTATTATGCTGGAGCAGCTCACAATTTCACTGTTGATGTCTCACCTTTTATGTTTTTTTTTTCTTTTTAGTTATGTAACTACTGAGCTGATATTCTAGTAGTATAATAGATAATCAGAGTGCACACTTGTTCATATCCAGTTGGTATAGATAGAATAACTGCTGTTATTAGCTTGACCTCTCAGTCTTTTTAAATGTTTGACTGATTATTTTTTTTTTTTTCCAAATTCTATCTTTGTTTATATTTAAAAAATACAATTAAGTATTTCAACATGTGTCACATCATTATTTCAGCATGATGTTTAGTATACTGTAGTAGGCAAAGAATCAACAGACGAGTAGCTGTAGGAATAGTATTGTATTGTGCTATTGTTCCAGGGTAATCTATTAGTGAAATGTTGTTAATGTGTTGCCAAGCAGTGAGTGGATTGTTAACCCTTTCCTGTTTTCTGTGTTGTAGGTTTTTCAGCATATCAGTACGCTTTCCCAAACTCCTCGTGTTCTTGCATGATTTGTTCCCGACAACCAGTTGCCTCCTCCACTCATTCTGGCTGTTGCTGTGTAAGTGCTTAACAGATGAATTGTCAGTGCTGTTATTTTCGTCGGTGTAGCTGCACTGAGATCTGATGATACTGTATTGTACATGTCACATTGTAATGAAAATACTGAGATGTTAAATACAAAGCAAATCTTTTATGTATATTGTAACTCAGAATCTTATTACCCTTTTATTTTATTTTCCAGCAATGCCATTCCATATCCCATAGAGTATCCTGAACTTAAACATCCCATTCAGAATAACAGATGAAATGCCGGTAAGATTAGATAGAAAATGCTAATATAAGTGAGAAATTATAACATTTTGAGCTATTGGTGCCATTTTGTAGCTGATATCGTTTAAGCTTTAAATTGATACCAAATTTTCTAACATATGGTGCTAGTTTTGGAGTAACTAACCAAAACCTGCCAGGAATTTTCAACCTTTTAAGCAACTTTGGAGAAAATCACATTTAAAGTTCAACAAAATATTTAATGATTTCCGACTTAATACCCACTTTGCTGTGATGGGTCACACATGTACTCTGTTTAATGTATGCTAGTTATAATTACTACAACTTCCAAAAATCTGAATTTACCACAAAGTTTACTTACCTGGTCCTTATTCTTTAAGTATATCTTGTTTAAAATTAAAACAAATATTTATAATACTGTTCTTTGGGCTTTATTTTAAAATTGACATTTAACATGAAATTGTGAGGCCATGTTTCATCCAAATGCTGCCATGTGCACACCTAATACACAATTTTAAGTGTTTTTCTCTTTTAATGCCCAACAGTCGGGATGCAAAACTTATACAATTTCGATTTTGACTTTCAATAAAACTCGACTGAAAAATTACGCGGTAATAATATGCTTGTGTGGGTTTCCTCCAGGTACTCTGGTTTCCTCCCACAGTCCAAAGACATGCACATTAGGCTAACTGCTTGTTTGAAATTGACCCTAGGTCTGAATGAGAGTGTGAATGGTTGTGTGAGTGTTGCCCTGCAATGGTCTGGTGCGAGATGTTCAGGGTGTACCCCACCTTTGCCCAGTGTCGGCTGAAATAGGCAAAATCCAAAAACTAATCATCGCAAAATCAGCTCTGTCTGTACATATAAAATGAGCAAAGGATCAAAACAAACATAGCTGATATAGGGATGGTTAGTTTGAGTTTACGGTGGGCATGGCTAAGCATAATTTTTGGTCTGTGTGTGTTTTCTCAGGTTTGTTCAAGTTATCTGTGAGGTCTGAGGAGGAAATTTCATTAGCCAACCTTTCCTTCCATATGCACACCATGCCATCTGCACTATTGAAACACCACCACGAGTTTGTTTTTTTTTAAAGATGATATTTAATTTTAAATACCATGCACTATTTATATGACTTTACCATGTGTATATGGTTTTAATGTAAGACAACTTGAAAATATTAAATGAAAAAAAATTGATTTAAGTGTAATTTTATTAGTAGTTTGATTCAGTAATTTAAAGAAGTAATATTTTAACGCCAACTTGTCTTAATATCAAAATGTGTTGCCATGTTTTAAATATGTATGTATTCAATAATACACAGGCACTTAATAATGCACAGCGCACTGATGCACTTGGTGCATGAAACTGATTAAAGTGTTTTATTATATGGCCAAAACTGTACACACAATCTGATTAGTCGATGCATGAGCAATAATTGTGTATGGACTGTTGCACAACATCCTGCAACTTTGCCATTAGCTTGCTGCTATAATCTCAAAAGAGTCCTTAGCAGACTTTGAGCCGTCTCTAGTAAGTGTGCTACAACAGTTTAATGCACAATAAGGAATCATTTAGTGTATTTATTTTTCATTAAACTAAAACTACAGTCTGAGGAGCGGTGTGAGGTCACTGCTTCTAAAGTTGTGGAATGTCTGATTCGCTTTGATTGATTGCAGTGACAATGCTTCGAGTGCATTGATATGCAGCCAGATGGAAAAAGTACCAGCGCCTGAAGAGAATTTAAAAAGGTGGCCAATAGAATTGTTTTTTATTATTATTGTAACGTGAAACATTTCATGTTAAATCTAGTACTAAAGAAGTTATGCTAAATGCTAGCCAGTTACAACAGCTAAGCTAGCTGACCCAAACTATCCTTTAAACCAATTGTTATCCATTAAAGGTCCAAATAAAGACACATGTAGTGGTATAAAATTGTTTAGTTTTAATCCATTAGACATTTTGAACACTAAACATTTCCACTAACTTTATGGTATCTTGGGGATTTTACATAATAGAATATAACATTCCATTTAGAACTCTAGAATTTTGTTGTCATGACAACGTGACATCACACTTTAGGACTCAATTTCCAGATCTGCAATCACGTGACCAAATATGCAAATTATGTGGTGATGTCATATAGAGAGGCTTCTATTTTCCATGACATCACAGATTGTGACATCATCACAGATATAAAAGACTCTGTTCATCTCTATTATATGTTTTCTCTCCAACATGGAAGCAGACAAAACACTCGTCACCATTGGGATCAACCCCGACTACTTCCCCAGCAAGTTGTGGTGTTTAGTCAACGATCCTGGAATTTACTCAATCTGCTGGGACACAGGCGGGGAAGGAATAGTAATTGATGAGGACCGATTTAAAACGGAAGTGCTGTTTTCTCCTGATCAAAGCAAGTACTTCAAAACGAAAGACTTCGACAGTGTAGTTCGCCAGCTCAACCTGTACGGCTTCAGGAAGGTGCGCTCAAATCGGGACAGGTTATGGAAGGCACTCACCAACGCTTCCATCGTATCCGAGCTACACCACTTTCAGAACCCCAACTTCAAACGGGCTAACCCAGAGCGTCTCGTCAACCTAAAGAGACTCACACGTCAAAACAAATCCAAGCTTGGCAGTGGGTTAGAGGTGCCCATCGACTTCCTTCAATCACTGCTGAATGTAACCCAGGAAAAGCCAGGTTGGTAGAGCGTCATACACAGTGCAAAGTCTGCGTGACATGCAATAGAAATAATTGTAATAATTATACCATGCTCAACAAAGCTTTGAGGCAAATGGTTAAAAAAAAACAAAAGCAACTTAGTTATCTGTAGGAATATGTGATAATAGACAAAGAGACTGAGAAAAGCAAGCTAACGTCATCTTCAGGGCCATCAACTTTTATTTCTTTTTATAATATTATACTATTAATATCTGACATGTCTCTGTTTGTTTAGGATCAGACTTGGTTGAATATCTGAGACCTCCTAACCACAACAGTAATGGCTCCCAAGCATTTCTGATACACCATGATGAGCAGCAGTCAGTGTTCCACCACTCTTCGATGAGCACGACGTATGCATGTCTACCCGGGCCCAGGAACCCATCAGTCATAAATCCTGATTCACAGTCCGAATTTTATGTACCAGGTACTGAATAGTTTAATAATTTAATTACGACAGTATAATCCTACTTCACACCCCACTCACATGCTACTGATGCAAATACTGTAGCATGGTTCACTCTTTTGATGGATACACTGGTTACTATCATTCACTCAGGCCTATACAGAATGCTTGCCCATTTTTCCTGCTTACAACACATCAAGTTTAAGAACTGACTGTTCACTTGCTGTCAAGTACACCCCACCCCATGACAGATACCACTATTACTGAGATATTGATTTGATGAGAGGCATAGAGGTTAGCATGCCCGCCTCACAGCAAGAAAGTCCCGGGTTTGAGTCCTGGGCTCGACGAGGGCGTGGAGTGTGGAGTCCGCATGTTCTCCATGTGCTTGCGTGGGTTTTCACTGGGTACTTTGGTTTCCTCCCACGGTCCAAAGACATGCACATTAGACTGATTGTGCCAAATTGCCCCTAGGTGTGACTGAGAGTGTGAATGGTTATGTGTGTGTTGGCCCTGCAATGGTCTGGCAAACTGTTCAGGGTGTACCGCACTAGATAAGGCCCGGCAGCGTCTCTTTCATCTCAGACGCCTGAAGGACTTTAAACTGCCCTCAAGGGTGCTAAAAACCTTCTA
>JBCNYH010000005.1:19427793-19439214 GCA_039654325.1 Tandanus tandanus
GCTTACCTATGTGTACCAAGGGTGTCTGAAATTTCTTACTACTGCTTGCAAATTATTTTCATTTGCTTTTAGAAGATCTTGAAGGTTTCTACAGTTTTTGCAAAAAGATTTTATAAATTGCCTGAAAGCTGCTTTAATACCTGTATTTTTATATATTTAGATAATCAAGCACTTTTCATTATTTATTTTTACAAATTTTACTAATTATATTTTACTAATTTTACTAATTATATTTAACTAATTTTACTAATTACTTTGATACAGAATTTGATGTTACATGATTGCGACATGACTTTTGTCTAGCCTAGAATGGATAGGTTAGATTTTTATTGGCTGTAAAAAGTATAAATAAATTTATAATTTATAATTCCTGTTGATTTCACAAAATAATCTGTATACTTATAGGATTTATGTAAGGCATAGTTGATGAAAATCAGTTAATAGGTTTTATATATATATATATATATATATTAGGTTAGCATAAAAAACAAACACATAAACATATCTTGCCATTCTATTGAGAGAACTGAAAAGCAAAGTTATCTGTCTTGAAGCCTTTCCCATGATGGAAAACATGCTGTCCCTTACAGTGAACGGACACTGTTATAGAAACACTTTTATATTCAATTGATCAACAGTGATCACTTTTATATTCAATTGATCAACAGGTGGTATAATTCATTATCATGTGAGACAATAATCAATTATTGAATAAGGTGAGTATAGAGATAGTAAAACACCCTTACGGAGCACAGTATACTTTCATTTAATTAAAAAAGGATCAGAACAGATGCTATGAACTGAATATAAATGAATATAAAATGAAAATCTCATTTTAGTTTGTTTTTCATTAGGTTTCTGCATAATTCTACCACAACTCTGTAATGGTTTAAGCCAATACACAGTTCTTTGTTCTGTACCTGTACATATATATGTTTTTTGTGTGCTTTTGCTTAGTTGCCTGTGTAGTATATATACTAAAACAATAATGCACTTCTGCCTCGGTGTATGTTGCTAAAATATATATTCAGCAACATCCCCCTCACCTTCGGTACATAATTGTTAATTATCTTGAGACAGCAAAGCAAACACTTTGTGGTACTCCTGTGTAGTATATACTAAAAAATACATACTTATAAATATTATTAGCTATATTTCTAAATACTGATATCACGTAGGAATAATACAAATCTGGTAACATTTAAATTACTATTATGTGTCAACATATTCAAACAGCTACTGATATGTAAATATATCAGTATCTCAGTCGTACTCAGCAAATAAACCAGAAAGAAACAAAGAAAAGCTAGAATAATTATACAAGTAGAATAATCAGAACAGACACTGACAAGGCAGTCTGATAATGTTTGCACATTTTGTTTTTTTTTCCAAAGAAGAGAAATGGTTTACTTTCAAATTTACTGACTTGGCAGCCCCTTTTGTACAAAGTGACCTAGAAATGGGCTGTAATACAATCTAAACACAGAGCTGTAAAAATAGACAGTAAAGATAAAAAGGTGCCAAAAGACAAAGGCTGTATTCATAGTACAAGATTTATTGTTCAGTTTCTCATTTTTTCTCTCTTGGTGGTTCATATTTATGTTACATGTACAGTTTTTACTCTGCACTAAGTGAACCAAACGTGATGTTTCAAGACAAAACTACTATTAGGTGTAAAAGTGACTTGAGACCTCTGTGCACTTGCATTTCAAACATTACATGCATTGCTCATTGCAAATAATCTTAAATTGCTAAATATGTCAAAAGTAAAAACTTTTTTTTTTTTTAATGCCAGAAGCAGTTATATCTGTGGCTAGATAAATGTGAGTGTGGGAGAGGATCCAGAAGAGATGTGACACTTCCCATGTTCAGGACACTGAGGACACAAGGCGGACAGTTCAGCCTTTTCATTTAATCCTGCCCTGGGATATCAAACACACTTAATGCCACACTCTAAACACACACACACACCAAACTGTTGGTAATAAATTATATCTGGTTACTGGCCCTCTGCAAGTATACAGAAACAAATAATATAAATAGTTCCTAGGAATTAGACACAGGTGCAATTCATCAATATGTTATCTGCTGGTTCCATGTGACTCGTCTCCGTTTACAGCGGGCGATCGCTCAGTCACCCTCTTAGTGCTATATAAGTACTGTATGTGCAATAAATGTTATTTTAAAAAGCTAAATGTTCTAAAGGGTTTTGCTCCTGTTATAGCAGAACACTAGGCTAACTGGCTGTTTCAAATTGACCCTAGGTGTGGATGTGAGTGTGAAGGCCCTGCAATGGTCTGGCGAGCTGTTCAGGGTGTACCCTACCTTTGCCCAGTGTCAGCTGAGATAGGCTCCCACCTCCCTCCAACCCTAGTAGGATTAAGAGGTTCAGCAAATGAGTGAGTGAATATAGTCATTTGTGTCTGTGTTAGCCCTGCGATGTATTGGTGACCCCGCCTTTCGACCAAAGTCAGCTGAGATTGGCTCCAGCTTCCCCACACTGGATGCTTTGGGCGTAACTTATGTCATATCCATTGATCATAGTGTCCGTCCATCCATCACTTATCTGGAGAGCCTATCCCAGGTAACTTTGGGTGAAAGGCAGGGTACACCCTGAAAAGGTAACCAGTCTATTGCTATCAGACACAAACAACCATTCACACTCACATTCACAGCTACGAGCAATTTAGAGTAGCTATGTTTTTGGGCTGTATGGAAACCCAAGAACCTAGAGGAAACCAGGTATACCTACCCCCTGTGCCTACCCTGGTCCTGGAGAACCCCCTACCTTGCACATTTTAGTGCTTTCTTTGTTCCCTATGCACCTGATTTAACTCATTTTCTAATTAAAAGCTGTTTATGACTTGAAGTGTGTGTGTGTGAAAGAGCAGGGAAAGCACTAAGATGTACAGGCCAGGGGGTCCTCCAGGGTCATGATCGGGAACCTAAAGGGGTGCTCACACGATACCGATCATAATCCCGATTTGGGTCAATCATAGCAGAGCTCCATGGATCCCCATACTTTTGCAAAATGTAAAGCCATGGGCTCGATTTTGCTGTTGCGTCCGTGCTCACAGGCCTACTCCCAGGCAACCCTGCTGCCGCCCTCGGCGCTGAGTGCACTTGCACTTCGCAAAAGAATTTCTTGTCAAGTCAATGTTTTTTCTTCTCGTTTTCGTATACCATTGAAAAGACAGTGAGTTATAAGGATGTTTCTTTACTGGAAATTCATACATTTATTCATTTTCTGAACCACTTAATCCTAAGTAGGGTCACGGGGAGGCTGGCGCTCATCTCAGCCGACTCTGGGCGAGGGCGGGGTACATCCTGGACAGCCCGCCAGGGCATCGCAGTTACTGGAAATTATTCTTTTTTAATTTTTCTTCAGTGCCAAAATATTCATATTATTCTGATTAATCTGATGCTACATACTTAAAATGTTCCCCTGAAATTCTACATACATGTACACCGACTTCCTGCGACGTAAGATCGGGATATGATCGGGGCAAATGTGGATCATGATCCCGAGTGTGAGCGCAGTCGATTATTTCAAGATTCTTAGAGCAGGTTGATCAGAAGTCGGCTGTATCCCGGTGTGTCCGCTAAAGGGCGCCGCGCGTCGTCAGAGTAGAGTATGGGTTGTGCTCCACCCTCACACACACACACACACACACACACACACTCTCTCTCTCTCTCACACCGCAATCATTGAGCAACAGGTAGACTTGCTGCATGAGATCCCCAGGGAGGGAGGCTCGGGCTCGCTTCTTCACACACTTTTTAAACGGGTTTCCCTGCAGCTCGCAGCCCCGTCGGCGCGCCGTCCACGCGCTCTACCACTAAACTACTTTCTGACCGCGCGCGTGTTCACGGAGACTTTCCTGCGCGCTGCAATAGTTTGGAGAAGGATCTCGGATTTGTACGCAGATCTGCCAGTCGGGGGATTTCATTATATATATATATATATATATATATATATTTTTTTTTATTATTATTATTTTTTTAATCATTATTATTATTTTTTTGTTGCTGTTGTTGTTGCATGGGGTGGAAACTGAACAGGTTTTAATATGACGCCCGGACGACCGCCTGCTCGGATCGTCTTATAGGAATCGCACCTGATTGCGGGACAGCGATTCATTCAGTTCTTCCTTGTTTGTTTGTTTTTTTCTCGACCCCATCCAGGACTGATTCACAGCGTCCGATCGTTTCAGTTCAGCCCCCCCGGAGCTGTAAGCGCGCGCGTAAAGCGCGACGAGAAGTCACGCGTTCATCTCCACGCCGCGCGCGCCGTCCCGCGTGCATGACGCAGCTCTGGAAATCCGTCGGCTTCGGATAACCGAGTTATGATCAGGCCACCTGTTGAATTCGAACGGAATGCATAGCCACCAGAAATGTAACACCATCTAAAGGAGATCGATGAGTGCACGATGGGCTCCACACTTTTCTGGCTGCCTGGAATCTGGTGCCTTCTTCTCCCCCTGAACTGAGCTGAAGGGGATTCACGCGACTGGCAGAAGTCGCACACGTTCCATGCACGCGTTCCGAGTCCTGCTTCCAGTCAGTGCCTTCATGCGCTCTTATCCATATTCTGCAGCTGACACAGGATAACCCACCCTAATCCAGTCCATCCAAGACCACCACGTGATGTCACATCTGACACATTTTGTTATTCCACATGAACAATGATCTGTGCTTTTCCGGAGTTGTCCCTACTTAAGGATTTATCTTGTCCATGCACATGCCTCCGGTCCAAAGCAATCTTCTCGTGCTGATTGAAATCCTACACAAGTTTAAGGAAATAGAGTTCCGTCTCAAGTTCGTCCGTATCCATCGTCCCAGACGGACCCTGGAAGCTTTCTCTGTGTGCCAGCGGTTGTGAACAGTGCATTATGCGTGCCTGGGGCCCGAACCTGCAGCTGGGTCAATGAGGCTCGCCGCACAGCGCCTGGCCGGGCTCTGGCCGTGGCTGATCACGGCCGCCCTGCAGGTGGCGCTGGGCCATGCGGGCCTGGAGGTGGCAGCGACCCGGGCCCTCATCAAGGTCACGCTGCTCAACCCCAAAGCCACGGTCAGGCCCATCACCCTGGAAGGGCTATTTGCTGGAAGCAGCAGCGGATTCGCTGAGGGTAAACTCATGCAGGTAGGTGGAGAAGATGTGATCATATCATCATGCATGATATTTTGTCAGGAATCCTGAATTCTCCCTCAGCCCCTGTGATTGTGTTTAATAAAGTGACCTCGTGCTCATGTTGCAGCTCTCAGAGACAGAAATAAGATCAGTTGATCGCAGGCATCAGCCTGCCTGACATGTTGTGCTGCAACATCACTCAGAGTGATCTTGTTTGGACAAGATCGCTGTCTAAGCCACGTTCGGTGCTTCATGTGTTGGCAGAAACATCCCGAGCAGGTGAACGAGGTGCTATATCCTAAACCACAATCATCATCCCCCCCCACACACACGCCTTTCAATCTCAGGCCAGCCCTTTTAATTATGACTGTCAATTTCCTCGTTAACCATGAGCATGACAGAGGTGGTGTCACGATTATGCCGTGAGTCGATGACACATGCGTTGCAACAGGATCTGGTTTATATATAAATATCTTATAAGAGATCTTCCGGCTGACTTGTTGACAAATGCTCTGGTTTGAAGGATGATTGTGTCTTTATATAGGGAATATGTGCCATCCAGGTTCTGGTAGAGGTGACAGATGTGGAGGCTTTGAACTGTTTGTGCCTGTTCTCTTGAGGTATTATTTCCCATCACTTCACAGTGTGTAAACAAATGTCTGTGCGAGGCAATTGGGAAATACTGATATCTTTGAAATCATTTAGGAAGCTACATTCTATCTGTAAGCAGGCTACTGTCTTTCTGTTCTTACTAGCCACAGCAGAACTTGGGTTGTAAACCAGACAATGGTGCTGTCTTGGACAGATGTTTATCTGTGACAAACCTGCAGCTGTTTATTGAGGGGGCGGCATGGTGGCGTAGTGGTTAGCACGTCTGGCTCGCAACAAGAAGGTCCTGGGTTTGAGTCCTGGGTTCTGCGAGGGCGTTTCTGTGTGGTGTTTGCATGCTTATTCCATGCTTGTATGGGTTTCCTGAGGGTACTCTGGTTTCCTCACACAGTCCAAAGACATGCACATTACTCTAACTGGCTGTTCCAAGTTGCCCCTCAGTGTGAATGATTGTGTGTGTGGGCCCTGCGATAAACTGTATCCCGCCTTTGTATAGAATCGGCGGAGATAGGCTCCAGCTTCCTAGCGACCAGACCAGGATAAAGAAAAATGAATGAATGAATGTTTATTGAGTGAAAATGCTGAGCTGTATGTAAATGCAAATGTGTGTAAGGATAAACCTGTCGTAAGATACTCTGTCACTACACAAAGAGTGTGTTGTACTGCGCGAGATTCTCTTTGTTGCTGCGCCGGCCTGTTGCAACAGGTCCGTGTTGCAGGGGCGCTACGGCTTTATGCTGCTTCCCTCGAGGGGATGGAGGCAGGGAGAAGAAAGGAATACATCATCCCTACTCTTCCGCGTGGCCTCCGTCGCACCGCAACTTTCCTAAAACGAATGTGATACATTTGTCATGTTGTGGCGATATTTTGTCTTCGTATCTAGCAAGGTGTAAACATGTTGCTGGCTTCGTTCAACCCTTGTACATATTATTACATTCACTGATATCAACAACCAAAGGCTGAGAAAGACTAATCACGTTCTCCAAGCATCAGGGTCTTTGTCTGTCTTTCTCAGTCTCTGGCACACTCTCTGTTTTTATCTCTGTTTTTCCTGCTCACTCGTTCAAAGTTTTTTAGGCGTGTCTGCTGCCTTACTGTCCTCGGGCTACTCTGAATTCTACACGCTCATCCGTAGCACAAGATGACAGCCAGTTTTCATAACCACCAGTAATTACACATCTAAGTCCAGCTTTGATCTCCTTAAGCGCGATTCCATCACGATCAGCCTTAAGATGTTATTCTCGGCTTTAGCTCGTCTCTTAGGGACACAGATTCGCCTCCGTTTAGCCAGTGGATAATAGTATGAATGGGGGTGTGGGGTGTGGAGGGGTTTGGGAGATTGGAAATGATGATAATGGAAGCATTTCATTTAGCTGGGGGTGGTGCAGCCCTGGAACGCTTCTGGACGTGCATGTAGTTAAATCATGGAGGTATTGTGTTCTTTGCTTTGTGAAAGCGAGATATTAATAGACAGGATTTATTATTGTTGTGAAGGTTGAAAAAACTGTGATGCTCGGGTTACAAGCAAGGCTACCAACGACCGTCAGCTTATCCCTCCAGGACGTTACTCATTATAAAGTTTGGCTTTCCAAACATAAATTCAGCCGAGGCTTTCATTAGTAACTCTGCTGTACTTGCTGATCACATTCTAGTCATTCGTAGGGATTCCCAACTGCGGAGGCCCGACCCACACATGGGGACGCCAAAGATTGTCGGATGTAAATGCATTAAAGATAAATGAGTCAACATTTAATACAGTTATAATGCAATTTAACGTTTCCATTGAAAGTTTATTTACTTACTTAAAAAAAAGTATGGCGATTTTTCAAAATGTATAATGCGAGGATAAGGGTGTGTGTAACGTGAACATCCTTCCTGCAGTATAAACGGGGTAAGACATGGCGAGGTTCAGTTACCTATTTCATTTCACTGAGCGGTTCTTGATTCCATGCTGCTAATGTTTATTTATAGTTTATCGGTGCTTATGTTGGAATATGTTAAAGATTTTAGGCCGGCGCGGTGGTGTAAGTGGTTAGCACGTCCACCTGACAGCAAGAAGGTCATGGGTTTGATTCCCAGGCTCAGGTGTTTCTGTGTGGCGTTTGCATGATATTCCAATGCTTTTGCATGGGTTTCCTCCAGGTACTGGTTTCCTCCCACAGTCCAAAGACATGCATAGTAGGCTAATTGGCTCTTCCAAATTGCCCCTAGGTGTGGATGTGAGTGTGAATGGTTGTTACCGAGTGGAGGCTTGGTGATTCATGCTCTGGGTTATTGATCCAAAGGCCGGGGTCAAGGTCTTCAGTATCACCATGCTCCCACTTTTGGGCCCTTGAGGAAGGCCCTTAATTGCTTAGTTTTATATATATTTTATGTAAGTCACTCTGAATAAGAGTGTCTGCCAAATGCTATAAATTTGCCAAAGTTTACAGTGGTAAAAATATAGGTCCCTCAAGTTAAAGGTTGGGAACCTCGGGTCTAGGGGATCATTCTGAAGTGGTTCTAGTGAAGCAGCAGAGGTTGGTGAAACATAGCCACTGGGTCCATGACATTTTTGTTCTCTTCTTTTTTTATTTTGTTAAAATGGTGCCACTGTTTATTAACCTGTTTTAAGAGACATTTTTAAATAATCAAGAAATCAAAAATGTCCAAAGTGCACAATAAAAATTGTACACTTAAACCAGGTTTTTCAACATAACAAGACACTGTACGATGTTATGCGCCCGGCCGATCCCCTTTTATTTACGCCGTTTTCTTGTACCCTTTTCAGAACCCTTTGCCAGCATTGGCGTGACATCTTTTTCCAAAATTTGCTCTCCGTTTAGATCATAACACGCAAACAAGAGACAAACTTAATAAGTCGTCTTACACTAGGTTTAATTGCAAACCGTGTCAAATTTAACCCGCCAGCAATAACAGACATTGTAATTTGATAGCAATTATTTTGTGCTCCTAGCTTGTAGAAACAAGCACAATTTTCTCTAAAGTGTTGATTCCATAGTCACTCTCACAATAAAAGAACAGATCATTGTAGAATATAAATTTAATATTAATATTTCAATGTACAATAACTGTATTTTAATATTTTTCTATTAAATTCTTTAATGGTCTTTCGTTTGAAAAGATTTGGCGAATGAGAGCGTCACAAGGGCAAAACTACAAAGAAACCACTACAACATAAACCCTAGACATTCAGGCATCCGTGATATAGATGTACTGGCAATATGAGCTCAAGTATTGTAGAGTCAACAATAACTTCTTTATGCCATAACTCATGTTCCAGTCATTCCTTCCATGCACTGCGTTAAGGTCATTTTCGAGATATCAGCCGTTCTGCCAAGTGCTTTGCCGAGGGATTATGGCTCTTGCCGTGCCCCCTCTTCTCGTCCAATATCAGTATCTCGGGCTCTTTGGTCCTGCGCCCATACCTTTGAAAAGGCCAGATGCCTTGGCAGGCTCCACATCCGTCCCACTATACTGAAGCAGGGCCATCGCAGTGCATTTTGGGATGGCTTTGAACTTGAGGGGAAAGGCAGCTGTTGCTCAAGCATGGGCAATGAAGGGGGGTTGATAAGAGGGCAAATTTGAGGTTTTGCCCGCCGCACCTTTTGAAGTTAATCCCACTCTTGGCCCAATTAAAAGAATCCAAGTAATTTAAAAAAGACTCACTTTCTCATCTAAGTTCTGTCGGATTTTTTTTAAACCCCCGTTTTACTGTTGAGGAGGGTTTATTTTTTTTGTAGATGGTCAGAAGAGGTCACCCAGTCCTTTGGATGAATGGGGATAATTAGGTCTGCTCATGTGGACTAATGTAGCACCAGTTTTCCTTCAGGAATAGCGATGGCTGGCTTTGTTAAAAGCAGGAGAACTATTCTCAGATACTTTAATTTGCACTGTAAATCTTGACGATCTAGCCAACCCTTTCAACACTGTGGCTGCCCAACATTGAGCTTGATTGTCTGATTATAGTTTCCATTTCTCTCTCCGTCTCTGTCTCTCTGGCGGACATACCACTGTCTCTCCACTCGGGGGAGGCTGGGATACTGGATGCGTCGGGGAGAAGACGAGATGAAAGCATCTCGAGTTAAAACCCGTGAGTCTGGATGATTAAAAAGAGAGCTATGTTTACTCAACACTTCCGATAGTGCTCCCCTCCCTTGATTCAGATGAGCTTCCTGTCTGTATTTCCCCGCTTAGAAACTGATAACAGGCATAACAGCCTCTCTGCCCCTCCCTGTCACTCAGGGCCTGCTGAGGGTTTATGCCTAACTTTAAATCAGACGCACCAGCATAAGCAATATCCATGTAATCCATGGCAAAAACAAACCATTGAAGTATTATTTGTCTCACACTTGGTGCTTGAACGCCTCATTATGATGCATTTGGATATTTTTTCAACTGAAGCATGGACCTTCCCAAATTTCTATAACACAAGAGTTAGTAGGTGATAATTACCCTCTAGAAGTACCCTACAAATCGCCTTGTAAATTATATCTAAACAAGTCCCAGACTGTGGGTTCATTGGCGGTGTACCGACAAGTCCAAGAAAGCTGTTTATCAAACGTCCACTGAGACAAAAACGGACACGCCGCATACTCAAGATTCCTGCCTTCATCCCGCTTCCATCCTCTGTGCTCGTTCTGGGGGTTTTTGAGCCTGGTTACACACACCGAGGGATCCTCAGCATCACATGAACGAGCATGCGAAAGCTATCTGAGTTTGAGTGACGGAAATGGAGTAATGTTTGTGTTGTGGTATGGACACGGGAAACATGGCAAAGATTTTAAGGTAGCTTCTTGTCTCTTGTTTAGTCATTAGAGTACTGAGAGATGCCTCGCCTGTCAGTGGAGATGTTACGCAACATGTTCTGCTCCAGGTTTTCGGAAAAAAATGGCCTCCGAGAAGGGTTCCATCAAGTGTGTCACTCGGTGATACACACACAAACATGCTCACAATGTGATTCTGTACACATGAAAAGCAGCTATACAAAAATATTGACTCATCCAGACTCATAAATTGCAAGCACTTCATGCAAAGCTTTATATAAGCCAAATCTTTCTCCTTTTCTCTCTCTCTCTCTCTCTTTTACACACACAACACACACACACACACACACACACACACACACACACGTTTGTTGATGTCAGGTTCCTTCCTGTTAGACCTGTAGTCCCTAGCGAGGGCTGTTAGTACTTTGGTATGGGAAAAGCATTATTGCTGGCCTTCTCCTTGAACCAGACTTGTTTGTGTATGTTTGAATATGCGTGTAGTAGAACTGAAAAAATATGAAAACAGACTTTGCAGGTATATTGGTACATTTTTCTAACTTTTTTAAAAGAATAATCGCCAACTCTGACTACCTCCACCAATAAGGTTATGTTTTACCTTCGGTTTGTGTTTGTTAGCCAGATTACTCAAAAAGTTATGTGTGGATTTGGGGTCCATGTCTGTGTTCCCCAGTACCTATGCTCCCCAGTAACTATGTTCCCCAGTACCTATGTTCCCTAACCCTAATAACATTGAAAATGTGAAATCACGAATATTCCATAAATGTTTACTTTGAAGATCCATTAATTTGTTTTTTTTTTATTTTTAATTAATTTAATAAGGACCGGGGAACATAGGGACTGGGGAACATCGGGTCTGGGGAACATAGGGACTGGGGAACATCGGGTCTGGGG
>JBCNYH010000005.1:19439314-19451351 GCA_039654325.1 Tandanus tandanus
GACTGGGGAACATAGGGACTGGGGAACATAGGGACTGGGGAACATAGGGACTGGGGAACATCGGGTCTGGGGAACATGGTCCTGATCCCATGGATTTGCATGGAATTTCTACCAAAGGTGGGGCTTCTGACAAGGAAGACTCCATTACATTTTGGACATGTTAACCGCATCGAATTCTGGAATCAGGATTGTTTTAAAGGGTTCTTTAACATTGTGAGATGCCAAATATTTCGGACTTTTTGCTTCATATAGGGGGTCTGCTGTGTTTAGCAGAATCCTCTTGTTAAATTTAATATTGAATCGTTAAAATGTTTGAAATTTTTTTTTCAAATTAAAGAAATTAATTTGGGTATATAAAATCAAATAAATAACATAACACATATCATATATTTAAAAAAAATCATTCAACTCTTGACCTGAATAAAAGTTTTTCATATTGAGAAAAATAAATAAATAAATAAAAATAACACTGCTGTTTTAATGTCAGTTTGTTAATAAACATGCAGTGTACGATGTTTCGCACTGCAATGGTCCGGCGGGCTATCCAGGGTGTACTCTGTTCTTGCCCAGAGTCAGCTGAGATGGGCGCCAGCCTCCCCGCGACCCTAATTAGGATTAAGCGGTTCAGAAAATGAATGAATGAATGAATATATGGTGTTTCGTGATCAGGGGTGCTAGAGTTGAAAGGTTTGATGTGATTTCTTGTAAAAGTCTCTGTGCTTATCCTTGGATATGTAACAATAAAACAGGGTTAGTTTGCGAATCAAAGGATCATGTTGGTCCTGTCATCATTTTGAGAACAGTATTTCAGGAAAAATGCCTTTTACTGTCAGTATTTATCAGGCTGTTGTTATAAACTGAAAGAAACTAACCATGAGGAAAGATGGTATTGCAGTGCTGCTTAGCCACAAACAGATGTTGTTTCACTTAGTTCTGGTTAGCAATGTCATGCAATACCAGCAATGTATGGTAAAGTCAGGAACATACTAAAACAGGAAGCAGAGGAACTAGACAGTAAAATACAAAAATGCCTTTTTTAATCAATATTTTGAAGAAGACATCAGTGATGTACCCATCCAATCCTACACACCATAACTAATCAGGACATCATAACAAGCCTGATCATAAAAGACACTGTGTCATAATGTGATATATTTCTTTTATATTTTCCCCATAATACCTAATTTAGTAATTTACTAATTTACTTTCTCAGCACATGTTAGAAAAGCATTATTGATATTGAACTGTGGCATTATTAAATACGTTTTTCAAAGTTTCTGTGTTCGGGATTTTTAAGCGAATCACAAAGGACATAAACCTTTTTGAGATCTAAATCTATAAATATGAACCAGCCTATTAATTTATTATGTTTCATAAGCGGTATTACCCTAAAATCATTCATTCATTCATTCATTCATTTTTTAAGGTGGCTAATCCCTCTTAGGGTCGCGGGGAGGCTGGCGCCCATCTCGGCTGACTCCGGGCGAGGGCGGGGTACACCCTGGACAGCTCGCCAGGCCACACACATAACCATTCACGCTCACTCAAAGGGGCGATTTGGAACAGCCAATTAGCCTACTGTGCATGTTTTTGGACTGTCGGAGAAAACCGGAGTACCCGGAGGAAACCCATGCAAGCACGGGGAGAACATGCAAACTCCACACAGAAACGTCTCATCCCAGGAATCGAACCCAGGCCTTCTTGTTGTGAGGTGGATGTGCTAACCACTGCTTCACCGTGCCGGACGTATTAGCCTATAATATCCCACATTAGTCTGATTCACATCTTGTTCAACCTATCACAGCTACAGCCTGTCTCTACTGCTTTCTGGACTGTTACTACATTTCCCAGCTACCCTCGCACTACTCCCAGTCACATGCTCACAGCAAACCTGTTCCTAATCACACTGATTAGCATACTGATTAATGATACGGATTAGCACACTGATTAATCACATGGATTAGCAGAAATATAAGGACTCTGTTTAGTCGTGCTCATTGTGAAGTAGTATTTCTGTGTCACTAGTTGCCAGTCATACTGAGCCTTAGCATGTTGATTGTGATCTCTTTGTATGACCCAGTTTGTTGCCCCATTGCTGATTTCCTGCCTAAGTCTCTGAGTGTTACTGTGTCTGACCTCCGCTTGCCTGAGTACTCTGACTTTGGATTATCTCTGATGTACTGTCTGATCGTTTGACCTCCCTTTTGTTTATGACCTTGGAGTTCCATTTTGGATTGTCTACCTGCTGGCTTGCATCACTAATCCCTTTTATCTGCCTTCAGCCTTAGTCACTATGTGACGCAGCCTGTGGCATTATAGCAGCGTTTTGACAACCCCTCTATTTCCATCCTTTGTTTCACATGGAAGCAGCGACTTGGTTTGATAGACCTTCCGAAATCACAATAATATAACAGCGAAATTCTGTCTTTCCTCATTTCAGTACAGTTTTTTTGGTTTAGATCGATTCAAATTTAAACCATTTACCTTTGGCTGGGTGGTTGATATCATATTTTTCTGTGATGTGACAAACTCAAAGCATTTACATTTACATTTACGGCATTTGGTAGACGCCCTTATCCAGAGTGACTTACTGTTTTGTTTTGTTTTTCCATCTAATTTGTACAACTGAGCAGTTAAGGGTTAAGGACCTTGCTCAAGGGCCAAACAGTGTCAACTTGGTGGTACTGGGGTTTGAACTGCCAACCTTCTGCTCAGTTACCCAGAGCCTTATCCACTGAGCCTTCACTGTCCAAAGCATACTGAACAGTATTACTGGTTTACATGGACCTCATGCAAAATTTCCCACCCAAACCACCCTCTAGCAGTTTGCCCCTGATTTCCATCTCTTGTCCTTTTTTATCAGACTGTGTTTTCAACCTAGCTATGCTGCTAATTATAGTGCCACATATTTCGAGTTTGATTTGCCTTCCAATTTATTAAAACCCCTTTCCTGGTGCCTCTGGCTTGAGATGTTATGCTATGGTGAAAGACTGGCCTTCATTATTTTAACAAAATGATAATGAAAGGATCATGTGAATGCCGTGGTTCACCAAAACAGCCACAGGAGCTCATCTGGGAAGTCTGAGACTGTTACAGTACGTTATAAATCATCTGACTTGTATGATTTGTCAGAACAGATTTGTTCAACGTTTCACATTGCAGCTTTGTGTAATATCAAACAGCAAAGGCTAATACTGTAATAATGGTTAAAGTACAATGCATTGTACATCACAGTGGGGCAGATCCACACCTGTTCCCTTAGGGATGATGATGGGAAGGAGGCCATCTGTTACCTGCCTATCAGCGTCACCCTGCCCAGGTGGGGCAAGCACAGACCTCAAAACAAACAAGCACTAAATACTAACTTGGCTTCCCATAACAAGCACTGACTAGTTATTAGCATGGGCTTGGCTTTGAATCTAACAATAATCAGAGCTCGCCAGTGGGTCACTGGGACGTTTTATTTAGTGAAAGAGTCCTACTAGTGTAGTTTTATCCAGAAAACAGTTCACACACAAAGCCACCAACAGAATAAGTCCATATGTTTGGTAATATTATTTTATACTAAGCCAGCTAAAAGGTTAGCATGGGGTTTATGCATCAATATCATGCTAGCAACTCTGAAACTAGCATTCATTCAGGAACTAGCATTTTGTTTGGCCTCTGTGTGCGTCTTAAAATCTCTGTAATATAGTTCAAGAAGAGCTTTTTTTTTAAGTAATTAATTTATTTTAATTGTGAATGTTGATTATAGTTATTAATGGACAAAAAACCTGAAGTGTGAAGTTTAAACAAAATTCTTACACAAAATGAATCAATCTTTTAAATTATTGTTTATATTTAGAATACCATACATAAAATAAAACCCTTTAAACGGCTTAAAAGATACTTGTGTTTCTTGTCCTGACTTTTGACTATTATTATTGCTATGATGAAAGTTTAGAGTGTTTGCAGTGAACGAGTGGATAAGGTCCTTAGATACTGATCAGAAGGTCGGGGGTAGCACGAGCATCACCAAGCTGCCACTGCTGGGCCCGTGAGCAAGGTCCTTAACCCTTAACTGCTCAGTTGTACAAATGTAATAAAAACGTAAGTCGCTTTGGATAAGAACATCTGTCAAATAGTATAAATGTAAATGTTTGAAACATCCTGCTTTATTATTATTACAGCACAAGAATTTGTAGCTAGTCTTTGCCACCATTAGCAAAATCACACTGCAGTACTCTACAAAAACTCTGAAGCTGTAAGCAGTAATGTTGATTATTGCAGTTAGAAGGTTGAATTATGACAGAAAATAGTTTCAAACAATATATTGCTAGCTAATCCTGCAGTGTATTGCTGTCGTTTCAGAGGAAAAAATAGCCGTTCTATAGAACGTCGTAACCCCTCATCCAGGATGCCTCAAGCGCACGGAGGACAAAAGCCATCCCCCATACGAACAGTTTCGGACAATCAGCATTTTATTAGCCACCCTACACACAGGTTTTGGTCATAGAGAGTGGCCATGCATAATTTCAGAAAGCTATCATGCATATGAGCCGAGCAATGGCCCAGACAAACTTTATATGTTCAAGGCTACTGTGCCAAGGTCAAAGGTCACATATGCAAATTAGCTACTCCACGCACAGGTTTAGGTCATAGGGAGTGCCTACGCAAAAGTTCAGAAAGCTGGGTTGTGCATGAGCCGAGCAATGGCCCGGACAAAGTTATTGTCACGCCAACCGCCAAGTTCCAAGATCATGTGCCAAGGACAAAGGTCATATATGCAAATTAGCTACCCCATGAACGTTTAGGTCATAGGGAGCGCCTATGCAAAATTTCAGCTATCATGCATATGAGCCAAGCAATGGCCCGGACAAACTTTATATGTTCGAGGTCACTGTGCCAAGGTCTAAGGTCACATATGCAAATTAGCTACCCCATGCACAGGTTCAGGTCATAGGTCAGGTTCAAGGTGACTGTGCCAGGGTCAAAGGTCACATATGCAAATTTGCTACCCCATGCACAGGTTCAGGTCATAGGTCAGGTTCAAGGTGACTGTGCCAAGGTCAAAGGTCACATATGTAAATTAGCTCCCTGACACATAGGTTCAGGTCAGTTTCAGAAAGCTGGCCTGTGCATGAACCATGCAATGGCCGGGACAAAGTTATTGTCATGCGGCTGCCCACCCGGCTGCCAAACCAACGACAATACCCCTCCATCCATAACTGGCTGAGGGTAAAAACTATTGAGTATTGTATTGTAATATTGAAAGTATTTTGTTATATCAACATTTTTCATGTTTTAACAAGATATTTTTGTTATTATGACATACGGACAAGAAAGTTTTCTCGTTGTTTATCCAGCCCAGTAACAGCAAAATCATATTTTTCAACCAAAACGTGCAGTGAAACTTAACCAAACTGTGTTAATGAACCATATTTCTCAGTTTATTTGTTCTCTGCACAGTGTTTTTTTTTTTTTCATTCAAATATGAGTTTCAGGTTACAGGCCTACAGTAGAAATTATCTTGTTATTACAAGATGAAAGCAAGGTAAGTTATCACATTATAACATAATAGTTTATTCATTCATTCATTGGATCCTAATCACAGACTGTAGGTTTGTTACTTTACATTGTAATAAGGGTTTTTATTTTCATTTGAACTTGGCTAGATATCTGTAGTAGGTTTAGTATCAATAGTAGGCACACATCAGGTATCCTGCAGTGCCATCGGGACAACAAGTACAGAAGAGCGTGAAGGTGAACAACCAAGGTATTGACAGAATATCTGAAAAAGACGGTCATAGAGAAGCACAAAGCATGAGAAAGTTACAAATCTAGCTAATCAACCTGTTTTCCCATGGTGGTATGAATAATTTTACAATCCACTGTAAAGTCCTGTTGTTATAGAGGTGATAGCATATTAGAATAACTCGACACTTGTAGAGCTGTTGTTATATAGTATATATGACTTCATATTTCTTTAAAACGAAATGCCGTCATGGCGGTACAGTGACATAGTGGTTAGCATGTCCGCCTCACAGCAAGAAGGTCCAGAGTTTGAGTCCCAGGCCCGGGTTATTGTGTGGAGTGTGCATGTACTCCCCGTGCTTGCATGGGTTTCCTCTGGTTTCCTCCCACAGTCTGTTCCACATTGCCCCTAGGTGTGCATGTGTGTGAATGGTTGTGTGTGTGTTCCCCTGCAATATGCTGGCAAGCTGATCAGGGTGTACCCTTCCTTCGCCCAGAGTTGGCTGAGATAGGCTCCAGCCTCCTTGTAGTAGGATTAAGCGGTTCGGCAAATGAGATGAGGAAATGTTATCATGTAGGAAAATGCTATGCTCCTTCCATAATAAACCCCATGAATGTAAATGCTAGCTTAAATGCTAGCTGAGTTACGAAGACGTCCTAGGTACCAAGCCCATTATTTGAAGAAAGTTCTCATACTTGGGTGTTTATAAGATTCTGATTGATTGTACTGTTGGGTGTTCGATATGAATAATCACAGTTGACTCCACTTAAATGCTCTCTGGCATTATAGGGGAATGACATGTTCCCGCCTGAAGCAAGGACGTACAGGGCAAAGGCATCAAAGTGTTGGCACGACATAAAAAGTAAAATAGGACACTAATATACATGACACAACAAGAAAGCCAAATAAGAATAGAATATTTAGAGGAAAACATATAAGTGACGTCCATGGTTCAAGATACATTTTGTTAAAGTGTAGGCTGCTGAATTAAGTGTGAAGTGTGAAAGTAATATAGTGACAAAGTATAAACTTATCCTTAAAATATAATGTGAGTAGGCTTATGTATAATGAAGGAAAACTTTATAAACCCTGGGCTTGGGCGTTTCTGTGTGGAGTTTGCATGTTCTCCCTGCCCTTGTATGGGTTTCCTCTGGGGACTCTGGTTTCCTCCCACAATGAAAAGACATGTACGTTAGGCTAAACTGGTTGTTCCAAATTGCCCGTAGGTGTGCGTGTGAGTGGTTGTGTGTATGTGTGTTGGCCCTGCGATGGACTGGCGAGCTCTTCAGGGTGTACCCTGCCTTCACCCAGTGTCGGCTAAGATAGGCACCAGCCTCCCCGCAACCCCAGTAGGATTAAGTGGTTAGGAATGAGATGAAGATGGGATGAAGATAATGTGTCCGCCTCCCCACGACGGTCATTAGGATTAAGCGGTTCAGAAAAGTAATGAATGAATATGAAATATGAAGGAAACCTAAACGAGCATGGGGACAGCATGCAAACTCCACACAGAAACGGGCGAGCCTGGAAATAGAACCCAGGACCTTCTTGCTGTGAGGCAACCGTGCCACCCACACAATATCTTAATAATCCAAATAATGTATTCATATTTGGTTATGTTTGAATTAAACTCAGGATGACCTACGGTCCAGGAATAAAGAGTAATTGGGTGGTAAATGAGACACCAGAACACATTTTCTAATAGTGTTTTTTTGGAACAAATAGGCCCGTTGCCAAAAAGTTAAAAGGCCTCAGTGCGCATCAGCAATGATTATGTGATTTTGAACATGTAGTTCCTAACAGCAGGGCGGGTCCGTCAATCATAACTCACAAATCTGCTTCAGTCACTCAGAGCAGCAGTAAGTCTCAAATCTATATGACAACCAAAATAAATATGAGGTGCCAGTTTAAAGGTGTGTCCTTGTTGATGTGGTGGTTTGGCATGATATATATGGGTCTTTTAGTAGGATATTGACAACAAAGCTATTTGTTTGGATTTTTATTTTAATTTTCTTCCCAAATTCTGGTTCCCTGCCAATTGCCATCCACCATCCAGCTCTCTAATGGCTACCAGAGGCAGAGGATGAAGGCTGACATGTGCTCCCTCCGGCTTGTATGCATTGCACCTAGGTTATGCTTGTGCTGCATCACAGGGCTTGTTAACACACTCAGAGAAAAGTGCTATCCACCCTCTTCTGCATACATGAGCTCGCCTGTGATTGGATAATAATTTTCCAGATAGTATTGCTCAAAATTCTTTATTCTATATATATATATATAGAGAGAGAGAGAGAGAGAGAGAGAGAGGTAGATGGGCAGCATGGTAGTGTAGTGGTTAGCATGTTCACCTCACAGCAAGAAAGTCCTGGGTTTGAGTCCCAGGTTCAGGCATTTCTGTGTGGAATTTGTATATTCACCCGGTGCTTGTGTGTGGGTTTCCTCCAGGTAGACAGGTTTCCTCCCACAGCACAAAGACGTGCACATTAGGCTAATTGACTGTTCTAAACTGCCCCTTGGTGTGGATGTGAGTGTGAATGGTTATGTGCCTGTTGATCCTGCGATGGTCTGGCAAGCTGTTCAGGGTGTACCCCGCCTTCACCCAGTGTTGGCTGACATAGGCATTAGGCTCCCTGTAACCCTGGTAAAATTAAGCAGTTTGTCAATGGAGTGAGTGACTGTTACCCACCTGTAATGTGAACCATGACTGGAACCATGAGTGAACTGCGAAGCCATGCCCATGAAACACGCCTGCTTGGCTGGAACACACAGATGTCCTCTGTCTTGTGATTCTTTTGTCTCATGACTTCTTCAGTCACATGATTCAGTGAATGAATCCATGATGTGTATAATTTAATGGTTTAATGTAAATGCTGTTGTACTTACTGAATCGTTTGTAGGATTTCTGCATAATAAACCACTAACATTAAAACATTCATAAAGGGTGAATAAAGTGTATGAAATGCAATAATTTCTACTGGAAATAATAATCTCATAATATATATTGGAAATAAATGTTAACAGCCATTCATTTCCAATATATATTATGAGATTATTATTTCCAGTAGAAATTATTGATAATAGTAGAATAATATATATTGGAAATGAATGGCTGTTAATTTATGAAGGCGAGGTGGATATCCCTGAATAGTCCCTGAGACGGAACGTCAGACAGATTATTTATTCTGAAGTGCGGAAGTTCATACAGTCAGTCAGTCAGTCACGTGATTACACAGAGTGACGCCCCTTTATTTTTGAGCTCCAATGGGATGTGTTCCAGCCCATTTTGGTAACATTTCAACACTACGTCAGGAGTCGGCACGTTATGGAATCAGTCGCAAGTGTATTGAATAGGAACAAAGTGGATTATTTACTCTGTAGATATTCTTTCTTTTAAAACGTCTTTGGTGGACGAATGAAAAATTGAAAGACTGAACATGTTGTTGTCTGTTGCTTTGGACTAAAGGGACCTTATCTGTGTACCATGTTTGATTATTCAGAGGAAATGTAGTTCAGAGTCAAATGCCAAATGTTACATATGTATGTATAAACTTATAAATTATATATTAGTGGTATATAACAATCGCTGGCTTGCACAGCGGGGTAGTGGTTAGCACATCATTACAGCAAGAAGGTCCTGGGTTTGATTCCCAGGTTCGGGTGTTTCTGTTTGGAGTTTGCATGTTCTTCTGCATGCTTGCGTGAGTTTCCTCAGGGTACTACGGTTTCCTCCTGCAGTCCACAAACATGCACATTAGGCTAATTGGCTGTTAGGTGTGAGTGTGAATGATTGTGAGTGTCGTGCCCTATGTGGCAGTAACCCACCTTTGCCCACTGTCGGCTGAGATAGGCCCGTGACCCTAGTAAAGCTGGATTAAGCTGTATGGCAAATGAATGATGGAATAATTAATGATTTTTAAAAATAAATAAATAACAATAATAATAATAATAATAATAATAATAATAATAGAGCGGCACAGTGGTGCAGTGGTTAGCATGTCTGGCTCACAGCAAGAAGGTCCCAGGTTCGATTCCCAGGCTCGGGCGTTTCTGTGTGGAGTTTGCATGTTCTCCCCGTGCTTGTGTGGGTTTTCTCCGGGTACTCTGGTTTCCTCCCACTTTCCAAAAACATGCATAGTAGGTTCCAAATTGCCCCCTAGGTGTGACATTGAGTGTGAATGGTTGTACGTGTGTTTGCCCTGCAATGGCCTGGCGAGTTCAGGGTTCAGGGTGTACCCTGCCCTTTGCCCAAAGTCGGCTGAGATAGGCACCAGCCTCCCCGCGACCCTAATAAGGATTAAGCAGCTTAGAAAATGAATGAATGAATGAATTGCTGGGAAGGAGTATTAGCAAAAAAAAAAAGTTGCTAAGCAAATCACGAGGACAGTGGATCATGTTTCATTTATTATTGTGCCTATTATGTATTGTATAAACAGTTATTGGTATTTATTTTGCCTAAATACTGTATTTCCACTGTAGTACTTTCAGTCTGGAGTAGCATTGTGGAAATCATGGTCAGCATGACGGTAGCTTGTATTTGTCAAATCTAATTTAGTGTCCTTTGGTCTGCGTTTCCAACTCATTTCCTGAGTTGTAAGCTCACACAAATTGATCCTGCTGTTCCAAATCCTTCATGTCAATGACAAGCAGTTTAGGCGAATTTGTCTTTCTGTGTGCAGGCATGTGCATGTGTGAGTCCACGCGCGCACCCTCGTTTATGCGTGAGGGCGTGTGTGAGGTTGGCCGTCGCTGTGATCATTACTAAACTCCATTAAGCGAGATCAAAGTGGCTCAGATGTTCCGTAACAAAAGCCATATTGTAAACTGAGACAGTCAGGGCGACAGAACATGCTTTATGTCTTTGCAGTCACATGGTTTCTCCCTCACCCTTACACACACACACACACACATACACACAGCAGGACCGACAGTGCACACACACTGTCCTGCTCCTGACCTGTCTGCTTCAGCGTTCCTTTCCCTCTGTCTCAGTCTCTCTTCATGCCAGGCTTTTTCTTTGCAAATTCAGAGATATCAGACGCCTGTGAAAAAAGAGTGGATAAAAAAAACGGCCAGCATTTGTCTAAACAGTTTTCTTTGTGGCAGATTAGTAACCATGGCAGTTCCTTTGCTTACATTTAAACAAAAGGCTTTGCTTTCAACTGCACGGTTTTCGTGAGCCTCATGACAAACTCCAATTTTTTATTATTTATACATTTTTTTCCCCCTCCCAATCTCAAATTGACTTCTTCAGGCTTTCTCCTCTACGCAGTGAGAGAGCTCATCAGTCCACATTTCACCTGAAGAACCTTTCTCAGACACTTCCTGTGCTGTTCCATGTGGCGCGGACAGTCTTTTTTCGTCAGGGCCACGAAAATATGTGTGGATTATTTTCGTTTCCCGTTACTGACTTTGTGAGTTGGGTGACTAAGTGGCGTGTTATTTTACTCAATGGCTTGAGAGAACTTTAAAACTTCGCCTCGGAATAGTTCACACACAGGGCTCTGAGATTTTTAGATTGAGTTGATTTTATCCCTGTTTGGCAAAAATGGAAGTCGAAATTGAAATCATTCGGTAGGTTAATGTGGCAATTTTATTATTTTTGTGGTATTTTCTTTCTCTGTTTAGGCTGAGATACATTAATAACCAATAACACCACTGCTGGGAAGTGGACTGTAGATATATACGGACAAGCTTGTTTATTTTTGCGGCTTCTTCTTCGGGTTAATGAATAAAATATATATATTTTTTTAAAGGTTCAACAAGGCACAATGCATCCAGCTTCATCATTTTTTGTATCAGAGAGAGATAGAGAGCCAGTTCTTTTCATTCAGCCTTGAGCTGAGGACAGATATCGCGCGCGCACACACATACACACACTCACTCACACACACACACACACACACTTACACACACAGCCCAAAGTGTTTTTTATTGGGCCGTATTAGGGGTGGGTTTGTAATGGCTGCTTGTTCCCAAACAGTTTCAATGAAGTTAACGTCAACTTTATTACTTCGGCGAGCAGAGTTAAAGAATTACAAATCACAGATAATGAATCACATTATAATTAATGTTATTAAAATAATATTTCCATATTTTAAACCTAATGTTAACTCACACTTCTGAGATATATATTCATTCATTCATTCATTTGCCGAACCGCTTAAAGGACATGTCTTAAGCTTTTTATTTACCACGATTACGAGCAAAAAGTGATAACAATACTGGCACTAGAGTGCACCCGGGTCGTACTGCACTCACATTGCCCCCCTTAATGAACCAGGACACTTTAAACTTCCCGCTCTC
>JBCNYH010000005.1:19481888-19496998 GCA_039654325.1 Tandanus tandanus
ACACACACACACACACACACACACACACACACACACACACACACACACACACACACACACACACACACTCTCTCTCTTAGTGATTTATTACAGGTGTGTGAGCACTAACAGCTCTCACTTTTTTCCCTGACAGAAGAAAGTGCCGGAGTCGTTTGTACGTGTGTAATGTTTATATTCAGGGGTCATATGTTTATATCGTGGTGCAAGAGGTAACGTGACTGCCTCACAGCTCAAGGGTTTGGGGGATTACTATTTGTGTGGAGTTTATACGCAGGTTCTGTATGTGATATGGGATTCCTTCAGGTTCTGCTGGTTTCTCCCATCTCTCAAAATTGTCAATTCATTGGCTGCTTAAAGTCAGCCCTATGTGTGGATGAATGTGTGGCAGAATGTGTGGATGGAGCCCTGCAATGGGGTTGGCATCCCATTCAGGGTGCATTCCCGCCTCAGGACTGGAGTAGGCACAAGGATAGGATCTGGTTCCACTGTAACCCTGGAATTTAGAAAAGCAGCTTGTGATATACAGATTAACCCTTTTATATATATATATATATATATATATATATATATAAATAGTTAGGTTTACTTAGGTTAAACTTAGGTTTAGGTTTACTCAAGGCAAGTAACTGCTGAAATGTTTATAATATGGAATGGGATCCTAAGTGGCTCTACAGAAAAAGTCACAGGAGAGGGCAGGTGGTCACATATAAAACTCACTGGACGAAGAAATATGATGCTGATTAAAGGGGCTGTGTCAAGGTTTTTTGAAGAAAGAAGCCGTTTATATGCAAATTTGGATTATGAAGGCTAACAGAACATCGTTTTGCAATCCATTCCCATCTGCCCCTTGTTGGTTTCAAAAATGTTAAACCCCTTTTGATTTGTTGAAAGTCAAAAATCTGTTTATTAAAAACAGATTAGTTTTTTGGGGGGGGGTGGCATGGTGGCGTAGTGGATAGCACGTTCGCCTCAAAGCAAAAAGGTCCTGGGTTGGAGTCCCAGGCTCAGGCATGTCTGTGTGGAGTTTGCATGTTCTCTTCCTGTGCTTGCATAGGTTTCTTTTGGGTACTCCAGTTTCCTCCCTCAGTTCAAAGACCTGCTGATTCCGCTAATTGACTGCTCCAAATCCCCCCTTGGTGTGGATGTAAATGGTTGTGTGTGTTGGCCCTGTGATGGTCTGGTGAACGGTTCAGGTTGTACTCTGCCTTTAAACACAGTCAGATGAGATAGGCTTCAGTCTCACTGCGACCCTAGTGGGATTACGTGGTCTGGCAAATGAGTGAGTGAGTAGCATTTTGGCCATTCAAAAAAAAAAAAACATGACATGGCTACTTTAACATGGAACATTGGCTCCATTCATTCATTCGTATACAGTAAGTGCTTTATTTAATTCATTTATTAGAAATTCTCACAGCAAAATCTAATGTGAAAATCTTTTTTTTGTGTGTTTTTTTTTAATAATTAAAAAAATAAAAGAACTTTTTGAACTCATTTTTAAAATAGGAAAAAAAAAAAAAAGGCTGAAAGGAAAAGCTGTAGTTTGGGCCGCTCTGTTTTTAATGGCACCTCCGGAGGCGTAGCCCCTGAGGAAGCTCAGGGTGAGTGTGAGACTCACACCTGCCTGATGAAAGTCCAAGATCTGAGTGTCTTCGCCGTTGCTGTAGGCTTCTCAGTTCTAGCTGTGTGTGAGTCTGTGCTTCTTGCCTCAGGTAGCAGTTTTATAGGTAGGTGTATCCTCTACTTGTAGTAGTCTTTCACAGCAAGCCCATAACGTGCACTCCTGGGTCTGTAATTAAAGGCTCAGATGAGGCAAAGGACGGTTTTATTAAGACTAGATCCTTGACGTGTGTCTCTCCACCATACAACACCCCCACCCCACCCCCTGGACGGACCTCACTATTGTAGGTTATGATTCGTAAACTACACTGTGATCAACACATGTGGCAAGAAAGAAAAAGAAAGACCTCAGCATTTTTCAGCTTAATGACTAGCCTCAGCATCTGTAGTATGTATGTAATTACTCCAGGCACGTTCCCCTGTACTCAGAAAAGAACAGCAAACCTGGTTACTTCAAACTCACTAATAATAAAGGCTGAAGAACACCTGTTGAATTCTGTCAACACACTGAAAAATAGCCAAGTGCAATATACAATACCTCTATCCATTCATCTATACCGTGTATTCGTCAGGGTTGGAGGGGGAGCTGGAGCCCAGCTAACTTCAGGCGAGAGGCGGGGTTAACACCGACACAGACAAACAGTCACACCCATGGATAATGTTTAATTCATGCTTTGCATGGTGGTATAGTGGTTAGCACGTCCTCTTCTCAGCAAGAAGGTCCTGGGTTGCGGTCCTGGGCTGGACGAGGGCATTTCTGTGTGGAGTTTGCATGTACTCACTATGTTGTTGTGGGTTTCCTCTGTGTACTCTGGTTTCCTCCCACAGTCCAAAAATGTTCACATTAAGCTAGTATCGCAGAAAGCGCCGAATGCTGACCAACGTAGGTTGCTAACCGCCTGTAGCAGCATGCTAACGTTCTTTTTGGTTCGCCAAGTAGTGAACACAATGCTGGGGAGAGTTTGCTCACCTTCTTTATAGCGTTGGGTCCATCAATCTTTCTTCTTCTTTTTCTTCCTCTTCTTTTCTTCTCTTCTGATGTCGGATAGCTGCAGCAGCACCCAGATTAAGCAGTTCTTCCTCAAGGGCAGCGTCATGTTAGGCTTTCTTCCTGACAGAAATCCATTTTCCATTGCTACATTGGCGCAAATGTTGCCAGCTGTCGCCAAACATCGCTAAAAGTCACAAAATGAGGTGAACCTTGATTTTCGTCAACATTCGTCAAAATTTGCTACGTTCATCGGCATTAGCCGCTCCATCAGATCCAGGCTTTAGGCTAACCGCTGTTTCAGATTGCCTCTTGGTGTGAGTGTAAGTGTAAATGGTTGTGTGTGTGTTGGCCCTGGCGACCCTAATGGGATTAAGCGGTTCAGCAAATGACGGCGCTGCGCTGTATGTGTGTTTTAAGAGTGGCTAAAGAGGAGATGGATCTTACAGATGATGCTGCAGGAGCCATGTCTGCTCTGAGGCAGCTGGGATTGCTATCTGCTTTGATATTTTTGTGTGTGTGTGTATGTGTGTGTGTGTGTGTGTGTGTGCTGGACCACTTAGGTCTACTTCCACTTCCTTCTCAAACGACGGGGCTTGCATGCCACTTGCCTTTTATAATCCCAGAGAGATGCGTAGTGTATTCCGCATGATTCCACCTGAACTATGTGAACTATCTTTTTTTTTCATCCGTTCACTCCCCCTTTCTGTTGCTGGCGTATTCTTATTGTTTCCACCTGCTTCTCCATCAACAACAGGTGTTTTCTCTTTGGAATGAATTACGAGATTATCTTTATAGCCATCTTTCTAAAAATGTCTTCGTACTGAATATTTATCAGATTAACGACACTCCAGTGGGTTTTAACTTTGTTTTTTATATAGACAAAAAATATATTTAATGTACTGTATAATATAATTTCAAATATTTTCAGAACGGCTGGTTACTTGCTCCATTTCAAGCCTCTCCTTGCTTCATTTATATTTAATTCATTTATTGGCCGAACTGCTTTATGCTACTATGGTCGACTGGAGCAACACACACAAAACCATTCACACTCACACATAGAGGCAATTTGGAACAGCCAGTAACCTAATGTGTGTGACTTTGAACTCATTCATTCATTTTCTAAGCTGCTTAATCCTAATTAGGGTGCCCATCTCAGCGGACTCTGGGCGAGGGCAGGGTACACCCTGAACAGCATGTCATGCCATCGCACACACCTACAACCATTCACACTCACACTCACAGCTAGGGGCGATTTCGAACAGCTAATTAGCCTACTGTGCATGTTTTTGGACTATGGGAGGAAACCGGAGTACCCGAAGGAAACCCTTTAACATGAAAACTCAACACAGAAACACCTGTCACCAAGCCTGGGACTCAAGCCACCCCCATTTATATTCCTCCACCTATATATTCAGCCATCATCCCGTTTGAATTTTTGATATTGTGCCACAAAGATATTCACATTGTAGATTATACTATGCCTTCTTGCCAACTCTATTATCATAGAGATTTATTAGCACTGTTTTTACAGGGTAGGTTGTCAGGTCTTTCCCTGATCTTCCTATATACCCTGGCTTGGGACCAGAATGCACCTGTGTTGCAACAGTTTATGGCTGGGCCATTCATGCTCATATTTACACCTAGGGGCAATAAGAAATAAGCAGTTTTTTGTCTAATGTGCACGTCTTTGGACTGTGGAAGGAAACTGGGGTACCCAGAGGAAACCCACATTGCTAACTACATGGCTTGAACCCAGTACCTTCTTGCTGTGAGGCGTGAGTGCTAACTATTATGCCACTACGGCCCCATTACAAATATACATTCACTCATTCAATTAGTAATTCATTCATTTTTATATCGCTTATCTGTTGAGGGTCACAGGTGGCCTGGAGCCAATCCCAGCTCATATTGAGCTGAAGGTGGAGCACATCCTGGTCTAGACGGCAGTCTGTCATGTTGCTAACACAAAGAGACAGACAGGCATTCTTACTAAATATTCCTAAATATTATTTATAGGATACGTAATTTTGATTGGTTGTAAAAAGTATCAGTCACTGACAGAAGGCGTTGTATGATTTGGCCTTTTGTTCTTTTTGTTTATTTTATATTTTTTAACCCTTATCTCATCTGTCTTTTATCCCACTCCTCTTTCCACTCCCTCCCTTTTCATCTTCCAGTCATTTCCTCTTCATTGTAAGTGAGACTTGCCAAGTCGCCCTCCACTGGCCATCTTCTTCTTGCACCTCAGTCCCCGGTCCCTTAAATGAGTATACACAAATAAAGGAGTAGAATGGGGTTTTTTTGGGTCTTGTCCCACTTAAGAGCGTATAACAGGACATGTATATAAGCATGGGGTGGGTCGGGGGTCGGGGGGATGAGATTCCCACAGTTGTTCAAGTCAACATTTTCAGACTAGAAAATGGTGGACTCAGAAAACATTTGGAAAGAGGCAAGTCACTGGTTCGGATCAAGACTGCACATGCACTGGAGTTAATGGCTTCAGTCAGGTGTGACACAAAGCCTCGGGATCCCCTCAGGACTGGGAGAGAGAGACAGAGACACTGAAAGACAGACATGGAGGAGATTGTGAGACATGGAGCAGAGACTGAATAGATGAATGAGTGAGTGCAGTCTCTCCTGAGGGTCTTAAATGAGTCAGTGTCAGACTGAGTCAGAAATTGTGCTGAAAGCCGAATGGATCCGTTAATCTGAGCTGTGGGAGTATTAAACCACATTAAAGCTGGGTGTAATCTGGGTCCTGAATAATACACTCATGCATGCACCAACGTACCAAACCCCACCATACTCTCGTGATGTGTAATTCTTGGAATGTAAAGAGAGCATCAGCATTTTTGTTCCTTCTGTCTTTGGTATTGGACCTTATACATGATGAGCGCACCAAAAGATACAATTGAATGTATTTGAATCTCACTAATTTCTTCAACCACTTGCTCCTACTATTAGGGTCACGGGGAGGCTGGAGCCTATCTCAGCCGACACTGGGTGAAGGCAGGGTACACCCTGAACAGCTCACCAGACCATCACAGTGCAACACACACAGCCATTCACACTCACATCCACACCTAGGGGCAATTTGGAACACCCAGTTTGCCTAATGTGCATGTCTTTGGACTGTAGGAGGAAACTGGGGTACCCGGAGGAAACCCATGCAAGCACTGGGAGAACATGCAACTCTTGGGACTCAAACCAGGACCTTCTTACTATGAGACAGTCATGCTAACCACTATGCCACTGTGCCGCCCTGTATATGAATCTATTTATCCATTATATGTATTATATGGCCTTTATCCGTCAGGGTCACAGGTGAGCTGGAGCCAATTCCAGTTGTCTTCAGGAGTGAGACAGGATATACCGTATATGAAAAAACCTTTTTGGAAAGTATGCCTTTTTTTTTTTTTTTTTTTGGCTAAATGTTTTTGGAACATTTCTTGGCACCATTGGTTTATAAACTGTCAAGTACCAAAAACCACACATGCCAACATGCCTATGCACCAGTCATCCTCATTACCATGCACCTTGAAGGCATGGAAACAAACAAACAAAAAAAATCAGTGATGATGGAGAATACTTGGAGATTTTCTAGAAAACACACTGTAAGTCTGTGTGCATGGAAAAGAAAAACTTGAACGTGTTCACTGTGCGGGCTTTGTGTACAAGTCTAATGTATGCGGGAGCCTGTCCCCAAAATCCGAACCATATTTTAAGGCTGTATGTATGACCCCAACCTTTTAAAACTGAACTTACTTTGCTTCATCAAACAACTAAACTACTTAGCTGACTGACTTTAAAAACTGACCTGTGAACAAGCAATAAGGTTTTTTATTGATTAATTAATACATTTATTTATTTATGCATTTTTTATGTATCAGGACAGACTTTCTTTTTTGTTAGCACCTTCGCATCTTAAGCTTAGCTGGTTCGGAATATCCAGATACAAATAAGTTTCGTCAGTCCCTCTCAAAAAGAGTTCCTGCCAAATGCCATCCATGTAAATGTAAATGTAAATATCGTGGTGGCAGAACTTCACTCGATCTCTAATCAAGAACAGTTCCTGTAGCAGTTTGTTAGCGTTTAACTGATAACAAATCTGTTATTTTCTTTGTGGTGTTTACCTTTCGGACTGTTTACCTGCGGCAGTGTGAATGAATTACGGCATATAGGTAAAAACACAAGCTTTGTAGCTAAAGGAAAGGTTGTAAGGTCGGTTCCTATGGGGGAAATGGGGATTTAACCCTAGTGAGGCACTTAACCCCCAGCTGACCTCACCAATAAATCTTCTCTTTACTTATAGAAGCGCTGACTCCAGCCTCGCTCTCCGTGCAATTCCTAGAAGCAGGGGTTGCCACATTGGTGCGGTCGAACTGAATAATGATAATATGTTTACGTCCAAAAGTCTGAAACTTTTTAACAATTTTTATGACAAATTATGTTACCGACAACAACTTGAGTGACAAGTGGAATCTTTGAAATACAGTCCTTACACTAAATGTAATTCAGAGCTTCTTAGTATTTGGTAAGTCCTCTTTTTGCTTTAATGACTGTTTGTGTTCACGCTAGCATTTATGCAAAACGTTATGATCCATTTTAGGTCGAATTCATTTAGGTGTGACCTGTGTACCTGCTCCAGTTGAAGACATTCGGCATGAGGAAAATATGACCTTTTGTACTTAAAGCAGATAACATTCGAATAGTGACCTGGAAATCGTGCACAATGTTGAATATTAAACATTTTAGATATTGAACATATAATATCTTTGTTTAAGGTATTTAAATATTCTAAAGACTAAGTGTTTATTTCAGATTTAAATAAAAATTGTTTCAGACTTTGAGTCGGACTCAGGGTATTTTTATATTAATATACCAGTATATTCATGTAGCTTGTTTTAGCAGCATGGCTAGCATTAGAAGTTAACTATTTATGAATATGAACAAAATCTATAAAAACACACATGCAAAATGAAACATCTGTTTATCTGACATTATATTGATACCTCAAACTCGCATTCTGTACCTTTATTAATTATTCAATCCTTTTCTCTTGTGTTAGTTAGCTGATTAGTGTTAGCAGTGAATACTTATAAATACAGGGTGATACCTCCCATATTTCAAAGGCAATGAAAAAAAATTGTTAAACATGAATTGAAATTATTATTTACATACGATCTGCTGTGCAGTCTCCGAGACGTTTCCGTGCAGAAGCATGCTTTAGCTTTACCAAAAAAGAAAGTGAAAACTAATATACAGTTATGTATTAGTGTTTTTCTGGTTGATTTCGGCTTCAGACGTAACCGTGCAGGAGCGCCATGATCAGAGTAATCATCATGTTACATGTCACCATAATATAACTGATACTGAAGCAGTATATTCCTGTAGTCTATAGGGAATTTACGGTTCATTCATTTACAGCTGCAGTCAGGAATTACTTCTTGAGTGTCTCTTTTTTGACCTGACCATAATGTAGAGTTCACACAGACCTGACGAGGCATGTATTTAAGCACTGTGACTCATGCACATTAACAGTAATCTGCTGACTATCCCTCTGGCTCACATGAAACAAAACGTGTAGAATAAACACAGCCATAAGACACCACTTGACTCCTATTATGGATTTGGCAATTGTTACCTATTATGGCGGGCTTCCCTAACTTTGTCTTTGAAATACTCCCTTCTTCTCCTTCGACCCTCCTTTTTTTGTTATTTTGGCTTCGTTAATCAGTTGAGCCATGCAGTTTTGGATTTTTTCTTTTTTTTTTTTTTTTGGGTACCACCCATTTTTCCATTCGTCCATGGGAGCTGGGTTTGGTTGCATTTGTTTACTTTTATAGGCTTTGTAAATAATGGAGTCAAAAGCTCTTTTATTTTTGGCTCTTAGTGTGATGCGACGGTTTACCTGCCAGCAAAAGCACCTGACAGATTTTACTTTTATTATTTGGAAATGGAATTGTGTTTTTGATTTGGTGTTTTGTTTTTCTTAGGGACCAAAACAGCAGTTCGTCTTACCTAGTATAAGCTCTTCGGATGGGTCTTTTATTTGACCGAGTGTCCACTCAACAACTATGTTACTAAAAAGTCACCCTTTCTTTTCTTTTGTCATTTAAGCTTCCTCTTAGATTAATTCTTGAATCATTGCCAATAAAAAGCAAATCTCATTGATATGGGTAGACCTTCGACCTTTCAGAATATGAATGATGCTGTTAGCATTGATTTTAATTTAGAATATGAGTATGCAAATTTTATTTCTTAGGTGGTTTTATGGCAGAAACTGTGTACCTGTTCTAAAGCATTGTTTCTAAAAAGTTGTATTTTTGCATGCAAAATGACAAATGTTTCATTAGCTGATCAATTATTGCTGTCCTCGGGAAGCTGAGTTTGATGGGGGCGCCATATCGGGCATTGCATCTTGGTTACGGTGGAGCTAGTACTACTTATATATCTTGAACGGGGGCGTTTGGGACTCCCTCGGCTATCATTGAGGGTTTCCCCAAGTGACTGCCATACTATTTCTCAGGTTCACTGTTTACAAATGAATATATTAGCTTAGTATTAAGCTACCTCAAACAATGTGATTTATTTTTTTGTCATGAAATGCTTTATTTAAGCCAAATGTTTACATTTGTACACAGGAAGTCAGGTTATAATGCAACTTCCTGGTTGGGTTGGATACAAAAAGCGGTTCACCCCCGCTGCATTTCTGTAAAAACATAAGTTAACTCAACGCTAATAGGCCGCCCAATGCTATACCAAGACTATTACTGAATAGCGGAAACCACCGGATAATATGCAGCAGAACAGTATTTAACTGAGTTATCCCAGCAGTCACAATTGTGTCTGTAAATGTTTCCATCTCCTTTGAAGGTGAAAAAAATGTTTTAGCACAATCTTTAAAAAAATAATAGTGCAATCTTTTTAATATTAAAAGTAGACCCGTTAAATATTAGACATGCCAGAAATGATTGCTGTATATGTATTATAGCATGTGTTACTTGCTTGCATTTATATTGGTTTTATTCATGTGACCAACTACACCACCCACATAAAATGTTCCTATGAATTGAAACAACCTATAATTACATTTATAGCTGTCCTTTCAGTATAAAAAAAAAAAAAAATTTAAAACCCTTGACAAAGTCAAAAGTAAATTTCAGCCACAATTGTGGCTCTTTCATAAAAGAGAGAGAGTGAGTGTGTGCATGCATGTGTGCAATAAAGCTGAATGGGATTTTGCAGCCCACCCACATGGCAGATCTGGTGTGAGAGGGGGAAAAAAGAGGGAAGAGAAACAAAAGACTGCACCATTTTCTCTAAAACCCTTCCTAACACTTTCATTCCTGTGGGTATTAATGGTGGTGGGCCGTGATGCCAAATGATGTTAGGAGAGATTTTAAATTCGCCTATCTTCTCTTTCTTCTCCATGTAATTCATTCCCCCCCTCCCACTCTCTCCTTCTTTTTCTCCCTCCAATACGCAGGTGTGTATGAATTGGGGAGAGGTTCTGTCCTGGCATGCCTACAAAAAATTCTGTCATTAAAAATGAGGGTAAATTTTTCCAGCACGTCCCTTTTGTCCTAGAGAGGTATTTTTATTCCATCCATTTTACTCATCCGTCTTTAGAACCAGAATCTTCAAGGTCCAGATTAGAAAAGAAGTTAATCAATCAGTTGTTCTGCCATTGAGGTATCTGCGATGAATACAGAGTCTCAGCCATCCCGGCTCCGTAGTTTGGGCCTGGGGGCTTGGGGTATTAGGTGATACAGTGGCAGTAACTGTTGTCTTGAGATTAACACACTCCTCACTTCTTATTCATCTGATTCTTGAATGGTGAGTTCTGAGCCGGGGTCAAAGGTCAAGCACTATTTAGGCAAACTGCCCTTTGCACATTGCCCCAGGCTGACAGTTCTTCCTCTGGTTTGACGTTCCGTCATTCACTATGTTTCTCTTCAGCACTATCTGCTGTCATAAAGTGATTGATTGGTCAAGCGAAATTTTCGCTGTAGGCCAGGACTACCTCTGAACCTCTGACCCGGAGTTAGCTGTGTTCGTGGACAGCTGGATCATATCTGCCAGATGATGAATGTAATTTATAATGCATTGTTTATTTTCTGTCTGAGTCACTCCGATACCAGGTGTGTACTGACTTCATGTGTATGTAGTTGGCCCTGGAATGATGAAAGCTGCAGCTTAATTCATAGCATATTGACTGTATATAATAAACATTACACATGATCATTGTAATTTTCTGCTTAAACCAGAGGAGCAGCTATTACTTTTTCTCATCTCATTTTGAAACCTAAATTTTCTCATCCTTTATTAGAGCCACGGGAAGGCTGCAGCCCATCCCAGCCAGCTCTGGGCAAAGGCGGGGTACAGCTCGCCGGGCCATCGCACAGCCAAAATACACACAATCTGTCACACCTATGGGCAATCAAAAATATACAGTTGGCCCTATGTGCATGTTTTTGGACTGTGGGAGGGAACCAGAGCACTTGGGGAAAATCCATGTAGGCACAGGTGAGCATGCAAACTCCACACAGAAACGCCCTTTCCGAGCCCGGGTCTCATAACCAGGACTTCTTGCTGTGAAGCGGAAGTGCTAACCACTATGCCACCATGCCGCAACTATTAACTTTTGTTTGGGAAAAAAAAAAAAAATCACATTGAAATTTCTTTTTGTGTAATATTTTCTCTCACAAAATATAATATCCCATATCACATATTCGTTTTCGCTTAATTAAATGAAGAGTGGCAATAATTCTGAAGGCTATTGTATGAGACACAGATTGTACAGGTTATCAACCTCGCTTTGAGAGATATTACTTACAGCCCTGCCTTGCCTAATACTGGCACCTTTGATCCACTTTTAACCACAGAATGGAAGAAGAAACAACATCAAGGGTCTGCAACTGGAGCTATGATTATGCAGAATTCCTTCAACT
Organism: Tandanus tandanus; assembly: GCA_039654325.1. Lineage (NCBI taxonomy): Eukaryota > Metazoa > Chordata > Actinopteri > Siluriformes > Plotosidae > Tandanus > Tandanus tandanus. Next base: position 19,493,454 of record JBCNYH010000005.1, read on the forward strand.
CTTACCAGCAGCTCAGTGTGGTTGCCCAACTGGCGTTTCCATGGGCACCGAGTGTCAGAAGTACCGCTCCTGCTGTGTTGTGGTCTATTCTTACATGGTTTCCCTGAGAACAAGCGCAGACCGCTTGTGTAGAATCCTCAAATAAGCTACTTTCTACAGATTTGGCCTTGATATTCCATCACTGCTGATGAACAAAGAACCAAAACTCATTTTTGACAGATAACTGGCTCTTCGATTTTTATTTAGAGATCCGCCAATTCTCTTGCACGCTTCCAAAGAGGAATGGCGTTGAAGCCAGATGTCACTGCAGTCAAGCTGCTAAACAGAGAATTCCAGGAACTGCTGATCTCCGAACAACCTTGCATATCTGCGCAAGTAATCTGCACAAATATGGAATCCTTTTGACCTTCCAGTGGCTTGCAATCATTGAATCAAATAACCTGGAACAATTTCCCAACAGCGCACTTGAAGGCCATTGAAGAGCACATATTGACTTTAGCAGTTTCTGATGAGATGGACACATTGTATGGTAATTCTGGGGGGGGAAAAGAGATTGCTGAACCCACATTGGTGTTCAAGCAGCTCTGACCTTTGAACCATCAATTGGCCATGTAAGGTAGAGCTGAACCCTTTGAAGAAGGAGAGAGTGAAATAAATATGACTGCAGGAAATATTTGAAGGAGCCCCATGAAACTTTCGTTTGACTCTTAGGGTTTTTTTTTTCACTTCTCTCTCTCTCTCTCTCTTTCTCTCTCTCTCTCTCTTCTCCATATGTCATGAAGGAGCAGAATGATTTCCAATCCTTTCTGGAAGCAATGTGCCAATAAAACGGTGCTCAGAACACGAGGCCTGTGTCTGCTTCTGCTACTGGGCCAAGAATCTCATCTCCGGAAAAACACATGTCTCAGCCCAGCGATGGAGCGCCGAGGTTTATACCGAGTCTTTTATCAGCGGGGACGCCAGGCCATTTTGGGGGGTTCCACGTTCTGGCATTGTCCACAAGATAAACCAGTCTGTCCCTGGAGGATTTAGGCAAAGATCCAGCGTCTGTTTATATATATAAAGCGCGCCACAATTATATATAAAGCGAGTCGGAATGCTGAAAAGAAGACCTGTTTGTTGCTTCTTCTGTTGCTTTGTGGCCCAAACGCCCAAGGAGAAAACAGGAGGGAGGGGTGAAAAGAAAGCAAGAGATTCGGGAGAAAAGTGGCACAGGAAAAGGCAGCCCTTGTGGTAGAGCCAGGGAGGCTTGTGTGAGTGTGTGTGTCTGTGTAGTGTAGGCCTTGAGGATGACTCAAGACGTTTTGTGCTCTTCTGTAATTATGTCAAAAATATACTTTAAAGAGGAGCGATGGGGGAAACGAGCGGCGCGCACTTGCACGCAGGGTTTTTAACTTTTTTTTTTTTGGGACGATGGCTTTCCCGTTTGCTCTGATGGGGTTTAGGAAATGAGGCCAAAGAAGGCAGCAGGACAAACGGAGATTGAGAGCATTCTCTTTTCTTTTCTTCTTGCGTTTGCTTGTACCCCCAACCCGCCAACCCCTCCACCCTGACTGGCGCCTAAGCCTCTGATTCAACCGAGGTGGCACCAGGCCGTGAAAACAGAAGCCCTCTTGTAACTGGTGTGCTTCCAGTATTTCTGCAGCTGTCCTCATCTTTGTTCAAGTCGGACCATTACCTAAACAGAGCATGTGCACTTGAGAGAGCTTATATCTGACAACTTACAGCACAGTTTGCAGTATGTACAGTTGTCTATGTATACTACCTGTCTATAGGCAGTCGTAAAGTATTGAAATGGACAGAGACTAGGATTTACGTGGCTTTGGTAATTGCATGTAATGAGTGTTTTAGTCTCAGCTCAGCAGGTGGAGCTGAATCAATCCCTTAATCTTAAGACCAATTAAGCAGTCTGTCAGACAGGTCTGAGTCGAGACACTTCCCAGTGGCTTTGGTGGGCTTTGTGTAAACACGGAGACGTATTGATTGGAGCAGGAAGAGGGGACGAATACCCAGTCAGCAGATATGATACATGTGCCTTAAAGGATTCTACAGTACAGTGGTGATAAGAGCTTGCGTTGTCCTATATTACAGGCCTAAAACGTGGGTGGCTCATGTACTTTAATAAACGAAAACTAGCATAAAGCTCTGCGGGTGGGATGTTCCAAGGTGGCTGTGCCCTTCTCTGACATCAACCAAGTCTGGGTAGGTCAATCAGTAGGTGATGATGTCACAGAGTGTGTAGGTCAAGTGACACACTGTTGGGACATCATGACAAAGAGACAAAGGAACAAAAAGGACAAAGGAATACAAAGTATGGAGCATTGTAGTGTGGTCTGCCCATTACACGGGGCATCCCACAGTAGCTATTATGTGTGTTCTTTCACTGAGAAGCATGTGACCCAATGGGAGCCTGTTCCATTTTAAACAGGTATATCAAAACAAATAATTACTGCAATATGGAGAAGAGTTTTTTTACCCATCAGCCTAATGGGCATCAGGGGTATTGTTGTCCACATGTCCGTTCGTCTGTCTACACTTGCGTTCTAAGCATTAACTCAAAATCCCCATCGCCGGTCATCACTATTTTTGGTATGGATGTTAGGACTGTGTAATTACACCAGTCTATTGTTTTTCATCACGGTCTGAAATCCAATATGGCTGCTGCAGCTGCCATCTTGAATTTGCATTCCATCCACTAGCTGAAAAACGTCATCAACGATCATCTCCAGTTTTAGTGTTCATCTTGGGACTGTGTATACCTTTTATAATGTAGTGCATGGGCTAAAGGGTATTGCACGCTTTGCGGGGCTGTTTTTCCTTCTCTGATTGTTGGATAAGAAAAGCCAAACCACCTATATCAACAGTCTACTAAACCTTCCTGTTTTCCAGGCAAATAAAATTGATAGGCTGCATAATCCAGACACTCGGGTTAGTGATTGATTCCCCGTAACACTTTGCACTTATAAAGCTCTAGGCAGCTAGTTAAGCTAGCTAGAGTTAGTTTGATTGCATTTGTCTAGACCATGTAAACTCCTGTCCTCACATAACTCTGAATGAAAACAAGTGCAAGTGTATATTCACTCACACTGTGTGTTTGTGTGCGTGTGTGTGAGTGTGTGTGTGTGTGTGTGTGTGTGTGTGCGTGTGTGTGTGTGTGTGTGTGTGACTCAACTGCTCTTATCCAGTTTTATTAAGACACCAATATAGAGTGGAATCTTTTCTCTTATTATTGTTTCCTGAAGATCAGTGTAGCAAAATGAGCAGATTAAGAAAAAGGAAACAGGGGAGAGATAGATGGAGAGGAATAGAGAAAGAGAGAGAGAGAGAGAGAGAGAGACTGAGGAAGAGATATAGAGGCGGATCAGTAACTTCAAAGCAGAGCGGGCACATTCTGCAGGCTGGCGATGTTTATACTGCTAAGAGGAGTCGACATTCCTGCCTCTCGTTTTTCCATGGCATTCCAGGAGGATAGCTCTCTCTCTCTCTCTCTCTCTCTCTCTCTCTCTCTCTCTCTCTCTCTCTCTCTCTCTCTCTCTCTCTCTCTC
>JBCNYH010000005.1:19497941-19510572 GCA_039654325.1 Tandanus tandanus
TGTGTGTGTGTGTGTGTGTGTGTGTGTGTGTGTGTGTGTGTGTGTGTGTGTGTGTGTGTGTGTGTGTGTACATGATGCCCTGTGATGAACTGGAGCTCACGGTCCTGGGATAAGCTCTGGGACCCATGGTGTTCCTGATCAAGATAAAGAGGCTCCTAAAGCAAGTGCCTCAGAAAACGCCATGAATAAATTTTTTTAGGTTAGGATCAGTATGTTGCTAATTGTGGAGCTAAAAATGGGTTAAGTCAGGAAGTTGGAGGAAGCTCAAGTTCATAACAATTATAATCTTATTGTTTGATTAATTTATTAGCTTTTTAATGGATTCGTTCAATTAGCCGGACAAGATTTTTCCCAATTTGAAGGAAGGAAGTAGCATGAGAAATCAGTGGTGTAGCTGTTAGCATTCTTGCATCACAGCAAGAAGGTCCTGGTTTCAAACCCCATGTTTGGTGGTACTCTGTCAGGGTACTCCAGTTTCCTTCAATAGCCCAAAGACATGCACATTAGATGACTTGGCTTTTCCAAATTGTCCTAAGGTGGGAATGGAATTTTTATTGGAGCCCACACTCTGTTGGGGAAGCCCTGTCGTCTATGTAGCAAAACTTATAAATAAACAAAAATAAATAAATAAATAAATAAATGTGCTTTTCACTTTCAAGGATGTACATGGAGAGACTATTCTTAATAATTGATTCTAAGGTGGGGCAGTGGTGGCCCGGTGGTAGGGTGCTGGATTACTGATCCCAAGGTCGGGGGTTCAAGCCCCACTATCACCAAGTTGTCACTGCTGTCCCCCCAGTGCAGCTAACTGGGTTATCAGAGGCCAGCCGTGTCTCTCAATGTTGATGGTGAGAGGCATTTAAAAGAACCATTGCTGACTTTCATAAAGAGTAGGCTGCATTGCTATCAGCGTGTTTCTGCCCTACGATGCCCTGGCGAGCTGTCCAGGCTGTACTCTTCCCTCGCCCAGAGTCGGCTGAGATGGGCGCCAGCATCCCCGCGACCCTAATTAGGATTAAGTAAATGAATGTTTAAGAAAATGAACGAACGATTCTAAGGTTTCCTTTAAGCACCTTTCAACTCAGGGCGGCACAGCGACGTAGCAGTTAGCATGTCTGCCGGAGAGCAGAAAGATCCTAGGTTCAAATCCTGGGCTTGGCAAGGGCGTTTCTGTGTGTTTCATGTTGCATGTGATTGAATGGGTTTCCTCTAGGTAGTCCTGTCTCCTCCAGCAGTCCGAAAGCATGGACGATGGGCTAATTAGCTGTTCCAAATTGCCCCTAGGTATGAGTGTGAGTTTAAGTGGTTGTGTGTGGACTGGCAAGCTGTTCAGGCTATGCCTTACCTTTGCCCAGAGTCGGCTGAGAGATGCTCCAAAACCCCCAATGATGATACTAATAAGAGTAAGCAATTTGGCAAGTGAATGAATGAATGAATTAATGTTCCAAATTAGCCCCACGGCATGATGCTGCCACCACCATGATTCATTGTTTAACCTTGGTCTTATCCACCTATGAGAGTTTTTTCCCACATGCCTTGACAGGTTCTAAGGTTTCCTCTGAGCACACTCATACTCAACCTAAAGAGCTAACAGGACTAAAACATTTATGTAATTGTACATTATTGATGCCAATATCCTTGTGCTGAAGGATTGCACTTAAGAAGATTAAATTTCATGTAAATCTGATTATGTAACAGATAATAGGGATATATTTTTTCTGATGTCATTATCTATACTTGTAAAGCATAACAGTATAACTATTTGTGGTATACCATCACACCACTATATGAACACACCCTTAAATGGAAGCATCCACAGTCTGCTTAACCCTCTTAAAGAGTATCTGGTGCCACGCGGCGCTTCTACTATACTCACTTTTGCACGGCGTGTTTATTGGCTTCTGATGCCGCGGCCTTTCATTGACGTCAGCGATCCTATGGAAGGAACCTTTTTTAAGCGCTGTGGCCTCCGCTGGTAACCCGATGTGCCTAGTTGTGTTTTGTTTGTCCTCCTGTGTATGTTTACACTCCCAAAAATAAGAAGTTTAGAATGATAAAGCCGTTGCGAAGATGTAAGGTTTGTTTTTGCAGCTCCGCTTGTAGGAAGTTTAGATTTTAATTGGCTGCTTGTTTAGCTGTCCCTGTAATTGATTGGTGCTTTGGGATCATGTGGCGTGTGTTGTCATGGCACTGGTTTGTATGAAGCGGTCCTGTTTACGCTCAGAAAAGAAACAACAATAAACCGTTCTTCCTTGATGTGGCCTTTTTTTTAAATGTGTATGTTTATATGCGTGCGTCCACATGGACGATGACTCCATTTCTCTGTTGATTAGTTTTAGCAACAGGATGTAGAGAAATAACAACAGGAAGTGAGAGAAATAAAAGGGACGTGCATTCCTTCATTTTAAACAAAAAAGATGTTGATACATGTCTGTTTCCCACTTTCAAATGTTATACCCCCACCCCCAAATCTATCGTCATGGAGACTTCCATTACAACTAGGCTCCTAGTGCTGCATCATTCACTATGTCACAAGAGTAAGTACAAAGAATATACGAATCATAGCATCTGTGTAAGTTCAGTCCTGATGATTGCTGCCATTACATCCGGAGCGCAGCGTCGTCATACCAGGCCGCAGCTGTTAGCATTGACTTTTTTTTTTTTTTTTGCGCGATGCATTTGGAGCTCAGGAAGATAGTGGGATCTCCCTAACATGAAAGCTGATCGTTTCCTTTAGTGTGCACTTTCCAAATGTCCAAAAACTTGAAGGGTGTTCTCAAATAACCCTATATGCAGCTGAAACAACATAGTTTTCATCAATGAAGTTCCCCTAGAGGTTTGACACTATGCAAAACTCGTTATTTTGGCCCCTGATGGAATGTCGACATGAGCCCTGAATTGGAATAAGCACACGTGTGCGTGTGTGTGTGTGTGTGTGTGTGTGTGTGTGTGTGTGTGTGTGTGTGTGTGTGTCTGTGGTGGGGGTAAACCTGAATTGGAAAAGTGAGAGAGAGAGAGAGAGAGAGTGTTGGTGGACCTGGTGTCTCTTTCATAGGAGAAATGAAGAACGTGCGACGTGGGGGGAGCGGGTACATCGCATTGTGGGTATGGGTCAGTGTGGCGCCATCAGGAAGGGTGTAGGAGCTGGTGTGTGTATCTGGGTGGCGAGAGAAAGACAGATAGACTGCTCCTCTGCAATCTCAAGTGGCACAGCTCCAGTCATCCCTTTTTTTGTCCACTGATCCCATGAGTAGTGAAAGGCCAGGCAATGAGGCGCGTATGTGGACTGAAAAATAACAGCAAAGGCCACTGGTGCTCAGCTTCAGCCTGATCCAACCACAAAGGTAAGAAGATGACAGGAGTTTCCCCTAAACACACACTCTAATGAAAGCAGTGTAACCTTCCAAGAGAAGTGATGAGTGATGGGTGTGTATGTCTATGTTCTCTGGTCAAATCAGATTTACTGCAAATTATAAGTGACCAAATCTGAGTTGATAGTTCCGACTATAGTCACATGCACAATGCAATGGCTGCATTTAAAATAATGATGAAGGTGAGTCTTGTGCTAAGGTCTCACATAGCCGGTTGATATGTGCGAACTGTGGCTGCGACTACAGTGACCATTTCGGTGGATTTTGGAGGCCTGTCGCATATAAGGGGGGGAGGAAATTAGAAAATGGGCTTATGCTTGCCTGGTTAAAAAAAAAAATTCTCAGTTGAATTGATCTAGTGCTTGACCCACGGCAAATTTCAACACAACCAAACCTTCCAGGAGTGGAAGCCACGCCTTCCTGGATCTCAGGGTAGCTCTCAAGTATTCCGACGGAAGTGCACAGAAAACATATTACAGGATAATCCTGGCTGACCACCGGAAGGCCACCATGCAGTCTTTCCAGCTAAGTGACACCCATGCTTTAGCTAGTTTGCTTGCTGCCCACACTCAGCATTTTTTCCCTGAGCCGTTCCCCTATCAACAGAGGCTTCTCGCCTGATTTATCCTATGTGTCGTCTCGTGCACACATGAAATTCATTCTGACATGTCCGGGGAGTTTGTTGGATAAGAATAGAAGGGACAATAACTCTTCAGGGTGTTCTTTTATAGGAAAAAAGTTACCGTTAATTCTTTTCTCAAATTTTTTTAGTTTACTATCATGTCACAATATGCTATAATAATTTCATTTCCCACACCACGTTATCCTTTATTAGGGTCACAGGATGGCTGGAGCCTATCTCAGCTGACACTGGGCAAAGGTGGTGTTGAACACCATTGCAGGGCCAACACACACCAACTATTCATATTCACATTCACACCAAGGGCAATTTGGAGCAGTTAGCCTAATGTGCATGTCTTTGGACTGTGGGAGGAAAGCGGAGTATCCGGAGGAAACCCACGCATGCACTGGCAGAACATGCAAACTCCACACAGAAACGCCTTTGCCGAGCCCGGGACTCGAACCTAGGACCTTCTTGCTGTGAGGCAGGCGTGCTAACCACTACGCCACCGTGCCACCCTGAGAGAGAGAGAAACGAATCAATGAAAGAGAAACAAACCTTGAAGTAAGAAGGCGTGCTCCTGTTAGCACAGAGGAAGCTACTGTTTATCTTTTGCCTCGTTTTTGAAATGGAGATGTGTGTGTGTGTGTGTGTGTGTGTGTTTATATGAGAGTGTGTTGTGCAGGATTTGTCAGAACTGTGAAAAAAAAGTGACACCGTCAATCACTCTGTCTCTTAAACAAGCTTTACTGACAAGTGGGTTAATTACATTCTACAGAATGACTGTCGACTTCTTCCTGGGTCAGGAGTCAAAGGTCAATCTATATGCTTGACTTTTAATCTTTTTCGAGGTTGGTAGACTACAGTACTGCTCGTGTTAAAGTCGGAAGAATAAAGAAAGGTACTAGCAGGATGATCTTGTACAGTATGTGGCGTGTGTGTGTGTGTGTGTGTGTGCGTGTGTGTTTATGCTGCTTCACTTTCACATAGGGATTCTGGCAGGTCAGTGGTGCAGTAGAGCAAGTTTGTGGTCTGTCCCTCTCTAAAATATGTGTGAGAGTGTATGCCCTAAAGATCATGACCCCCTCTGCTGGGTACCGAGTGTGTTAGCAGAAGGCATATCTGTATGATTGAGCCATTGTAGTGCAACTGCACTGGTTGGTAATTGCTCCAGTTATATAAATGTTTAGTACAAGTCTTTTTTTGATTTCTCGATCCCGATTGGCCAGCTACGACTTTGTACAGTCTGTTATTTCAGTATTACAGGCCAGTGCTCTGTACGACAGACTGTCGCTATGGACCACATTATTAACAGAAGCAAAAACATCATTGTAATTTTATGAAATCACCTTTAAAGTAGCCGTGTAATAAGCAGCATAATTATCAGTGAGCCTCAGCTTCACGTCAATGTTTCACAGTGCTATAATTTAAAGTACTTCTAGTGTGAGAGAAAAGTAAACAAATTCATGTCACCATTTCACCCGACAAAGGTATATGGGCCATTTGTGTATAGGTATATGGGACATCAGTACAAACGAGTTATATCATTTCCTTGTATACCAAAAGTGCAGCACAGTGGTGTAGAGGTTAGCACGTCCAACTCACAGCAACAAGGGACCTGGGTCCTGGGTTCGAGTCCTGGGCTCGGTGAGGGCTTTTCTGTGTGGAGTTTGCATATTCTCCCTGTGGTTTCCTCCGGGTACTCTGGTTTCCTCCCACAGTCCAAGGACATGTACATAAGGCTGAATGGCTGTTCCAAATTGCCCCTAAGTGTGAATGCATGTGTAAATGATTGTGTGTGTGTTTGGTATTACCCAAATAAACACAAACTTCTATACAGTAACTCCTTTGTCCTAACATAACATTATTTATAATATATACTGTATATCAGCAAAAAGGTCCTGGGTTCATGTCCCAGGGTCGGCCAAGGCGTATCTGTGTGGAGTTTGTATGTTGTCCCCGTCCTCCGTCCGTAATCATGGGGAGGACATGCATACCCCACACAGAAACACCTGAGCTGCGCAATCAAACCCAGGAACATCTTGTTGAGAAGCGGACATGCTAACCACCCTGCCTGCCCTCGTAAGAAATATTTGCAGCATTTATGTTTCACTGATACTGATTCCTCAGTCTGACGCAGGATCCCTTGTATGAGTTACTCCCATCAGTAAAGATTAGCTTCACCTACGTCCGACGCAGATCCAGTATTTGGTCAAAACAGAAAGTTTGGCTGAATTAAAGGCTAAGAAGGTAAAGAATAGTAGAGCGTTTAAAGCATTATTGTGTTACGGTTGTACATTTAAAACGTTCTGTAATTTTTGCAGGTAGGGCTCAGTAATTTGCTGCTAATGGGGTATCCTCTGGCTCTGCTTGCAAAGTTATTTAACATGCTTCTCAGTGGCTGAGATTACAGAGGCTTCCTTTCTGTCTGCCCCGATACCCCCTCCACCCCCCCTCACCCACGGCCTACTACTTCGCTTCTCAGAAAATGCCACAATACCTCCAAATCCTCTTCAATGACTCTGCAGACAATCCGACCTCTCTCTTCCTCTCTCTCTCTCTTTTTCTTTCTCTCCCTCTCTGCAGTAATTGCCCTGCTGTCATTATAGTATCAATTTCTCAGCAGATTGAGTGCAAACCCCCCCCCCCCCCTTTTTTTTTTTCAGTGGATGGGGTCCTGAAGGACGGAGGTGATTTGTGACTCCGTTGCTGTTTTGACAGCAGCAATGTTCTGATGCCTTTTATTTCTCTTTCAACACACACACACACACACACACACACACACTGTCTTGTTTTCCTCGAAACACGCCTTGTCCTCATTTTTAATGCTCTACCAGGGAGCAGGTTTGGATTTCCAGGCTTCAGGAGTCACGTTGTGATTTAACATAGGTTAGCATCAGGAGCAGTAATGTCTGAGGAATATTTTACGCTGCTTATACAGCATTTTAAACGTCATTATCTGGACTTAAGACTTTACTAAACGAACAAATCCAAATGTATGTATGTTTTTATGATTTAAAGGCGCCTTTGTGTTCTTTGACTGTAGACATGGAAAAACTGTCCCCTCAGAGCAGCTAACTGGGTTATCAAATGGCCATGTCTCTCACTGTTTATGGTGAGAGGCATGTAAAAACTTTCGCAAAGAGAAGGCTGCATTGCTGTGAGCGTGTTTCTGCCCTGCGGCAGCCTGGCGAGCTGTCCAGGGTGTACTCTGCCCTCTCCCAGAGTCGGCTGAGATGGGTGTCAGCCTCCCCGTGACCCTAATTAGGATTAAGCGGTTCAGAAAATGAACGAACAATGAATCTTGTGAAAGTGTAAGAAATAAAGCTTTGCATTTTATTAGCCTGAGTCTGTGATGGCCTGGCGAGCTGTCCAGGGTGTACTCTGCCCTTGCCTGAGATGGGCGCCAGCCTCCCCGCGACCCTAATTGGGATTAAGCGGTTCAGAAAAAAGAAAAGAATGAATATTAGTTTAAGTCTAAGCTTTGATTTTCAAAGGCTCATGTGATTTGGCCTGATTTAAACTGATATACTCTTTGTCTGTCCTAGATTTAGCATAAAGTTTGGTTAAAGATTATAATAGGTAATTTTTCTGTCTTTCAGTAGACACCCTGGGAACTTGGACAAAATCTAGGCATGAATTTTAAAAAATTTCACATAATATAACAATACAAAAAAATTAATCTTTAGTCAAAATCTTCTGACTATTTCCATGAAGGGCAGCACAGTGCCATAGTGTTTAGCATTTAGGCCTCACAGCAACAAGGTTCTGGGTTCAAATCCGAGGCTTTTCCTTTTTTCTTTTGGATTTTTCCCCATTTTTCTCCCTAATTTAGTCGTATCCAATTCCCACCGATCAAGTATTGCCTTCCCTATCACATGACCACCACCAACCAGGGAGGGGCGTAAGCATGCACATGCCCCCTCCGTGACATGCAATGCTGCCACTCACCTTTTTTCGAACTGCTGCGCATGCGTATTTGGGGGCGGCCGAACAAAATCCAAGGCTTTTCAAGGGCATTTCTGTGTGGAGTTTGCATGTTTGGTTACAGATCTATATTCCGACAGCCCACTGGCAGTTACAGCCTATTGTTCCAACAGTCCCAACCCTAACCCAATTGAACTGACTAGGTTGCCCAACTGATTTGAGCAAGGTGCCCATCTTATATGAGTTGGAGTGTCAGACCAATGGGCTGTCAGAACATAGAGCCATCCAAGCATGTTCTCCCTGTGCTTGCATGGGTTTCCTCTGGGTACTCCGGTTTCCTTACAAAGTCTAAAGGGCATGCACATTAGGCTAATTAGCCATTCCAAATTGCCCCTAGGTTTGAGTGTGAGCGTGAATGGTTGTGTGTGTGGGGGCTCTGTGATGGCCTGGCGAGCTGTTCAGGGTGTACCCCGCCTTCACCCTGAGATAGGCTAGGTAGGATAAAGGGGTTCGGTAAATGGATGAATGAGTGAATGAATATTTCCATGAAGACCTGCAACTAAGTTCATGACTTTAGCAGGTTTTCCGTCACAGCATATTTGATTTGATTTACCACACGCAGAACCAAAAACACCAAAAACTAGCATGCTACTGCACGTATGGATGGACAGTGTGCTTACGACATCGGAGAATTTAGTAATAAAGCATTTATATAAAGGTGAACCTGGTTGATCATGTAGCATCACAGAAGAGCTGAATGCACTTGGAGGATGCTCTGTAGGACAGTTTACAGACACCCGCAATTAGCTTGTGTCAACTGACAGGAATATTTGTATGCAACAGTTAGCACCTGTCTTACCAAGAAAACAAGCCCAGGATGTGTTTCACACAGACGTGAGTGTTTGTGTGTGAAAGTGAAGCTTGGCAGGATTCTGTAGTGCATAACAATGCTGTTTGGATTAGACGCGCTGAGCAAAGTCTCACAGACATGCACACAGATGCACATACACACCCAGTGAGAGAGACAGTTGTCACGGGAAACTGGGTCGGAACAACACGCCGGCTGCTGGCCAAGTATTTTGGTGCTGTTGGAAAGAGTAGAGAAAGAGAGAGAGAGAGAGAGAGAGAGAGAGAGAGAGAGGTCTGGGTGCGGGATTTGGGGAATGGAATTCTTTCCTGACACATACTAGACTTGGCTGAATCTCTGGCCCTCAGGGGGTGAAGCCTTTGAAATGGGGATAAAGGGCCTCCCTGACCCCGGTTTCCTGTCAATCACGCCCCAAACCCCCTCTTCTTGTTAAAATGCTCAAACTGTTTTTCTCATACAGTTCTTTATTTGACTACATTACTAAAAGCTTAGACAGTCATATCTATGTCTTTGTTCATGCTGGATTTGGTCAGATTAGTTGTGAAGCATGGAAGTGTCCAATTTGTCAAAGAGTCAACATTTGTTTCCTCAGAAACAGAAGCCTTTAGAGAAGTCCTTTCCATCTTTGAGCTTTGGATGGAAGTAAATTGAAGGGTGGAGGATGATCTAAGGCCTAGGGGATGGCGAAATAGACAGATCAAGGACGACAAAGCGAGTGACTCTTGCGTCTTAGCTGAATTGGCAGCACATGAACTGGCCCCATTGCTGGCACAAGACAAAAGGAGACCCGTAGGGCAAAACTGGGAGGGGGAAAAAAAATTATTGACTTCTCACCACAGTCACTATTTATTTTTCCCTGAGCTCTGCACTGCTGTTTGTTTTTGAGGCTGTCAAGAGAGGTTTTTTTTAATATTCTATTTTTAGTTGGCCAACTACGGCGGCGGCGGCGGAATGCTTTTAATCGCGAGTACAAAGGCGCAGGATGGGGACATCTCATCCACTGTCCAGCAGAGACAGACAGCCAGAACTGACCACTGTCAACATTCAGGCTGTCAACATTCTGGGTGGTGGCTGTATACACATCTTGTGGTTCAGCTTGGGTTCCCTGTTGAAATCAAGTCTGTCATTTTCAGTTCCCAGGTCGTAACGTTTTCTCAAACAAACTTCTGAAATCATGAGGCTATTCTCGAGTCCACTTGACGTTACACAATAAAGATAATGGTGAGCTTTGAAATGGACTCCAAGTCTGATTAAGGCCTCTGCCTTTGGGAGAAGCCCGACAAATATCATCTCTTTCCGCAAGTCCTGGATTTGGGATCCTTGTTAAAGTTTGTAAAGACTGTAATTTTCAGTTCCTCGACCCTTCTGTTTTTTTGGCTTTATGAAGCACTACAGAAGATGTGTCTCGCTGGATCAGAGTACCGTCTCAAAAGAGGCTACTCCTTTTGGCCTGCTGTCATCCCGTCTTCTGAAAAATACTTGGAGATCATGGGGTTGCGTTAGAGTTCTTTTGACTGTAAGTGAAATTGGCATGTTGTGCAATAAGTAGATTGGATGGCTTTGTAAAGACTCATCACATGGTGTTTACTTGAATGTTAAGGCCCCTGCCTTTGGGAGAAACTAATGAAAAATGGTTAATTCTATGAATCCTCATGAGCAAATGCAAAGATATATATACATCGCATTTCTCTGAATTCTTTCCAAATTCAAAGTAGTTCAGGAAGGCATTCGATCATTGTTGTTGAAAGGTCACACTGCTGTGTGTGGGGGGGGGGGGAAATGACTGGCAGTTACTGGGAACTAAGAAATGTCAAGCTCTGAGTAATGAGAAGCATTGAAAGCAGATGCTGCTATAATATCTCTGAAATCCTTGTTAGCCGTGAGAATTACTGCCCAGATATTAGACGTATGCTGTCATGTCCATAAACAAACTAAATACATGATGATGGTGATGATGGTGATGATGATGGTGATGATGAGAAAAGACAATGATGGTCACTTTGATGATGTACTCAGTGTATAGGGTCTTGTTTCTTGATTTGTGACCATTCACACATGCATTCGTAGCTCATTTTCCAATGGCGTTATTGGCACATTATAATCTACATTCATGTTGCCTCAAATATAAAACCATGACCATCACAGTTTGCTCTTCGGAAAGGTCTTGTATCATGAGTCAAAACCTCATTTCTTCCACCAGTTTCTCTTTTATTTTACTTTTATCACCATTATCTTCTAACCAGTTTCATTGCCAGGACCAGCTGCATGTTCCAATTAAGTTTCACCCACTATTGATGTCATGCTCAGGCATTTTGGTTTTAGGGTTTTGTGCCTGAAGTCAAGGGAACTCCCCTTTCTCTGTTTCCCCTCCTTTGGCCTACCACAGTAGGTTGAGGGTGGCTAGGCTAAGCCCTGGTGAAGAAGTCTTCTAACTAGTTTTTATGAAGGATTTACGAAGATCTTTGTTGGGTGGAAAGTTCAGGGTTCCATGGGGTTCCTTAAGGTGGCACGTGGCAGGATTCAGTAATATGGCCTTTTGGTGAAGCTTTATGTGATTATTAAATAGCATTTTGTGGTTATGACTATTTATTCATCTTTCTAGACCGTTTAAATTAATGCACAAGGCTTATCCTTTAGATGGGTATGAGTAAGAAAACACCATAATTGACCTGTCTGAATCACTCACTCACTCACTCACTGATTTGCCGAACCGCTCAATCCTACTAGGGCCTACTAGGGTCACACCCTGATCAGCGTGTCAGACTATCGCAGGGCCAACAAGCACTCAACCATTCGCACTCACATCCACACCTAGCAGCAAATTGGAACAGCCAGTTAGCCTAATGTGCATGTCATGGGCCTGTGGGAGGAAGTATCTGGAGGAAACCGACGCAAGCACAAGAAGAACATGCAAACTCCACACAGAAAAACCAGCCTCCCCGCGACCCAAGAAGGATTAAGTGGTTCGGCAAGTGAGTGAGTGAGTGAGCGATAAATTAGCAAACGCAGTTTGATCTCAGATCAGCATGAATTAGAACTGATTTTGTTTTAAAGGCAATTTAGGGAAGCTGAGGTTAGATGCTTTTTATGTTAGATATAGCACCTGGCGTTTTTATAGCTGTTGAGAAGAGACTGAAGTTCTCTTATGATCTGTTCTGAGAAGGCAGCTATTAATCATGTGTGCACCCACATGTACAGGAAGAGTCATGTGTCACATTCTTTGCCATTAACAGAGGAATCAACACACACACACACACACACACACACACACACACACACACACACACACACACAGACTTTTACTTACTATGCATTTGAGGGTAATTAATAATTATAGCAGCTAATTAATGCGTAGCATACAATAACATCTAGCCCTACACTTTGGTTAGCTTCGATTTTTATTGCTATGCATTTGGTTGGCACATAAATAAATATCACCATTTCTTCCCTTCTCTCTCTCTCTCTCTCTCTCTCTCTCTCTCTCTCTCTCTCTCTGCAGTCTCACCCTCTGTCTTTGTGCAACACCAGCGAGGATGAGCGGCAAGAAAGCTTCTTCATCAGCATTGTTAAGCTGGAGAGTCCAGAGAGCAAAGTGCCCCAGTGCCTGCCGCTTCTGGACAAGGTAAGACCACTCATGGAATGCAAACACACCCACCCGCCTCCAATAGTGGAGACATAGGGAACATTTGTGTTTGCTCACTGATAAAGCACATGGTGGTATCAAGCTTGGCATGGACTGATCGAGGCACCCACAGGGAACAGAAAGCAGATCTGTGTGTGTGTGTGTGTGTGTGTGTGTGTGTGTGTGTGTGTGTGTGTGTGTGTGTGTGTGTGTGTGTGTGT
>JBCNYH010000005.1:19512068-19532314 GCA_039654325.1 Tandanus tandanus
TGTGTGTGTGTGTGTGTGTGTGTGTGTGTGTGTGTGTGTGTGTGTGTGTAGGTGTGCGTACGTGCATGCAAGCGTGCTTGTGTGTGTACAAGCAGATTCCATAGCGAGGCAGAATGGGGAAAGTCCAAACACAAGGACAGTTTTCTGAAACTACTTTTTATCTATCTGTTTGTCTGTCAGTTTGTGTTTCTATCCATCTATCCTTCCATCCATCTATCTATATATCTATTTTTCGCTATTTTTACACACATTTTCCAAGTGATCACTTGCTTAGTTACGGGTTTCCAAATAACCTTAAATCAATAAATAAAGTAAATAAAATTATTTAAATTAAAAATTGTATTAGATTAAATTAAAAAGTAATCATTTGCTTTGCACAGCCAGAGCTTAACCCAGAGCTCAACTCCTGGGTGGACAGATGCACACTTGTGGTTAAGACCATACCCAGGGGTCTTAGCACAGTAGGGGTCTAACAACCTCTCAGTCATGGGCCTGCACCGTAACCTCTATACCACCGACCCCACAAATATAAGACTATTAAGGCATTATTATTAAAATGAACATTATTCATTTCTAGACATAATTTACTATTTTTATTAGCATTGGGATGATCGTGCCAAAGCTCAAGTAGTTTATCGATGAGAGCCAAATTTATCAAGCGCAAATACTATGGTTCGAGTTGATATTTTTTAAAACATTTATAATTTTTTATTTATTTTTTTTTTTTTGCATATTTCATCAGATAAACAACAAAAAGGTACTTTTAAGTGTCTAAGCTCTGAATGTTCACTTTCCGCCATGTGATGTTTGCTGTGCGTTTTGCATGCACGGCGTTCAAGAGAGAATTCGTGTTATCTGCCCGTATAATACAATCCCCGTTAAATAACAAATAAATTACTTGAGACGGCTTGATTACTCATTCGACCCGATCACCGTTAACTCTACCGAGCTGTACATTGCCGATTCCCAAAATGTTATTTTTATACTCTTTAAATTTTGTTCTATTGTCACATAATTTTGTTTATTTTAAAGTTTTATTTCTAGAAAGAAGCAAAACTATCAGCTAGTAGAAGAAAACGTAAAGCTTAAAAATAATAAAATATGTCTGTATCATTTTTAATATCCTTAATAATCTTCTTCTTATACAACAGTTAGGTCTGGTCCACTAATTTGATTCGCCAGGTGACATCCTAAGAGTGATTATAATTCAGAAATATCCCAGAAATCTTTACTACAGTACGTTCCGTGATATCATCAGTGGACATGAACATGAAAACGAAGAAAGACAGCTAATTTCATTGGATGCGCTTTTAACAGGAACGCACAAATCACTGCAATCTAGCTAGCTATCTAGCTCGGCTATTTGCGAATATGGCTTTTTCGGGGTCTGTTTCCTCTTGGGCAGCAAAAGTAAACATTATTTGGCCAGATTGTCACCACAATGTCAGTTGTTTGATGTTAATTTCTTGTTTTAAAAAAGCAATAGCACACCTGCAATCGTTCGGCTATACTGACTATCAGCATAGCTGTGATTACCTGAAGCCGAATCACAGCCTTGTTAATATTTAACAGTTAATCCACGACCTTTGATCGGATATAAATTATTATAACTAGCATGGCATTAGCCTTACGTTAGTCACTTCCTGTTTTAGAAAAAAAGTCTTGGTGAAAAACAAAACTGTAAATCTTGAAAAAAAAAAACTATTTTTAGCATGAAATTATAGAATGATTTAGCCTAGAATCACAACCATTCCCCCCCATGGTGACACTGAGGTCACTATATATGAGCTGATATCCTGGGAGTGGATTAGCCTATCAGAGCGAAGAGTTGCTAATATCTAGTGACCTAGGATAGAACAACCTGTATTATTCAGCACTATTGCTGGAGTAAGGTAAAGTCTGTTGGGCTTTTACACCCGAGGCCTAGTGGCTCATCAAGCCAGCACTTATCCCAGTTTGTATAGCGTAAAGCAACTAGGAGTACAACTCCTCCTAGATGGGACGCTAGTCCATCACAGGTTACCTTTCCATTATTTTAATTGGTACCCATTTATACTGCTGGGTGGACAGAGGCACACTTGCGGTTAACACCTTCCCCAGGTCTTAACCTCAAGCACGATGGGGGTCTAAAAGGGATTCGAACCAACACCCTATTCGAACCAGCACCCATGAGCCCGGCACCCTAACCACTACACTACACTACCAGCCCTTTTGCTTAATTATACAAAGATTGGAATGATAACGGCTCCATTGTTTATAAGGAATTTTTCAGTGTTAAAGCAAACCTGTGAGTACGAGCCCTGCCGAAAAAAAACCAAAACTGCTCCTGATTGTTGAGTGTGAAAATACATTTACCTAAAAACCTAAGAGTGTGAACAGGAGGCAGTACTGAGAATAACAGCAGGAAGTAAAAGTTGGACATTTGGAACTCAAGGACAACCAACTTAAGGAGGGAAAAAAAAATTCTGTATGTTTATCAAGAATCACATAATCTTGTTTGAGAGCTACATTTTGACAGAAATACTAGTTTTTCTTTTTTCCCCCCCTCTTTTTCCCATTTTTGGAGCTGTGCTACACTTCTTCCAGAAAACGTCTCAGAGAAGTCTCCTCCAACGGCGCTGTTCTCGGAATGAGAGGAGCTCCAAATATTTACACCAAGGAGCTCATCGCCGCTCATGTAATCCAAACATCCCCTTGGGTTCAATTTTCGAAGATATATCTCTCTTAACGAACAAGTAAGATGTTTATACATCCTGCGGCATTGTGATTTTTACCGCTAGCCTTGAACGAAGAGCGCAGAAATAGTTTTCTTTCTCTTTTCCTTGCCTTGCACCAGGCCGAAGCTTTAATGCGCAAAGCGCATTTTTCCTAATTCATTTCTTTATAAAAGCAAGAAAGGATGAGTGTGTTTAGAGTTTAGCTCCATGTCTGGACTTGCAGGCTCTTGATTCGATGCTTTTGTCTCTTTTAAAGATGCGGCAACCTTTCATTGAGCCATTTCTAATCCTGTTTACTTTTGAGATGGAAATAAGGAACGAAAGGCAAGCCTAAAGTATGCATGTGTGTATGAGCATGTGTGCGTGTGTGTGTGTATGTGAGAGAAAGAGAAAGGGAGTGTTTAAAGTTTGTGTTTGTAAGGGTTGAGAGCTGTGGTTTGATGGAGAGTTTTTGGACGTTTTGTTTGGGTCTATTGTTGGATGTGCTCAGATCATAGTATGTACGATGTGAGAACAATGCAGACATCTTTTCTGTCTCTGTGTATGAGAGCGCAGTTGTGTTTTTTAGACAAAATTAATTTGTGTATATCTCTCTATATATACATATATACTCACGCACTTACTCATTTGCCTAACCGTAGGGATGCTGGAGCCTATCTCAGCCAACATGCAAGGCAGCTTGCCATACTATTATAGGGGCAACAAACATACAACCATTCACACTCACATCCACACCTAGAGGCAATTTGGAACAGCCAATAAGCCTAATGTGCATAACTTTGGGACACGAACCCAGGACAGGTTTGTACTTTGTTAGCCAGCTACGCTTTCTTGCAATGCTATGCTTCCTTGTTTAAGTTTTGGATTTGGTTTTCTCTTGGGTTGCCAGTCTACAATAAACTCCTCATCTCACATATGCATCCTGTCTCCATATGCATTCATGACAGGAAGCTTCAACTTGTTTCCTTACCCATGAAAGCTGCTTAAGATCATAGAGCACAATGCAGCTAGCTAATGGCTAAGTTGCACGTCTTATGCACCAGTATATGGTGCTACCGCAAGTTATTGCTCACACTTCGACCAGTCTGCGAATACAGTCATATGCCACGTGCGTGTATTACTTTTACAAACTCTTTCTCTGCATCATAAAGCAAATAAACCCAAACACAGAAGTATAAATCAGTTTTTACTTGCTATATCCTGCTTTTGTTGCTTGCTCCAGTCAATGGAGAACTTTTTGCCACTCCCTTTGCCTTCTTTCCCTGTCAGGCCGTACTCCCTGATTTAAATTTTCTCGTCAGCAATGCCTTGAAGTGGCAGCTCAGATATACATGAAGAACGTCATGGGGTTCATGTAAAGCACTTGCTGAATAGGTGCAAATACAGAAACGCAGTCGCAAATAGATACTGGCATTCCTGAGCCTTATGTTAGGGTTAGAACGGTGAAAAGAATCGTTACAGCATAACAACTGTATGACAAATCACAGTATTTTAAAACAGATTCGAGCTTAGGTTACTTTCAGTGGAGAGTTTCTCATGTGCCTGTATCTCCCGTGGTCTCCCTCCAGGTTCTCTGGTTTCTTTCAACCTTACAAAAATATTTCCTATTAGTGGGATCGGAAACTCTAAATTGCCCCTTAGCATGAATGACTGTGTAAATCTATGTACCCTTGGATGGACTTTCAACCCATCCACCTCACAAATTCCCAGTGTTGTTCTGGGATAGACACTTACTCCATGCTGACCCTGACCAAGTCCCACACAGCAACAAAGGACAGCCTGATCTTTCAGAAACTATGTAATAATTTGAAGACTGTTAGGAAATTATGCTGAACTGATAAAAACTCTTGGATATCCACTGGATCACCTTCACTGCACTTTTAGTGCACAGCACCATTGACTGTCCCTTTTTTAGTGACGTCGATTTTGCTCTGAGAGGGACATCCCAGAGTCGGAACAATAGTGACATTTTCTGACAACGCCGACAAGCTAGCATGCAATCTTTCTTGAGTCACGAATGACTAGCTGTTTACTTAATGTAGGCTGCTGCCACCTAGTGGAAGGATGATGAAATCGGTTTCATTGTAATGGCTGATGCAAAGAATGTATGATAATTGTATTCTTTGAAAGCTCTTGCAGGCCTCATAAAATGAGGTGGCGGCCGGATTTGGCCGACGGGCCTTAAGTTTGACTCCTGTGCCTGAGTAGGATTAAGCGGTTCAGCAAATGAGTGAGAGTAAGTGAGTGTTGTTCTACAAACTCCATCATCTGAGACTCAGACTACGAGTGCGTTTGCTCTTTCATTTCCGTTTGCCCTTTTCTCTATGATGTAATTTGCCGACAAGTACCGGATTTCACCAGATCAGGTCACATATAACTTGCGCTCAGTTCTGCCACTGATCCATTGTATGGCAGTACTGCAAATCAGCAGACGTTCTTAAGTATCTTTTAAATGCTACAGTTATTCAAGGTCTAGAAACACTTTCAAAAATGACAAACTGCCCCTTTAGGAAGCCTCTTTATGTAGTTTGCCCAATACAATTCCTGGTCTTTTTGATCCGCCACGGCCAACTTTCAGCCCCATTCATGCCGTCTTTTGTCCAGCGTACCCCCTCCTCCTCCAGAGCCTCTCTGTTTGTTCCTTTTTTTTGTGGATGAGCGCTTCTTAAAAACACTTAATGGTTCCTCTTGAAGGCACGTTCTAAACGGAGGAAGGAGGTGTGTTGTTGAAGTGGGGAAGTGGTTCCTGTCCATTTGGCATGGGAGTTGGGTTTTGTCTCAGTGGAATGGCCAGAATTACAAAAATGACAGCTAAAGAAGACAAATGTTTCCAGATTAGGAATGAACCAATCAAAAGTAACACTGTTTAAAGTCTGCCTGGTTCATGATTCTTTATGTTGCCAGATTGTGTTGAAGTCATTCCGTATGTTTTCACTCTGTCTCTATTTCTGTCTCTGCCGTCCCATATATCCCAGTGTACCAAGGTTTTTTCAGTTAGATGGTATCACTAGGCTACGGCACTTGATAAAAGGCACAAGAATGGCAGTCTTTGTGAAAGGGCCCCTGCATGTCCCTTGATCTGAGAAAGAGAGATAGATTTCCTTATGATGGAGGAAAGAATGTAGAGGAAGTGAGCTGTCCAGGGTGTACTCTGCCCTCGCCCAGAGTCGGCTAAGATGGGCGCCGGCCTCCCTGCGACCCTAATTAGGATTAAGCGGTTCAGAAAATGAACGATGAAAGAATGTAGAGGAAGTGGTCAGCTTTTCATATAAAGGCCGCCAAAAGCGTTCTTGTGGTGTGTGTTTGTGCCTGTATAGGTTTTGTGTAATTGTCTGTGATTATGTGGGTGTATATATTTTTGTGCAAGAGACCCAAGCATTTACAGTATGGTTGTAACATGTCTTTGTGTGTGTGTGTGTGTGTGTGTGTGTGTGTGTGTGTGTGTGATTGGTAGTGTGTATAAAAGAGTGTGTTTCGGCCAGTCTCCAGGCAACAGCAAACACAGTTGTCATGGATTCCAGCGGTGCATCTGCTCTGTTTGAAGTCCAAGGCCAGTGTGGCTTGGTTTGATAAGTCTTATGTTGTCATCACTCACTCCCACACACACACACACACACACACACACACACACACACACATATATATATATAGTAGCAAGGATCCCTGTGTGAATGGGCTACAACTCACACAGACTGGGGCATGGATGGGGAGTTTGTGTGCGTGTGTTTTGGGAAACGAAGGCGTATTCATATCTTAATGGAGACCACGTGTCCCCACAAGCATAGGAACATATGACAGTTTAGACCTCCTAAAAAGGTTTGGCTTATCCCTATACGAAAAGATGCCCAGTGATTACACACATTAATACCTGATCCCTATTTTCCCATTGGTTTTGTTCCAGTTTTCTACTCGGAACAAAAGCAATTGAAATCGATCCAGTATTGAGTTACATCTCTACAACCAGCAAACATAAACAACCCAGGGGCAATCAAGAACATCCAATCAGCCTAATGGACATATAGTATCTTAGGACTATGGGAGGAACCCAAAGCACCAAGAGGAACAACATACAAATTTCACACGGAAACGTCCTTACCCAGCACGGGACTTGAACCCAGGACCTTTTTGCTGTGAGGCGGAAGTGCTAACCACTGTGCTACCATGCCGCCCCACAAAGGACTTAATTTCCTTATACGTTTGACTATTCAAGATTTTAAACTGTCACGAATCACTTCGCAGCCAAACAATAAATATTTGTTTGGAATTTAAATATATTTGCATAGTGTTGCTAGAATATAGGAAATGTTATATGTTTTTGAAGGTTTTCAAGATTCTCATTATCATGATGTAATAAGAATGAGTGGTTAAATATGTGTATGGATATATTTATTATTGTAACCAACAAATAAACTGATATGATCCTGGCATTGAGCCAATCAGGGTCCAGGTCACGGCAAGGTTAAATATCTGACCTTCGTTTTTCTCACTAGCATCCTTCTTGTCTGTAGTACTGTATAGTTCAAGATTGTACTGGGAACAAATTAAGAGCAAGAAGGACTAGACTTTGACGTCAAGTTTGTTTATAATTAACACCTGTGCAACTTGTAATGAGGTTGTCTGAAGAGGACCGTCACATTATCAGTTAGCGACATGAAATAACAATGAGCTTAGTATTTTATTCCTGGAAATTGCTAAGAAGTGGCTTTGTTGTTGCAAAGTGTCAAGATGACAAAATGACGGATTTCTTCTTTTCCGATTGTGTTTGTTATTTTGTTATTTTAGGACTAGTGAAGGCTCGATGTGATATGGACGGTGCAGTCATTGTATCACATGCATAGCTCCGAGTTACAATGATCTGGGGACAAACTATTACGTATGCACTTAAAAACGAACCCATTTACTGACAGATCAACAGCTGCACCCTACTTGCGCAGGGCCCTGCTGTCCACATGATAGAGGTTCATTCTTGGCTACTTTTGCCGTTAGCCAGTGCTTTCATTCTTTTATTCAAAACAAAAAAGACACAAGATGTAGCCTTCTTTAATTTGCTAATTTATGCAATTTGTACTTTGATCAATATGAGCTTGGACGAATTATACTCAACATTCAAAGAAAGACGTTTTGCAAAATGGATGATTAATTACTTAATTCAGCTCGTTCATGTTCATTAGTCTTGGTCTTGCTTTTGTATTTCATTTCATAAGTTGATGTCAGGCGGCACGGTGCTGTAGTGGTTAGCATGTCCACCTCACAGCAAGAAGGTCCTGGGTTCAAATCCCAGGGCTCGGGCATTTTTGTGTGGAGTCTGCATGTTCTCCCCATGCTTGCATGGATTCCCTCTGGGTACTCTGGTTTCCTCCCACAGTCCAAAGACATGGACATTAGCATAATTGACTGTTCCAAATTGCCCCTAGGTGTGAATGTCAGTGATTGTGTTTGTGTTGGCCCTGCAATGGTCCCGCCTTCGTCCTTCACTCTTTCACCTTATCATCCCTTTAGTATGTCAGCTAAGATGGGAGGTTCCACAAACCCTAGTAGGATTAAGCAGCTTGACACATCAGCGATGGTGATGAGGTTTTTGGCATTCGGTACGGTAACGTAGTGGTTAGCAATGTCTGCCTCACAGCAAGAAAGTCCTGGGTTCGAGTCCTGGGCTCAGGCATTTCGGTGTGGAGTTTGCATGTTCTCCCCATGCTTGCATGGTTTCCTCTGGGTACTCCGGTTTCCTCCCACAGTCCAAAGACATGCACATTAGGATAATTGGCTGTTCCAAATCGGCCTTAGATGTGAGTGTGAATGGCTGTGTGTCCGTTTGCCCTATAATGGTCTGGCGAGCTGTTCAGGGTATACCTTCACCCTTTCACCTTATCATCCCTTTAGTATGGGAAAATGGAGGAAATAAAATGTATGAGTGCATGTCCACTTAGGGCTTCCCTAGTTTTTGTACAATAAGATATGATGTGCTGTTTCACTCATTAATGAAGTGATGTGATCTGTATGTGTTTACAGCTATCATGATAAACTCCTGAGCTGTTACAGAAAAGAGTTACTCTTAGTTCCTAACCTTCTACGAATGTTCAGCTCATCCTAGAAAAGTGAACATCAAAAAGGGCAACGCGCTATTCATATTCTCAACACTCATCCCATTTAGCCTCTCAGCAGTGGTTCCTGCCACCTTTTCCTTCTGCTCCGTGTGTACCCAACACGCCCACGCTCTCAAGCAGCCTGTTTCATTAGTGAAAAAGAATGCGCAGTGCAGTAGGGTGTAACATGACCCGCGGGTGTCCTTTCCGGGTTCACTGACCGGTCATGCAGCTGCCTGTGTCTAGGGTCGCTGTACACTATTATGCCATTTTTTTTTTTTTAACATTGCAGCAATTGCTTGTAGGTTTGTGATGGTTTATAATATTATGATATTGATTTCATTTTATTTGGCTGCATGACACAACTTGGTGACTTGTTTGCCCTAGTTGACAGTTGTCAATCGTGTTATTTATTTTTTTTTCGTTTTTTTAAGTTTTGAAGAGAGCAGTATTATGGGAATGCCCTTCCCACAAATGAAATGTGTTTCAAATGCGTCCAAATTATGAAACGTCTTTCTTTATTCTGAAGGGATCAAGTTTTACCTCGCAGCTGTGAAAGAGTTCAGCAGTACTCTTTAAAGTACTCTAAAAGCGATCTTTCCAATTATTTATGGTTTCCCAAAACGTTTGTGGTGTCCAGACCAGGTCGGGATACACAACCACAAAATTGTATAGTATAACAATTTTGAAGTATGTACTGTATGACCTGTTTTTTAATGATCCCCAACATGCATCAATGAGCCTTGTGCACTCATGACACTCCTGCCAGTTCACTGGTCGTCCTTCCTTGGTCCACCTTTAGCAGGGACTTACCACTGCATACCAGGAACACCCCACAAGAGCTTCCGTTTTGCAGATGAATAGACCCAGTGGTTCAGCCATCACAATGTGACCCTTATCAAAGTCACTCATTGCTTGTTTTTTCTGACTGTTCACTTTCTGCCTTATACATCCCAATCCTTGGCAGGTGCTACTGTAATAAGATAATCAATGTTATTTGTGTACCTCGCCTTCCCCCAGAGTCAGCTGAGATAGGATCCAGCCCCACTGGGACCCAAGTGGGATTAAGCGGTTAGGGAAATTATCTTTTATTTTTTTAAGTGATTATAAGTAAAATGAACGTTTTGTCTTTTTCTCAGTACAGCAAAAAAAATCAGAAAAAGTTTCA
Organism: Tandanus tandanus; assembly: GCA_039654325.1. Classification (NCBI taxonomy): domain Eukaryota; kingdom Metazoa; phylum Chordata; class Actinopteri; order Siluriformes; family Plotosidae; genus Tandanus; species Tandanus tandanus. The sequence goes on from JBCNYH010000005.1 coordinate 19,522,037, forward strand.
AAACCACAGATTCGATGTTAAAAAATGCTGGAATATTCTTTCAACTCATCAGGTTCAATCGTGAATGAATTCCATGTGTAGTTCTGTTTTCGCCACTGACTTTCTGGTTGTGGAAAAATCCTACTTGGAATCTTTTCAGGATGGAGAAGCCCATTACGTATAGCATTCTACATACATTCCATCAAACAGTGCTTTAAGTCCTTTCTAATAGTGTACAGTGTAGCTGACTAAAGCAGCCAACTAGTTTGATTTGTATCATTGAGGAAAACGCTTTTACGCAGAAGTCGTTATTCGTAAAGCTTGTCTGTGCCTGATTATGCCGTGCGTGCCCGCCCTGACGACGACAAGATGAAGAAAGAGTGAGGTGAAATGTGAGCGGGGCAGTGATTTGAGGGATTTTGAAAGTTGTGTAGTGTGTACTTAGCATTAGCGGCACGTTGTGTGTTCCAAGCTGCTCCTTTGTCTGTTCTCGGAGGAATAAAGGCTGCTTTAAACATTGCAGATTGGTGGACAATGCACCGCATGCTTCAAAGTTCCTTTATCCGTGGGGGACTCCACATTCCAGGCTTTGTGGACCCACTTGCTTACAAAACGCAGAGGTTGGTATGCGGCGTGCCGCTCAGGTGTGGTCTAGGTCCTCTCACTTTAAGGGTAATGAGGGAAAAATAGAAAACCAAATATTTCTTGTGTGTCCGCATGTGTTTACTGAGATGTTCAGCTTTGCGTAAAGTGAAGAGTGATTTAGAGAATGAAGGGTGATTGATGGAATTAGTTCAGGAATGAAGGCAAAAGTGTAAAAACTTCAGGACAAAAGGAACTGAAAACATGAGTTATTGGCAGCATGTCTCTTTATTATCCCTACTTTCCCAGTTTAAGGCTGAGTAATAATTAATTTCAGCACGATTTAAAAAACATAGTCATCATAAATTTAACCCTGTGTCAATGGTCATTCATTCATTCATTCATTCATCTTCATCCGCTTGTTCCTGGGTCGGGTCACGGGGGCAGCAGCCTAAGCAGTGAGGTCCAGACGTCTCTCTCCCCAGCCACTTCCTCGAGCTCTTCCGGGGGGACGCCAAGGCGTTCCTAGACCAGCAGAGAGACGTAGTCCCTCCAGTGTGTTCTGGGTCGACCCCGAGGTCTCTTCCCGGTTGGACATGCCTGAAACACCACACCAGGGAGGAGGCATTCTATTCAGATGCCCGAGCCACCTCAACTGGCTCCTCTCAACACGGAGGAGCAGCGGTTCTATTCCGAGCTCCTCCCGGATGACAGAACTTCTCACCCTATCTCTAAGGGAGAGACCTGCCACCCTGCGAAGGAAGCTCATTTCAGTGGCTTGTATTCGCGATCTTGTTCTTGTCAATGGTCTTGAACTTTATTTATCCCTTCGTACCCTGATTTGCTTGCCTTCCCAATTACAGCCTATTTTCCTTTGCCCGGGAACAGCCTGCCAGACCATCGCAGGGCCAACATACACGCAACCATTCCCACTCTCATCCACACCTAGGAACAATCTGAAACAGCCACTTTGCCTAATGTGCATGTCTTTGGACTGTGGGGGGATACTAGAGTACACGAAGGAAACCCAGGAAGAAAATGCAAACTCCACACAGAAACGCCTTGAACCCAGGACCATCTTGCTGTGAGGCCGACGTGCTAACCACTACTTCACCGTGCCGCCCTGAGGTCATGATTACGTAGAAGGAATTTGGTCATTGCTGGTGTTCAAGGGAAATTAAAGCACTAAAAATACCATACAGGTACTGCATTCACACACATGCACAGACAGTGTTCAAACAAGATAGTAGGGAGAGTTTAAGCCTGACAGAAAAAAAAATTAAATCTGACCCTTACCACCACAATGCCCTTAAGGGGGAAAACTGCAACTGCACGCATTTAAAGGATCCCAGCCAGTTTGCACACCACTCTTCTCCATGCCGTGTGAACAGTGTTCTTCATTTTACACAGTAAAAAAATGGTGTTGGTTCTGAAAAAGCCATAAAGAGGCTCAGAAAGAGCCACACCACACTATTCCAGCCAATCAGCAACAGGGGGGCATTTGTGTTTGTATACAGCATAAACAGCTTTGTTGATGTTTGGCTGGAAGGGAGATGGGGGTTTTGTTAGTGTTGGTGCTTTGGCAATGGTGTATAATTGCTGCACTGCAGTAGTTACTGCTTTTATTAAATCATGTGATGCAAGTACAGATAAACTGTACACACACACACACACACACACACACACACACAAACACACACATGCTTTCCACAAAGGTGACTGGAATACCAACTGATTGAAGTCTCTACCTTGAGTTTCAATGTTTTTTTTTTTTTTTAAACCTTCGTCTTTATAAGCTGGCGGCGTATTTGAAGTTTAATTTCACCTTAAATCATTAACCCATAAAAATATAGAGGTGTGACAGGTTTTCACCTCGGGGCTCTCTTCTTACTGTGTACCAGGTCTTGAGAATACTTTTGCAATCTTTCTATGGATTTATGTACTGTATGCTCAAAACCAAAACCCGACAACATGATGTTTCTAATGCAATGTAATTATTTTTATTATTTGAGGTCTTTTAAAGTATATTAATCCATATTGTTGTATTGTCTATTGACTGTATTGCCCACTTTATTTTGACGTACTGCATTTTTTAAAAAAAATGTTTTTTTCCTTTTGGATTTTCCCCCCATTTTTCTCCCTACGGCACGTCCCGCGTCCCGCGGCACGTAAATGTCCGGAAGACAGACGGGCAGAACCCATTCCTATAAAAATGTAATGCGGTGCCCTGTTAGGATGCCCCTATGTGTGAGGAAACATGGCAAAGTGGCCTAATGGGTGTCGTTCCACTGAAGCCTCACAGTGGGCTTTTTTTTTTTGCACCCCATCCTTGCATGTTTGTTGTTTGTTTCTTTAACTTAAGAAACTGTGACGACAGTATGTCTGTGCCTTTAAAAGAAATTCAACAGTGCTGTATACTGACATCAGTGTGTTTACTGTAAGTAGTAGCTTACACAGCAAGTTTTTTTTTTGTTTTTTTGCTGCATCCATCTCTCTCCACATGTTCTTTTTTCCCTCTCCTTTCCCATTCGACTCTATGTCTCTAATGTGAAACATATCATTTGTCCTGTCAGCACCACTGCTCCTCACTTTATTGAAGTAGCTCTTTGCAGCTGACCTGACCTCACTCTCTTCTGCGCATGTTAAATCAAGTGTGAGCGAGGAAAGCTGACCGTAGAACAGCACACTGTGACAAATCTGGAACTCCGGTCACGGCTGGGTGTGTTTCCACACAGCTCAACTATGTCTGCAGTGTTGCCCAGACTGAAATAGCAATGTGTGTGTGTGCGTGTGTGTGTGTGTGTGTGTGTGTGTGTGTGTGTGTGTGTGTGTGTGTGTGTGTGTGTACTAAATGTTTGTGATCAGTGAATGAATTTCTCTCAAAGCCTGTTTATTACTGTGTGTGTGTATGACGGAGAAAGTTTTCTTATTAGTTTGGATACAAATCTTTAAGCCTTCCTCTGCGCTGTCTTGTCGCTGTACCTGTGTGTATACCACATGATCGAGCTACTTCAAGCTACAAGTCAGTAATGTTACTTCTGGTTTGTCTTTTATGTTGTCACTTGTTTAGCTTGTTTTTTACTTGCATTTTTCACCAGCAGGGATTTTTCACTTCGCATTGCTCAAATCCTCCAGTGCTGGTCAATATTAGTCTTTCCTAGCTATAGCTACATTAGTAAGACCAGGCTAGTCAGTATCGTAACACTTATGGAATGAATATAGGCCTATACAAAGCATCGTGTGATTCCAAATTTCATCATTTTTGAACATATTATGGCTCTTCATGAAAACCATTTACTGACTGGTCTGGTATATATATATATATCTGAAGGCAATAAAAAAATATTGATAATGTTTCTAAGCGGTAGGACGGTGGCGTAGTGGTTAGCACGTCCGCCTCGCAGCAAGAAAGTCCTGAATTTGAGCCCCTAGCCTGCTGGTGTGGGTTTCCTCCAGGTTTCCCAGTTTCCTCCCACAGTCTGAAAACATGTCCATTAGGCTTATTGGTTAATTCAAATTGCCCTTAAAATATGAGTGTGAATGGGTGTGTGTGTTGGCCCTGCACTGGTCTAGCGAGCTGTTTAGGGTGTACCTTGTCTTTGCCCGGAGTCACCTGGGATGCCTTCCAAACCTCCCTGTGACCCTAATAAAGGATAAAGCAGTTTGGAAAATATTTTTCCAGAGAGGGGGAAAAGAAGTATATCAGTATCGCTTACTCTCTCTGGTAGGCACACCATCGCTTTTCCTTCTTATTTGCATAAAGCTGAAATGTTCTTTGCCACCCACCACACCCACTTGGCATTTTGAACAGGTGCTCCACCTTCTGCAAGCATAGCTCGCATGGAAAATGTCTTTGCTGCTTTGTTGTGTGGTTGTGTGTGCTTGCTATGCAGTGGACTGGCAGGCTGTCCAGGGTGTATCCCACCTTCGCCCAGAGTCGGCTGAGATAGGCTCCAGCCTCCCCGCGACCCTAGTAGGATCAAGCAGTTTGTCAAATAAATTAATGTTTTGTTGTGTCGCATCAACAAATAAGGAATTAAATCTCGTTATATTAATAGTCTGTCACTGCAATAGATAAACATTACTTACAGAAGCTTACAGAATGTGGCATAGTGATGTAGTGGTTAGCATGTCTGCCTCACAGCAAGATGGTCCTGGATTCGAGTCCCTGACTTAACGTTTGCATGTTCTCCCCGTGCTTGTGTGGGTTTCCTCTGGTTACTCCTGTTTCCTCCCACAGTACAAAGGCATGCACAATAGGCATGCATAATTGACAGTTCCAAACTAACCCTAGGTGTGATTGTGAATGGTTGTGTTGTGTGTTGGCCCTGCGATTGTCTGGCAAGCAGTTCAGGGTGTACCCCACCTTCGCCCAGTGTCTGCTAAGATGGGCTCCAGCCTCAATGTAACACTATTAGGATTAAGCGGTTCGGCGAATGAGTGAGTGAGTGAGTGAGTGACTTCCACACTCAGCACATCTTCAGTTTTATTTCGAACTTGAAAAGATGAAAAAAGAGAATAAAAATCAGGAATGACCACAGGGAGAAAATGACTGACTGACTGAAATGACTGAAATACACTGAACTTTCACGTGGTACCAACTGGCATATATAATGTCACATGCAAAATTTTAATTTTGGAGGGAAAACTATGCAAAATTTTAAAAATTACCTCTTCCAAGTCTTCGGACACACACATGCTCTGTCTTACTTGAAGACTAAGTTGAACTTCTAATTAATTAAACATATGTTCCAGCTAATAAGTGGCTTGCTAATAAGCTAATAAGTAACTTGCAAGGACCGAGCGTGCATTCCTGGACTGCGCTCAGTCAAACACACACACAATTTCCTGCGGAACGAAAATCGTCGCATCACAGTACCTTCCGCGTGGCTCACACGAAAGGTAAAAATGCAATTTTAATAAAGAAATTCCCAGAAAACCAGCAAATGTCCAAAAAGGAGTAAGAATAAGTGAACACTTATTTAATCCTACCCCATCTACCTTATTATAAGCTTAAATATACTGTAGGAACTCATTAATTTATTAAACTTATTAGTACACAAACAAGCAAGGGGAAAAAGAAAACAGCAATCAAGGTGTTACAGATTTTTTCATCAACAGATGATCCGGTGCATTTAAATAATTTTGTGTGTGTACATGTGTGTATGTGGACATGCTCCTGTTCTTTTAGCGTTCCAAGCTGGGGCACTTCTGGTATCCCAGAATGAAAAGTGTTTGCATCCAAAGGCATCTATATTCCAGATGCCCCATTTCGTGCATGTCACTGGAAAGAGGAGAGAGAGAGAGAGAGAGAGAGAGAGAGAGAGAGAGAGAGCTGAGAGGAATGTTGCCCTAAATATAGCCTCACTGTGGGGACAGAGTGACATGTTGCCACTGAATAACTGTTAAATTACTGCTATTAAAATACCTCAGTGCCTCAACCAACCCCTCTCTCTCTCTCTCTCTCTCTCTCTCTCTTTCTCTCTCTCTCTCTCATTAGCATGTTTTTCCCCCTTACTTCATTTTCTCTGTCTGTGTGGGACTGTGATGGTTTGGCTGTATGAATTGACCACTAGAAACAAAGCGTTCTGCTGAGCAAAGCCTTATATTGAGCAGAAGACCATGGTTGTGTGAGCGAATTCCAGTAATTTAAGGCTTTAACACAGAAAAAAAGTAAATAAATACAAATTATTTCATGATAGCCAACATTTTCACATTAAATGTAGATAAACCAATAAATTTTAATCTCCTAAGACCCGAAACCTGAAGTTCACACCATTTCAGTCCCTTAACACCTGATAACTACTTGAACCTGACCAATGTCTACAATCAAGAAGCAGTTTGGCAAAAGAGTAATACCCACTGTCCGTCATATGAGAATCTTACGAGGACATACACACAGTGTAGTTGGGAGAAAATATGATGTCCTCATATGAGGACAGTAGGGTCTTAAGAGGTTAATTGAGGTATGCTGTAATCCTGCCTTATTTTGGTTAGTTAGCAAGCTAGCGTCTGCTAAGGATGCCTAGCTAGCCAGCTTTAGGTTCATGGTTTGAAATGCTGTCGTTTTCCAACTACGGAGGGAATTTAACACTAACAAGACACTACAAAACATTACCAGCAACTTTGCTGATAAGAAATTGTGTGTGATAAGAATTCTGAAGGCTATTATTTGTCTAACCAATGCTAGTTAGCTAAGCTAGTTAGGTGTTAGCATAAGTTACAGTGGCCTTCATGATTATTGACACCCCTTTTAAAGATTCGTCAAAAGAGACATTTTAGTGAAGTAGCTTTAGCACACACCCAAAAACCTTTATTCACTCACTCACTTATTCATTCGCCAAGCCGCTTAATCCTACTATGGCCATGGGGAGGCTAGAGCCTATCTCAGCCGACACCCTGAACAGCTCGCCAGACCATCGCAGGGCCAACACGCAACCATTTACACTCACATCCACACCTAGGAGAAATTTGGAACAGCCAGTTAGCCTAACATGCATGTCTTTTTGACTGTAGGAGAAAACCGGAGTACCCGGAGGAAACTCATGCAAGCACGGGGAGAACATGCAAACTTCACACAGAAACACCCGAGCCTGGGACTCAAACCCAGGACCTTCCTGCTGTGAGGCGGACATGATAACCATTACGCCGCACTGAAAAACCTTTAATATGAAATATTAAATTATTGATTATTGGACCATGATTATTGGAACCCATGCATTTAATACCTCATACAACCTGCCTTTTCCAATAAAATTGCACTGAGCAGCTTACTCGGAGTAGTGCCACTGTTCCTCTGCATCGAAAGGAGGGAGTTGAGGTGGTTCAGAAGTGTTCCATGCACATCCAGCAGGGCTGACGCCCCAGGGTAGACCCAGAACTCGGTAGAGGGACTATATATCCCATCTGGCCTGGGAACTCCTCAGGATCCTCCAGGAGGAGCTGAAGAGTGTTGCTGGGGAGTAAGATGCCTGGTTTTTCCTTTTTGACTCGTTACATCTGCGACCTGACTTCAAATAAGTAGAGAAAATGGATGGATTGATGGCATGTAAACAAATTTATGGCATAGTAGAACATACAACAATGTTTAAAATATATACATATTTTTTTGCCACTTTCAAATCCTCATTGAAAGTCTCTGACTTTTAATTGCCTGTCACATAATTCATGAAGTTATTCGTTGTGAAACAACCACTACACACCCACTAACGGCGCTTACGACTTTTACGACCGCACACGCAAATTAGTACCTGTTACTGAGGACCGTTATACACCACAGCCTCAGTGTTCTCAGTGTAAAGAACGCTCGTTATTATAACGAAAGGATTTAAAAGAAGGAGTATAGATTTCATTTGTACTGTTTAATGTTATTCCCAAAAAAAAAAAAAGTCCATGTTTTGTTTGGTTTCATGATTGCCGAGTGAGTCTCACTTGACACTGGCTACTGATATTGTCATAGAAAAGCATGCAATAAATCATGCTTCCTTTCGGGGTGCAAAAGGAAAGCAGGTGAAATTAGAAACTTGGGATTTCTTCAGACATACACACTCATACACACACAGGATACAAAAATGCCTATTAACTCAGCGCTTTATATTGTGCCCTGGAGCATTTAGCAAGAACTTTTACTATCGCTCTTATTATCTCTTTGATCATGCAGCAGGGCGCGTTTGAAGATGAACCTGACTTTAGTTGGCTGTGAAAATACCTGTGCTGCTCAGGCTGGGGCTTGCTTGGGCTATTGGAGTAAGGGGTGGAGATGTAGGGATTGGGGGCAGGGTGGATGACAAGGGTTCATAAGGAAGGTATGGCGGGGTAGATAGATAGATAACTCAATAAATGAAGGTTTTGTTGAAGAGAACGTTTTGGCATTTCTATTAAATAATCGTTAATGCTGGGTTTACACTGGGGCCACGATGTCCACGATCACCATGATTTGAGAGAGCTTGGGGGGTCATGGGATCAAATCGAGATGAGCTTGAGAAAACTTGGTGGAATCGTGATGATCATGTCAAAATTTTTGACAGTCAAGAGTCGAGAGTTTGATAGAACGTGGGAATCGTAGTAGAGTGCAGTAGAGCGTAACAGACCTTAACAGAGCGTAACAGACCTTGATGTGCCATCCAAAGAGATCTTGATGAACTTGGAAACACGGTTCCTTCAAGTTTCATCTCTTGGATGTATGGTTCCTCATTGGTATCTCTGGAGAGAATGAGTGAGTCACCCCTGCCTCCTTTTTATACCTCCATCGTGCTCCAAGTGTGGCAATCTTTCTCAAATCATGGCTATAAATTGTAGGAGATCTTAACAGAACTTGACGAACGCAAGAGATTCTAAACAGAACTGAACAGAGCATGACACAACGTGAAAGCATATTGTGGTGATCGTAAGTGAACTTGAGGGAACGTGATGAAAATCCTGGCAGATCTTGACTCGAATCATGTTGGCTTCGTAACAATATGTTATTGCGAGCGTAGGAAAGTGTAGAAAATGTAATCAATGAATCGTGGATCTGCGTGCAATATGGGAATGTGATCCTGAGGCTTAGAAGGTTGTTTTGGAAGAAATTATGAAATTAGATTAATAAAAATGTTTGAATGCCGTAAACTGAAAAATGTTAATTAGTTTTTCATTTGTTGTTGGAGCAGGGAGTGGGGTCAACTGTGTACTATTTGTGTGGCGCCTTTGACACGTCTAAGGAAAATGAAAAAAAAAAATAATAATAATAACAATAATAATAACAATAATAATAACAATAATAATAATAATAACAATAATAATAATAATAATAATAATAATAATAATAATAATAATAATAATAATAAAGAGTGTAACAGGGTGTAAAAGTCCTTATTTCCTGCCCTAAACCCTGCACTGGAACTCTAACAGTGAGTCCTTTGGGACACACACCTTCTTCCTTTCGATTCCACAACTGTGTTGCAAGAAATTCCTGCTTTGAAAATCATCCCCTCTCACGCACACATCTGACTTTAGTAAAGGGGGGTTTCTTCCTCTCACTGATGTTTTAGCTACTACATTTTTTTTATCATAATTACACTGTGAACGCATTCATAAAATTATACTGTTAAAGCTTATGTTATTAAATTAGATCAGAAATTTTCACTTAAAGTGACCATCACAGAGAGAGAAGTTAGAGAGACAGAGCACCCAGATAGAATAAGGACACAGAGACATGCCTAAACCAAACAACCAACAAACAAGCAACAAAAAGGGAGATATATTGTGCACAAAATATTAAAATGGTAGAGCTGCTGGTTAAAATGTAAAAATATATTGAATATAGTTCAGTAAAAGTGAGAATAATTTATATATATATGATGATTCATTTCATGTATAATAATTCTAAATATTTTAATATTTCAAAGCTTTTCATTTTCTTTTGTATTTTTTAGTATTTATATCAGAAACATACACATTAAGCTGCCATCAGATTAAGAACAGGCACCGCTGTAAAAGCGTTGAAAACAGGCTGAATGATCTTTATAATCATCCTATAATAAGAAATATTAGTTGAATTCACCCAAATTTAAAACATTTCTACTTAATAATATATTGATACTTACAGATATATATATATATAGAGTGTGTGAGTGTGTGTGTGTGTGTGTGTGTGTGAGTGTGTGAGTGTGCGTGAGTATGTGTGTGTGTGTGTGTGTGTGTGTGTGTGTGTGTGTGAGTGTGTGTGTGTGTGTGTGT